>JAYKAV010002824.1:280469-536698 GCA_035582835.1 Phoebastria nigripes
AAAAAAAAAGAAAATCACACTAAGGCACACAACCAACATAAAAACTTTGGTTAACATGACTGACGTTTACCCAACACTGTGGGACTTCCATTTCTGATCAGGGCCTTTGGAATTACAAGGCTTTTATACAGTACTCCAATTAATAATTGTGTGGACAATTCTTCATTTCTCAGGAATTTTAATGTGTAGTTATCCCATCCTATACCAATGCACTTACTGTGCCAGTCTGCCAGTAGCATAGTAAATTTGATTGATAATCTTTACATTTTAGGTATATTTCTAACTGGCTACACTTACTTATGTTCAGATTTCCTATATAGTCCCATATACATTTGAAAGTAACAAGCCAGTATAGAATTAAAAATTTTTTTAGGAGATTTAGGTCAGTTTTTCAATTGAAGTATGATTTCATTTGGTCAGGAACAATCATGAAACAGCAATTGTTTTGGCTATCAGTATTTTACAAGACAGTCTCAAGGTCACTTTAAGCATGTAAACCATTTTACTATTTTTGACTAATGACTACAATTTGCTGTCACATTAATAGTCTGACACTGAGAAATCACAAAARCATAACGTTGGAAAATGCAGTTGCTTAGAAGATTTTTCACTGTGATGCTGATATAATTTGAAGCACTTGCTGAAGGAAGTTGCAGTTTTGTGGGTCTCTGAATTACACTTCTGTGTAGTAGCTGTTTTTAAGAGTGATTCGTATTTAAAACAATTTTTAAAAGTAGCTTCTGTTAATAATATTGCAGCAACAAAACCAATATAGCATACACTAGAACTTGGCAAACCTTTTCTTTGCTGGCGTGTGGTTTTGTCGTTTGCACTTACGGAAACTGGATGTAGAGATATACTTCATGGTTTGGTTTTGTAGTAGAAATGTGATGTATTTCATTAAACTACACGATAATGGTAAACAAATATTTCAAATGCTATTGGTATTGATTTTCAATTGCTTGCTTAGGAAAGAGCTTTGTCTCACTAGAGAGCGTTTTATGCTGCTGCCGTGAGTTTTACATTTTCTAAAGTTAAGTAAGCCTTATCCTTTCTAGCTTAGTTTCAAAATATTGCTATTTTGGAATGTAAACTGGGGGAGATCACAATTATACTGGTACTGACCACGTTTGAAGGACTTCTTACATATAGTATTAAACAAGTTATAAAAATTAAATAAGTGGTTTATGGGTGCAGAGTTGGTCATCTGATACATTGGGAAAGTTCCACAGCCAGCAGCCACTGGCAGAAATTAATCCTTCCTCAGTATGAATAGGGCCAAATTTTGTGCTCAAATGGATTTCCTGTTAAAGTGAGATGTTCGGGTCTTTCTTCCCGTAAGTATTTTATTTGCTTAATGACTCTCTCTTGGACCTTCAGCCATACATTTCTTCTGCAGTCTTTCTGAAACGGTGAGACAGGGAGGAGCTGATCTCAATCTAGACTTGCAGCCATGTACTTAGGTCCTAAAACAGGAGACGTATCAGATCGAACCTCGTTAGTGTAAAGATTGGCTATTATCCTGCAGGAGTATTTAAAATTCTGATATGGAAAATGTTATGTACTCTTTAGATTGTTACAACACTGTTATGTACTCTCTTCCCAGCCGAAATCAGGACACTTAGAAAAGTGTAAAGCCTGTTCAAATAAGCAGTTGTGCTCTAGAAAAACATAAAATAAAAAGAAAACCTTGGATGCATACAAGAGTGTAAGAGATGCTGTGATATAAAATTTTATTAGGTTATCCACAGTAAGGCTGTCTAACCTTCTAGGCATTATAATATTTTACAGTTTTTGCTCAAGGACTTCTGTAAGAGAACTGAGTTTTTATATTTGTACAGTGAAGAATGGCAGGGGTATAACAGAAGCATTTTTAATAGTTCTCTGCACGCCACTAGAAGTGACTGTAGTTCTTGTGGATTATGCAGAGTGCCTAGGTATCCTACTTAGTCAGTCTGGATGGCTTTGCACCTCACTGTCAGTTAAGCAGTCTGGATCTAGCCCTCAGGGTACTAAAGTGAGATTTGCGAGATGCATCAGTGGCTGTCCATGCGCTGAAATGTAGCAGTGCGTCACTGGTATCACCCTTGAGACGATAGCTGGGATGCTCTGGGGTTTTGTGAGTTGTACTTCTGAAGAACTGTATTTTAGATTGCTTATGGTTATGACTGTACACATTGGCTGGGTAATGAAAGATACACAAAAATCTTAACAGAAGATGACTATTAGCAGCATTCAAGAGCCTGAGTAATTCAAAGTACTTTCTATACCAACATTAAAAAACAAAGTAAATCGCATGTCAAAAACATTATTTACATGGACATGTTTACCATTTTAAAGCAACTATGGAAAAATCATGTTGCTTGTAAATTTTCTTCACTCATGTAGAGGACTAGCAAGTAGTTAGGTTTTTTCATTTATGCTCAGTTTCTAGCAACTTCCATTTTATTACATCCTTTGCAGTTTAATTCATTGGCAAAATCTCACAAATTTGAAAAGGCATAGCCTTTCCTAAAGCTAATGCAATGTTTGTTTAATATATTACAGGAAAATATTAGCTTCCTTGGTTAAGGTGCCATTTCATTTTGCTTTTATTGGTTTTCTTCCTTTTTATTTTAAACATTTGAGATTTGAGCTTTTTGTTGTCGTTGTTTTTTAACAAATGTGGCTTATGCATATACATTGATGAAGAAACCTTTTATTCTGATACTCATCACTGTTTTCCATTCACACTACTCAATAATAAATCCTGAATTCGTTAAACCTCTAGAAGAACATACCATTGTTGATACTTATTTKGCATTATCTAAAGCATAGTATGTTCACTATTCTGTTAAACAGAGAATAAGATAAAAATATATAAATACACCAGTTCAGAAAAGTTGTCTAATTTTATCGAGCAAAACGTTGGATCTCCCACCAGGCTTCACGGGAAACCTTGAAAGCGATAATGGTAGTCACAAAAGTTAATTAGTTTTGTAACTGTGTTCTGTTAAAATGTTGCTTTAGGCAGTGTATTCTGAACACAGAATCTTTATCCATTTTGGTTTTAGAAGATTTTGAGATTCCTCTTGTGGCAGCAAAACAGTATTGTATCAGCGCTACAGATGAACAAACTGGTTGGATTTTACACAAATGCAACTTCTACCTAACTGTTGTTTTGTGATCCACCTCGCTATGTGAAATATTTCCAGCTCCTTCCTTTTAATTTGGATTTAAAGATAAAGTATTTTATTTCAAAAATTTCATAAACATAGAAGCTTACTGCGTACATTACAAGTTAATACTGTCTTCTTCCTCCCCATACAAAGAGTGCTTATGCATTTTTTTTCTTTTTCTAGGTGAGTAACTGAAGGTTAACAGAATTCCTGGTTGTCAAGTATGCTTAATGCTTTTCTATAGTATGCTGTGGGTAAGTAAGAAAAATATTACTTTTTTTTTTTTTTTTTAAATGAGCACGTAAGCGAAAATGAATAATTGGTAATAACTTCTGCAATGGTGTTTTAATCAGTGTCATAATTGGCTACTATATTAACACTATGTAAAAACCTGCAACAGATTTGAAAAGGTATTTTATATGGAGAAGCTTGGATGGTAGGCGTTATTCAGTTTCATAGAATTTTCTGACTGTTCTGTCCTTTTGTCATTTAAATTATATATTTAGGGTAGAGTTGCAAACTTTGAGAAGCTTGTAGATCTGAAAATGTTTTGGTTTCTAAAGGAACAAGTGTACATGAAAGTAGACTAAAATTCACAGTTCTACAAATTAATTTAGGAAATTATTTCACAGATTTAAAAACTTTTGTGCTTGTGGCTACTACATTTATGAATAAACGTGTTGTATTTTGAATTTTGTTAATGATCAACAGTATGCTTTGGGGTTATGTTGGTTCTGCAGAAGTTGTTAGGAAAATTTTTGTGGTATAATATTCCCTAGTTGTTATTTACTCCTTAGTTGTCACTTCCGTCTTTCATATGTTTGTTATAACTGGCAAAATGTTTTGTGTTTTTTTTTTTTTTTTCTTCTCTGAAAGACTTTTAAACAGAATGGTAGACTTATACTGGATTTACTTTTTATCAGCTACTGGGTGTATGATCGGAAAACCTATAAGTAAAGGCTTTTGTTGTAATCCTGGCCCTACTGGAATGCATTGTACAGTATTACCAGCAACTCCAGTGGCCACAGTTGCTTCCACTGGAAATGTCTTTCATATCAGTCAGAAATTAAAATTAACAGAAACATAGCTGTACATAAATACATTAAAACACTTTAAACCTGTAAAAATCTTAGTTCTGACTTCACATACATTGGCATTTATTTAAATGCTAATTAAAATATTTAGTTTGTGAGATTAATGTTTAAAGCCTGCGGTGTTAACTTAGTGATTCTTTTTTCTGAAAGTAACAGTGTGATGTGAACATGGATGCCTGGACTGTCAAATGCCTGGTTGGTTTAAATATTTTTAGAAGGAAGGAAGTGTTTAAAATATGCCTTAGACATTGTTCTCTTAGATTCTCTTGGAAGCCTGATACGTGCTTTATGAGTAATACTTTTCTGCTTTGTATGGCAAGACTAAAAAGCATGGGTTTATTCAATGATACTTGTACAGTAAGATTCATACAACATGAAAGTAACATACTTCTAGGAAATGAGAATTTTGAGATTTTTTTTTTTAAACTTGGAAAACTTTAAAAAAGTTCATATGAAGAACGCTGAATAGTACCATATGATGCACAGCATGTGCAAAGAAGAATACATGAGTACAGAAACACTTAATAATCATGCATTCAAAGCCTCAAGGCAGAAAATTTATATTAAAAATCTAGTGAATGAGGCTGATTCAGGATGCCTGGCATGATCATCATTTTGTTATGGCTTCCTTATTTTGGCTATACCAATGTTTGTCAAAACCCTGACTGTTACTCTGCAGTTAGTCTGTTACACTTTTTCTTTAAATGTTAAAAAAACAACCTCTACAAAAGGTGGAGGGAAGGTTAGATAGATATTTTGTGTATTCAGGATGTCTGGTTTTATATTCTTAGGTAGCAAGTTAACTTTTCAAGAACTAATAAGTTCAGATGTCTTCTGAAAACAATAAGCAGTGTTTTTCTCTCATTTGAAAACCTTATTTTTACCAAACTTGTCCTATCAAATCTCAGACTATTTACTTCAATTGAAATACAAAGAATAAAGTGATAAGCCTCACGGAAGTGAATGGAAATCTTGCTTTTGAGGGTCAGTAATTCACCCCATATGAAATTATTCAGTGTTGTATTATTTTCATTCAGTGATTCCTTAGATAATAGCTACAGTGTATAGACTACTGATTGAACCAGACTTGATTCAAATGCGAATGTAGTTTGCAGACTTCAGAGGTATTTCATATTAATTTCCAACTACCTGCATATATAAATCTACCAAATGAAGTAACTGAACTTTAGTTTATTGTTCATTCTCTGTATCAGTTCTGTTGTTGGGAACTATTCACAGTTGCATGTATCTTTATATATAAATAAGCTTAAAGCAGGTTCACAAGAGGAAATATTGAGGTCATGCATTTAAATACTAGGTTGGATTCTATCTAGAAACTTAGATTTGAAAAAGGTAGTCCAGGAAAAAGAAAATTAATATGGAATGCAAACCAGTTCCTCCTTCTATCAGTAATTTCTAACATAAAAACAGTATTTCCAAAAATCTGGCATTTTTATGGCAGCATTAATTAGCTRTTGGAGAAGCCTCTGACAGTGTAAGAATAGTCCCAAAATATTGGTGACTTAAATCTCTTGAATGTAGAATAGATTGTATTCTTCTTCTATGTTCTATAGAAATAATCTGAATTGCATTTAATGAAGCTCAAAAGCAAAGCAAAAGGAAGTGAAGTTTTGACTTAGATATGTTAATAAACAGTATTAAGAACAAATCAGTTTGAAAATACCAATGCCCATTTTCATTGCTACCCTATTAAGTAACTCTATTAAATGTTTAGAGGGATTCAGTGTGTTTTCTAAATATAGAAGTTTGTATGTAAGACAAGCTGTATTTTAAAATTATAGCTGCCTTAAAAAGTTTCTACAGGAATGACATCTTCTGACATCTTGATTAATAACATCAGCTCTGTTTACATGCTAAAATTATTCTTCATATCTTTCTTTGAGTAAGCTTGTGTTACTAACTACAGCAGTAATGGAAAACACTTGCTTTTGTAAATATTGGAGACATTTTATTGCACTGTTTTTAAAAAAAAAAAGGGCAAGAAAAAAAAGCTGTAACTTCCATTTTTATAGCCAGGTTGGTATTTCTTTTACTGTTCCTCCTCTCCCTCTTCCCCTTTGAGATTGTCTCGTGGTGTTAATTGAACCATAAACTGCCTGAATCTAAAAATAACTGCTGAAAACAGGAGTATCTTCCCAAATCTTTTCATGAAGAGGTTTAAAATTCAGCTGACACAAAAGCAGGCATTGCACTTCCTATCAAAACCCAGAGGCATTGCATTCATGCTGTCTCTCCTGCAGCTACAAAATCAAGATACAAACTACACAATTTCTGAAGTACCTCAACAAGTCGAGCAGTCAGGACCATGTCTAACGAAAAAGGTGTATTTAAAATATAGCTTGATAAAGGATTTTCCCTCATCTGCAGATAACTTTAATACTTCATTGTTTGCCCCAGTTTGAGATGAAATTTGAATTTAGTAGGCTTTTGAGCACTATCACTGTGTCTTGGTTTATTCTGGTTGAAATAAATAGAAATAAATAGCGTAGTGTTTTGATAACCTGTTACTTATTCTTTTCCTCTTGGAGCTGTGTTGGGGGGGGGGGTGTTGGGGTTTTTTTTTTGGTTTTTTTTTTTTGGTTTTTTTTTTTTTTTTCCTTCCAGATGAACATGCATTCCTCATTTAAAACAAAGGCTTTTATTCCCTTTTATTCCTAGGGCAAATAAACCCTTCAGAATGTCTGCATTGAACTTCAAAGTGAGACAATAAAATAGGAAGTCTAACACTTTAGACATGATAGATTTAAGTTTCTTGTACTACTTGTGGAGCATTTTTGAGATCTCACCAATTACAAATTCAATAATACCTACAAATCTTGTGAAACTAAGATCAATTTGAAGCTTGTCAATTTATACGCTTTGTAGGGGACAGTTTTTGGCACCGGTTATGGAAATATCTTAAGTATCCCTAAACAAAAGCTGCTGTTTTGTCATTTGCTTTAAATGCTTTTTTGGCAATATGTACATACTCAGAAGGAGGTCTGTGTAATGTGCTTAAAATCACAGATGTTGTGCCTATCAATTGCTGGTTTGTGTATCAAGTGTGGTTTTCTTCTTTGAATTCTTTTTTATTACCTTGATAAATTTTCTGTATATGCTAGATAGAATCTAGTATCAATGGTAATTCCCAGTGTGGATTAACACGCCTCAAATTTCAGATGATTTTGTAGCGTTCCATTGAAAGGTGACAAGTTAGCCTTTACAGTGGCAAGTTAAGAGGTACGGAGACTGCATTTAAATAAGGCATACTACCTGTTTATGTGTATGTGAAAATGATTCTATTCAGGGTTTCCTGTGCATGTTATCTGCTATTAAGTAGATGACTTGAGGGCAGCGCAGGGAGGAATGGAAAACAGAGAGTAGAACAGCTAAGTACAGCAGATTGGTGTGAACAAAAAATTAGGAAGAATCATTTRGTCAAGCTGAAGATCTGAAGTGGAGGCAATAGCAACTGAAAATGCATATGCATCAGCTGATGGACAAGACTCAAGCCTGGAAAGCTGGGAGGTCCATGATGGCAGAATTAGGAATGGGAGCAAGCGAGGCTGGAAGAGCATCAGCAGCCGGGTTAAGAACAGGAATGGGCACTGGGGCTGGATGGGGCAGGGCTGAGGGTAAAAGTGCAGAGGAGGGATGAAGGGAGAAGCTTAAGCCAAGTGGTGAGCTGCCCTGTGTAGAACAGGAGCGAGGCAGCTTCGTGTACCTGGTGGGCTGGGAATGCAAGTCGGCATGCTCAGGAGTGGTCTTTGCCCTCCGCTACCCTGGAGGGTTGATTCTGGCCAGCGGCACGGGATGAGCTGCAGCTTGTTGGCCAAGTGGGCCAGGCAGGGGCAAAGAGCATGCAGAGTTCAAGTTTAAAGAGGAAAATACACAGCGTGGGGTTTATGATAGCTCTGCTGAAAAAGTTCATGTTTATTGCTAGCAGCTTTGCACATAGGTATATGATACTAAATATTTTTCCATGTCAAAGGTACCATGTAATGACAGCCTGCATTAAGCAGAGTAATTACTAAGAGAAACTTCACAAAGATTTGTCATGTCTACAGCGTATTTCTATGCAGTGAATGGAAGCTGTTGCTAGGGGCATGATGTACTTTGTCTATGATCTGCAATTTAATTGAACATCTTGTTATGTTTTTGTTTTATTACTTATAGCACAGAAAATATGCTATGTGACTTCCAATATAAATTAAATATATTGTCTTTCATTCAGCTTGTAAGGTACAGTGCTATGCAGGAGTAAGGTGATAATAAGGAGAAGGCAGGGAGGGAACATAAGCTCGCTGAGATGGTATTCACTGGGAGATAAAACAGTGTGTTGATATAAAGACTCTTGATTTGATGATAAAGGAATAAAATAAGTAAAAAACTTAGGGTTTTTTTTACTTCAGAAGATACTCATCTTCCAGAAGACAGAAGGTAACCTTCTACCTGGGTTAGCTCAGGAAAGGCAGCTGAGCAATTGAGCTGCCACAGAATATCTTGAATTGAAGTTGCTTGTCGTTCTTGCAGATAAACTCTAGACTGTTTTGTACTATGCAGGAATCGGGATAGAATGAAAACTACTAATTTATGAAATTGCCAGTTTGGACATCCTCTCTGGCTACCTGGATGCTCTTTTCCATGATGCTCATACATTTTTTTTTCAGTGGAGACAAGTACAAAGCAAAATTGGCTGACTTACAGAACTGTGCTAGTTAGGTGCCCATTTCAGTGATGGTGACTTTTGTGAGTGAGCTATTGTTTCTCCCCACGTTCCTCACCCCAGGCTCTTTCTGTTCTGCTATGGTATAGCTTTCATCTAGGGAAGCCCATTTTCTTCTTTCTCAACTGCCTCCCATGCCTTGCTTTGTATGGATTATTTAGTTCTTTTTTTTTTGAAAAGGAAGGAAGCACAAATTAATCTCTTCTGCAAGGAATGGGAGAAGACTTATTCTGGTTATTTCTGTCCAGGAATTTCTGTGTCATTCTCCTCTTTTTTGTATAAATGGTTAAAAATGTGTGAGGCCACACAGAAAGATGGATCAGGTAAATGATTTAGTGGTATCCTTATTTGCACTGCGTGGGGAACCTTTGAGGCAAATACTGGTTTAGGAAGTGCTGAGTGCTTCAACAGGAAACAAAGAGGCTTTCTGGAGAATAGTAGTAGCAGGCAACAAGTGCTGCTTCTATGTCAAACAGAAGAGGAGCCAAAACACGGTTCTTCTAAATGCAAGATGAGGATCGTAAGCAATGTGCTGTTAATGTTGATGTGGTGTAGTGTTCTTAGTGCTTTTGGCCAGAGATTGGCCAAATCTAGTTTGGATTAGAGAAATATTTTCTGAACTGTTATGTTTTCCAAAATAATATTAGCAGCAGTAAAAATTACTAGACTTTGATAAATGGTACTTTTTGTTCTCAGAGGGGTTTTTTTTCCTGGAAAATTCATGATTGATTCCACTCTCACGTTTCAACAACTCTAGTAAAATTCTACATGGTGCTTTATGTTCCTTCATATCCTACTATACTATAGATACAGTATGTCCAGTATTGTATATCTCTTAGCTTTTTAACATTAGAACAGTTCTTAAAGATTTTTGACTATAAAAATATTTTAGACTTTTCCATAACATTTGCAGTTACCTACATTGGATTTATTTTTTGCAGGCTTGCAACCATGAGCTAAAAGTAGAAAACTATTAGCAATTTAATTTTGTTGGGTCAGTGTCATCCAGGTCCCAGATTTCTTATTCATAATCTCTTCTAACAGGCAGTTAGTTAGTTAGTGTCTTATCCTAAGTACCTAGTTAAAGTCTGTCTAGTAAGCATGTCTGTAAAACCGTAGTCAATGAGATGAGCTTTAATTTATCATCAAATCAATGACATATTTGTGTTGTTATGTAAGTTACTGTTTAGGTCTATATAGCTTCCAGGAAAAGAGAAAAATGAAAATCACTATCCAATATTAAGAAAAATGAGAGACCTACACTTTTTATTTATGTGTAACAAACCTGGTTAAGGTTCAGAGTTTTTCTCTGATGTAGGTTTGCTTGGGTGTGGGTTTTTTTGTTTTGTGTGGGTTGGGGTTTTTTKGTGKTTTTTTTTTCCTTCTCTTCTTTTTCTTTTTCTTTTTCTTTTTCTTTTTCTTTTTCTTTTTCTTTTTCTTTTTCTTTTTCTTTTTCTTTTTCTTTTTCTTTTTCTTTTTCTTNTTTTTCTTTTTCTTTTTCTTTTTCTTTTTCTTTTTCTTTTTCTTTTTCTTTTTCTTTTTCTTTTTCTTTTCTCATGCCAGGTGGTTTTACTAACTACTTTCTTTGCTACTAAACAAGCTGGATGAATGGGATCGTTTCACTTACTGCTATTTTAGGGAAGCAATAACAGGTTTCAGACGTGAATGTGGTCTCGGTAATACAGTCCATTAAACAGAATGAAAACCAGTGCCCCTTTTGATGATGCTGTATATGGTTTATTAATAAAATGTTACCCTCTGATTGAGAATATATTCAGGCAAATTGTTTTGAACTCAGTCTGGTTGACTAAAAGCACTGACATACAGTTGGATGCATTTACTGAACTGGATTCAGCATAAGGAACTTCTGAGGTTTTTATGGGAGATACATGCAAAAAGCTAAGTAAGTGACCCTGTGTAGAGCTAGTTTGTTATTATTTTGTATGATTATATTTCATATATTTATAACTCTTATTGTTTGGAGGGGCTACTTTTCTAAGTGAATTAGTATTACCCCTCCTTGTAAGGTAAATCATGCTAGTTACAGACTATTTCATTGCTCTTCATTAGACATTYGCTATTTCTTTTTTGTCCTTAAAATGAAATTACTGCACTTGATGCAGTATTATAAATTTATATAATGCAATTATACTTTCTTGTCACATGCTGTAGCTTCTTAATCCAGGGCCCATAATCTATCAGTAGGAGCCCTTAATGGGAAGATTATATTTGACTGAACATACTTTCTGCTTTTGCTGTCTTTTCTCTYTACGAATTCTGACATGTTCTTTTCTAGGTTTCTGGTTTTCTTCTTTCCACTTCACCATCTTTTAGACTTTGTAACAATTCTCTTTCTACTATTTATTCCTCATTGTTCTCACTGCAAATTTTAGTTTTCCTTTCTCCTTTTCTGTATGTGTTAGCTTTATTTTCTTGACTGCTTTGTAGCTTCACTGGACAGTAGGAAAAAGTAATTGAGACTTTGCTCCTGCGGTGAGCAATTCTCTCATTCTTTGAGGGCAGAAGTGACTCTCAGTACAGAATAAAGCTGTACAATATTACACTTATTTCATGGATTAAGTAGTGCTAAAGTGTTAACCATGTTAATACTAAATAATTAAGAAGTTAAAAGTGATCTTAACTTGCTTGGTCCAATGGCAACAGCCATGATACTTTTTTTTTTTTATTTATTTTTAAAAAATTTATTTAAGCTGCAACAAAAATATTAGGACACTTGACAAGTCAAGTAAAGTCTAATTTGAAAAGTTTCTCCTATTACTTTTGGATGTAGAGGTGATCATTTTCTGGTTTTGATTGTTCTTTAATATAAGAAAAGTCTTGCTTTGAAGGTCTTTTGGATGGAAAAAGTTAGTCAAAATGAGCTAAAAACTCTTATTACTACTGCTTCTGATGAATAATTTGGTTTCCTTGGAGGTAAAATTAAGCAAATTCATAAAAAGTAGAAAAGTAAAACTAGAAAATGTACCTTTTATTTATGCACTGATCTATTTGCAGATGTTGTGCTAGAGTAGCAAAAGCTTAGCACTTGGATTTTACTACCTACTAAAAGCCAAGGCACACACTTGCTAAGATCAAGCCATTTTAGGGTGCAAACTAATCATTTCTCTAGCACTAAATGTAGTTGTTTAAAATAGTTGCCACCTTACTAGTGATTACCACCTTTGCAGCTGAATTAATGGGTTGTCTGAATGTTGTTCTTCAAATCACAGTATGGCTCCTAGCAAATCCAAATAACTTTGCGCTGAAGTGACCAAACAGAGTCAATAATGAGCATCTGGTGCAGGAAGTTTTCAATCATTCCAGCTAGCTGTGCCAGAATTCATCTTTCTATGCCCTTAGTCATCGATTTTGCCAGGCTTTTTGCTCATTGACTCACAACAGTGTTGCAATAGAAAGTCTTGACTAGCTAAATCAAAATCCTTTTCAGAAACGTAGTCAAGGAATGAAAAGATGAAAAAAAAAAGATAGAAGAAAAGGAATAAATCAAGGAAAATCTGAGAAAGGGCAAAAATGCTGGTGTCAAACTCCAGATCATTTTCAGAAAGCAGCAGAAATCAATAGAAGCTTTAAGTGCTTTGAAAACCTCTGTATCCCTCTCTATGGTTTGTTTGATCTGGACTAGGACAGAAGTGCTAAAGACAAAACAATTGTTCCTCAAATCCCAAAATCTGACCGAATGGCAAGAAGGGTCGTATTGCTTCCTAGTTTTAGTTCTGTTTTCATTGATGCCGGTGTGGAGTAATCTTTTCTGTTTACATCTAGTTTAAAATGCCAAATTCACAGTGTGCAAAACAGCCTACTCTTTCATCCCTTGATTCACTACTTAGGCCACATTTTTTGCATGCTTCGGTCATGGATTTCTGCTAGTATGCTGTTTTTGTTACCATCACTATTTTATCGTCTTGAACTCAATGGTTTCAATAGAATAATTCAGTCTATCATTATTTTTTCTGATTGTTATGGAGAATTTTGAGTAATACCAAACTGAATAGTGCAGGCTAACAGTAGCAGTGCCAGATGTCTGGCTCTGTAAAGTGGCGTTCTCTACCAGCTTTGACAACGCAAGATCATGCTGTGCATTCATTTCATGTGACATCCCAGAGAGAAATGATACCTTTCTCTTGCCTTCCTTTTCTTTTAAATTAAGATTTATTCTCCARATAAAAAAGTCAAAGGAGGCTGATGCTTTCCATGCCATAGTGAACTCTTTCAGCAGACTATTCTTTTATGCTGCAGTAATCTGTTTTGGATTAGACATTTGTTAACAAGTCCCTAAAGCAACATACAGTCGTTGGTAATGTCAAGAGATTTTTCAGCTGTTTTGGTTTTTTTTTTATCTTGGGATGTTTTTATAATAGAAGTGGACTAGTTGTAAGACATTGAATATTCTTTTTATAAGCAAGACATGATTCATTCTTAAATTTTGTGTGAATGTTTCCTATATATTTGTGTGCTCCTATATTCTGTTTTGAATGTATAACTACCAGCTCTCACTGGAAGATCTCAAAGAACTTTCTGGTATCTTTTTACTTAGCAATTCCACTAGATTTGGAAATGTGAGGGAAACTGATATTCTTAATTCAGGTAATTGTCAAATTTAGCCTGTCTATCACTGATAGAAAGACCTTCAGGTGTGGGTTTTTTTGCTTTTGTTTTTACTTTTGAACACATGTACATGGTACGTACATACACATAATGAATTCTATGAAGCATATTTTTTGAAGGACACTTTTTTAGTCTCTTCTTTTTCACTCCTGATTTGGTGTTCTAAATTGACACTAGCAGCTACCAAAACAGCTCTTCTGTTGTTCGTTGTTTGGGGTTTTTGTTTTTTGTTTCTGGGGTTGGTTGGTTTGTTTGTTTGTTTGGGGTTTTTTGTTTTTGTTTTTGTTTTTTTGTTGGGTGTATGGTTTTCTTTTTGTTTGTTTGGTTTTTTTAAATAAAGAAGAAAGAGAGGGAAGTTGGATGGTTTTGCAAATGCTGTATTGAGGAGATTGAAGGGGAAAAAAAAGTTCTAACTTTCTTTTGTAACTTAAACATTGCAAAATTCAGCAGTTGTACTTCCACTCCATTGCATTAAAGAATTGCTCTCCACTGCATGAATGGACTTCTCAGTTTCTTAAAAAGCTGAGAATACAGTTACTGGCTGGCTTTCTTCTGTACATCACTTCCACGCACTACACCCAGGGAGGTTGCTTAGCAAACAGTGGCTGCTGCAGTTGCTTGCAGACCTCTTCCTTTAACATGTAGGCACAAACAAACATGCAGTTTGACACATCCATCTCTAATTAAAATTGTATGTGCGAATATATTGCAGAGACCTCTTAGTGATACAGAGTGATTCAGAATACATTTAGTTTTGAATGAATTGGTGCTATTTTATTCTAAAAGATGTTGCATTATTTGCAATGACCACAAAAGGACTTGAATGCTGATGGCTGAAAATATACGTCACCACTTTTTCCCTAATAATCTGAAAGAAAGTTACTTCAAAGACAGGAAATCCCTCTGATTTATAGATTCTAGATGCCTGGGGAGTCCTTTAGTATCAAGGTCATTATATTTCAGTGGCCTATGGTTCAGCTTATCAAAAGAAAGGGGATATTAGGACAGCCTGAGGTCTGCTGTTTCCTGAATAGGCTTTGTTACAGTATTTGGGAGATAAAATTGTGGAAAAATGCCTCATAAAATGTCAGAGACACAACAAAAGGATTCATCTGAAAGTTGATGGTTTGGCCCCAAGACTGATGCTTGCCCTCCCAAGATGGGAAAACAAACCAAACTAATATTATTCTTCTGGAGTAATTTATTAAAGAATAGCAAAGCTTGGGTAGGTAGGGAAATTAATTTTCAAGTGAGAAACTTCTCAAGAAGTATTTACCTCTGCTGGCTACTGAATGGTAGTTTTAAGCTCCTAAGATGTACTATATTGTAAATAATTATTCATAAAGAAGAGGTTATAAGAGCATAAGTAAGAATTTCCAGTAAAACTTAATAAAGTGGCTGAGAGCATTCTTTCTAAAGAATAATTAATGTTTTTATTGAATAATGAAAATGATCTCTCTACACTGATAGCATGCAGGACTCTCTATCTGCTCTTTCTCTGTTCCTTTGAGATCCATGTATCAGTGGTCTTTTTTAGCAGTCCACATTTTCATCAATACGAAAGAAAAMGGAAAACTTCCAATCACCATGTGTCTATAGGAGATGGCTGGTATTTGAGACATCCAAAGCTTTTATAAGCAGTGGAAATTTTGGCTGAGGGGTAGTGCCTGCAGGAAATAAGGGCTCCTGCAGAATGGTTTGACAGCTTGCAACGCAGAGAGCAGTAGTCTGAGTTGTAGGGGAAGGTAACTTGGAGACTAGCGCCACTGACTGACTCTCTTTCTTAGCTAATGCATTTCTGCATTTGTGCCAGGTGAAGAAGTTTTATTCAGAAAAGTCCCCAGAATACTTACAATTCCTGAATCATCTAACATTGGCTTCACTCTGGTAGCCCCTTGGGAAATCTAATTGCTAGCAGCTTCTTAGAGGTCAATATTATAGATTGCTTTTTACAGAAAGATCAAGGAAAAGATCAAGCTGTACTTCTTATTTGAAGATGGGAGGAAGGAAGGACAGGTAGGAAAGGGCAGGGAGCTCAATAAGAGAATGTGATCTGCACACTGGGGCACTGAAACAACTTTTCATCATAACCTGGTATTTGATGATGGTGTTCCAGAAATAAAGCCCAAGGATGAAAACAAAATGGAATAATTAAACAAACACTAGCCACCTCTAGGAGCACCGGCCCTGTTAAATAATTTCCCATGGAGGAAAAAGAAGTTTTATTGTAAAACTTTGTTATGTTTTGTTATACAAGAAACAATTTTATTTTTGTTTATTTTCTGAGTCCAACCTATATTTTGAAGCTCAGTTATATATATTTTTAAATTAAAACCAATTTAGGTCCTGTTAGTTTTTGAGGAAGTAACTCTACCAAATAAGTCCTGTGTTTGAAATGACAAATATAAGACATACATAGATGTACTGAACACTTTTATTGAAAACAATGACAGCAAAAATGAACTTAAACTTCATCTATTTCTTTATAAAATTATGAGAAATACCTTCCTCCATAGATCAGACATTGAGTATGTGTCTTATTTTCTTGTATTTCTTCTTTCATCTCTTAGTTTCTCAGTCCAGTTATTGTGTGAGTGCTTTAAGTAACCATTAATAACATAATAATAATAAGTACTCATTAATATGAGTTGAATACTTAGGGTATTAGGCAGTACTCGTAAGTAGATAAAGTGAGTATGCAGCATAGATAAAATAAGGCCACAGGATAGTGTTTTTTGGAGGTACTTTGTTCATGAGTGCCTTTGCTTCCCATTATCTGAGGCTGTATTAAAGGTAAACAAAATAGCAAACTGAAGCTATGAGAAAAAGCAGTTGCTTTGCAGCATCTGTTGGCTGATTAGCAGATTAAGTATTTCAATTTATATAATCAAAGTTCCAAAATAATCTTCTACTCGTTAAAAAAAAACATTTATGATACCTAAAGCCTAAGTTCTTTGAGCTCTTCAATGTGACCAGGCAAGCCTTCAGTTGGATTTCTGTAGAAAATGTCTGCAGAATACTAGAACAATTGAGTTTCTAAACTCTATTTTCTGCCTGAAAACTAGTACTTGTAGAATGGCTTGATAGGACATAAAGCAAGAGGAAGAGGCTTGTGCTATGGTTTTTTTTTTTTGGCTTTTATAATGAGATAACAGAAGTTGATACAAATTTAGTTCACATTTAGGGGGATAATTTTATATAAAGAGGTCTGTTTTATTGACCATTTAAGAAAGCACTGGGCAACACAGCAATAACACTGTAGTATCATAATTCTAAAAGTATGTTTTATTATCACCTAATAATTTTGATTGTCACTGCAGTTTTGAGATAACTGCTAATCCTGGGCCTAAATTGCCACTGCCTGGCAGCATCTAGTCTTTTACTCCTTGTTGCTTTTTTCCATGGTCCAACCTGGAGTAATTACTGCAGCAGCTTCTCATTTGCAAAAATGAGGGGGCAGCGAGAGGCTGGAGATGGATACCATGCTCTGACATCATTGCCTGCCTGTGGCTGTTGTTGCAGTGTCTTTTCCACAGTGCCATGTCGCACTAAAGCTGTCGTGTGTTTATAGGACTGGTGACTCCCGGGGTGGGAAGGGGGAAAGGAGAGGAGGTGGGTTGGAAATAGGGGATGTGGTGGTGAAGGAGAGGTGAGTGGTAGGAAGGATTCCCAGCTCCACTTTTCAGTACAGTGTTTGGTGAAGCCCTCTCCTTCATCATTCCTTTTCTGCTGCCCAGTGAGACCTGAAGGGGGGTTAGAGCCACATCCCATGCTCCCCCCGAACTTCTCCAGAAGATTTCTTAATATCAAGAGGTACGATTCAAATTTGTGAGCTATTATGAATAAAAAAAAATTAAAGAAGTATAACTTTTCAGTTTGCACAAACTTTGATTTGGGAAACTTAAGTCCTCAAGGGACTCATAATGAGCAAACATGTAAAAGGTGACAGGTTTAAAAGGGTTGAAAGAACATGGACAAAACCACAGCTCATCAGCACTCTGCAATGAACTTTATGTCTCCATTAAAGCCTAAAAGCCAGAAGTGTAATGGGATGGTAAGGAGAAAACAAGAGTGAAAAAGACCCGCATTGGTATCTTGGGTCCCTGCAGAAACAGGATCCTCGTTAGGTAAATCAGAGATCATCTTAGGAAGGACCAAACACCGTGCTGCAAGGGAGGGTCAGTTCTGCCAGAACACCTGGGTGAAGGCAGGGAACTCCCTTTTTTTAATACTGTTGTCAGTGTGAGCGTTTCCTGGATGTTTGGTATACTTTGCTTTTACAGTTAGCCGTGTGTTGTCTTACTGGCTGAGGCTTGATAAAATCCTGTTTAGCTGAATGAACGTTTTTCTATTTGTCATTTTGTTCCAATTATCTTTGAGCAATGCATCTTAAATAATGCTTCTCTGTAAGACAAATGTTTTGCAGGTACAATGATCAGTCAAAAAACACTAGGATGTTATACTATAAATTTTGTCACAGGTGCCTTACATACTGACTTAACTAGATTAGCATTTATTGTGCTGTAATGGTTTGTTTTTCTGCTTGTCCAAATAAGCTTTTGTGTTTTATGCGTATATGTTTTGACTGACACTGGATATTTACTCTAATATGCGTTTTAATAAAGTATAGAACAATTAAAAGAAAAGGAAGATGACACTTATGAGGAAAGACAAGAAGTTTTCACTAGACTTTATCATTTATCATTTTTCTTTTGTATTAGAAAAAGATAGAAAAGCTGTATACAGTTCTAGAATGAAGGCAGTGGAGTGTGGAACTGTATGCCCCTGTCAAATTGATAGAGTGAAGATGTTGAGGGAGATAATGGAAACTTTCTATTCAGTGAGGAGTGGAATAAAGAAACCATTTCTAGTCATTCATCAGCATTGATTGCCTTCATGCTTTAGGCTTAGATCAGAACTTGCACATGATAAAGAGAAAGTTGAACAAATATGGAGATCCACTTTGGAAAATGTAGTTAGATGAAGCTTATCCTTTGGTGCAGAGAAATCACTAAAATATTTAACATGGAAATTAACTAGGTGATAACTATAGTGGTGATATACAAAGCAATAAACTGCAGGCAGTAGCTGTGATGAAAAGTAAAACATTTAGTGTGTAGTGGAATAAATGCTCCCATATAAAACATACGGTTCCACATTTCTCATTTGACCTTATTGCAAGGAAACAAAGGCAATAAAATAAACCTACATTTCAGTTGTAGTAGTTCATACTGTTCTTTCTTTGGGACACATCAGGATTCACTTAAATTTTCTTCACACCTGGCTGTATCAGTCGGAAGACACTTACGTATTCTACACCTGTTAGTACCTTGCCTCTACAATCGTTGTTGCAATGATTAGTGTATTAAATTAATCATTTAGGAATTTTATTATACAACCTTCTGAAGTTTTAACATAACTGTAATTTTAAAGTAAAGTCATTATGGTTGCCTGCTGGGAATTTTATGTTCATTTTTCATGATGCGTTGGTATTCATTATTTATAGTTTAGAGTTGTCCAGAAGACTGGATTTTGTGAGACATTGTACAACAATTTAGGAACACGGAGACTTAGAGTCACAACAACTGAAAGCAAATGACATGCAAGAAAGCAATCAGAACAGCTGCCATTGTAACATATACAAGAATTTGCTGTTCCTGCATCAAAAACTGCAATAAAAATAATATACATGTTGAGCATTTTTCCTTCTGCTTCCATTATTTCCAAAATATTAAGTTGCTATTAATTTACAGCGTTTTTATTAGCCTGGGGTCAGGAATGTTCGTTATAATAAAAGCAGTGGTGACTGCTGTAGCTGAGAATAAATTAGAACTTCTGTGAGTCACAGGTTTCAGATATTCATCAGTTTTGGACATTTTTGCTGTAGAAGAATTAATGTGTGCGTTGGTGTATAAATAGAACAGAAAGCCACCTCAGTATTATGAAAAACAAACACCACCACCCCCAAAACCACCACCACCACCAAAAAAACCAAAAACCCACTCAGTTTACCTTTTTTTATTAAGGGGCGGAGGGCAGAAGCAAGATTAGAAGACAAGATTGCAGGTAGTGGGAAGAGAGAGACATTTTTACACCAAAAACTGGATTTAAACTAAGAAGGTTGTAAACTGTAAAGGAAAAAATCCACACATGGGAAATTTTCATCAGTGATATTACACTGAGGGTGAAATATCCATTGAAATAATTCAGATTTCCTAATTTATTCTGGACTATTTCTTTTAGTGGAAACAGTTCAGCTGGGTTTTATGCTTTCTCTTCCTTTTCTCTCATTGTTTTCCTCTTATGGGTGAAAAGATTTTAAAAAATTGTAGAAGATACCAAAATTTTTTGTAATTCAGTTTGTTAGTATGCTCACTAGTAGATCTATTTGTATGCTGTTTGTTTCACACTGACATTGGAAGAAGTAAGCTGGAGAAGTGGATGGTCAAAGGAGTTTCATGACTGTCTTCTCTGCTTTAGCCAACTACTTAATGGGAAAACACGTTATTTGGGTCAGTCTGATTTTGATAGCATGCTTCAAGTTATTGTTGCCCATCTAAAGATGAAATTGTGAGTATCCATTTGCCTAATTTTACGTACAGTTGTTTTTAATCCTGGCTTTAAGTCAGAAAGATTTAGTCTCTGTCTCATTTGTATACTGGTCTTTTCTGTATAACTGTCAATATTTGTTCTTCAGCTTTGCAACACGTTGCATGACTTCCAGGGTTCCTTCTCTTAATCTTAATTGAAAATTATAATGTTTCTGGTAAGATTCAGGCTAAAGCAAACAAGCAGTATTTACAATATAGCGTGCAGATGACAGAAGGAAGGAATTTTCTGTTAAAATCTCTCATTTTTACAGAACCAGTTGTATTATATTATGGTAAAAAACTGTTTCCCAACATTCTTTTCGTTGTCTCAGAACTGAAGACAATATTTAAAGGTTGTTCTCTATACCTAAATGGAGCCAGAATTAAAAAAACAACAGTTGTTTCTTTTTATGTCTTTAGGGGCTCGAAGAAAATAGAGTTCTTACAGTGATAGTTAAGATGATACTGAATGCATAGATGATATTTCTCAGGAGTTACACTGAAATTTAGTGCAAGGTAGTACATGCTTCATATCACAGTGGCTTATCTGACTGGCTGTAATTCACACTGATAGGTATAAACAACTTACTATTACATTTCTTTTGTGTGAATAGAATTTGTGTATGTCCTTACACGTTTGTTTAAATTTTTCAGATCTCTTAAATCATTGCGTAGATATAACTGTTATGTATAAAAAATTTTATTGACCATACAGTTCCATTAATTAGTATTTTGTTGTATGCTAGTGTATCTGTGTATGTATGTTTGTGGATGCGTGTGGAATTAAAGAAATTAGTAGCTTAAATCTAATTAGTTACTGTATCTAACATCTACTTGAGAAGAAATTATTGAAAGCGTAAAACAAGCGCTGAGAAGCATAAGCCTTTTTAGCATTGTGATGAATTATGGTTACGAGACAAAATATTTGTTGAAGATGTGATATGAATGCTAAACAAGTGGCACTGTAGTAATGGTAACTAGTATATTAGCCAGGAGTATCCAGTATCTTTGATTTTTTTTTTTTTTTCTTTTTCTAAATACCTTCTTACATTTCTGATTTTTTTTTTTTTTTTTTTTTTTTTTTTTTTTTTTTTTTTTTTTTTTTTTTTTTTTTTTTTTTTGGTACTGTTGTTTTAGTAGGATGTCCCTTTTACAGTAAAGGCTACTCTGCAGGAGATTCATAAGGTTCATCTTTATATAAGCCTAATTTGTGGAAAAGGTATTCATTGCTCATTAAATATAGTAAGGAATACTAGATGGTTCATATTTCAGGTGTTTTTATTGAGTAGCTTCCCTGAAATGTTTCATAAAGTTTCCATCAATGTTGTCAGTTAGTATTGTTGAACCACTGAGATGACTGAAGGGTAAAGCATAATAAAAAAATAATGTTGGATGAGATACTTGACCTGACGTTGATCAACTTGAAATACAAAGAAACAACTTATTGGAATTTTTCAGTGTGCAAGCAACAACTGAGGTGACTTGCCATTTTTAATAGCCGTTCAAGAATTACTTTAGTTGCTAACAGTAAGAAAGGAACATCTATTTACTTCTCCGTTCTTACTCCATATTTTCTTTTGTTAATTTTAAACACTAGATAAATCTGGAGAATATTAGAAATAAAAGCTTTTATTAAATAACTGAACACAAGTGAAGTGAAAACAGTATATTAATCCATTTTGTGATACTGTGCTACTAGATTTGTTAAATAACAACTTTGTCTTATTTTCAAGGGCAATCACAAAATTGCAACCCTGTAGCATTGTTCAGATAAGGCATCCATGTAATCAAATGAGTTTCATATTGTGAAGAAGTAAAATAACAAAGGTTATGGAAAATCGTAAAAATTCATGACTTCCAAATATTTAAATGTGGACAGCTATTCATAACAAATACTGAACCTCCTTTCCAAAAGATTTCTCCTTTCTCAATTTCTTGTAAACTACTTAATTACCTGATTGGGGGGGTATGGGAGAGACGTAAGACTAACTTTGTTCTTGTAGCAGTATTAGCTTTTTCATAATTTTAATGACTTTCATTGGCAGACATAATGTGTTGTGATAGAGTCTGAATACAATATGTCTGTTATTTGTAATGACCAGAACAAGTACCACAGTCTTAAAGTAAACCTGAATTGGGAAACTAAATGAAATATCCTTTGTATAGGTAAAAAGAAAAAAAAAAAAAAAGGTTTTGAAAAACAGAAAAAGGAAGACAGACTTATCAAATTCTCCATTTTGCCTAGTTTTGCCCGGAGGAGGGGAGTACTGAGTTCATTTTTGATTGAGGTGGGGTTTTTTAAGAGGTTAGCAAAGGTCTATTAGCAGTTACAGAATCTATTGTTAAAATCTATTGTTAAGAGTGTTAACAACTTGATAACCAACAGTGTTTCTCACTGCTAAAACATCTCCTCTTCCTTGGTTTGAGGGAAGGTCCCTCTGACAATCATTTCATTTTCGAGATTTGTGAACTTTATCTGTTTGTAGGGCAGGAATTGGGTGAAAAATACGTTTGTTGCCTTAGCAGATGACCTCCACTAACCAACATATAATTTGGTTTTTTCTTTGTGATCACTTGGCTTGTTTTGATGTTTTTTAACTATGAGATTTTTTTATTAGACTGTCGTCTTCTTCTAGACTATCTTCTTTTATTAGACTTCTATTAGACTACTACTATCTTTATTAGACTATCTGATCCTTAGCCTGAATGTTTCACTCTTGCTAAGGAAGCTAGGGAGACTGCATGGGAAACAACATTTTCAGCAGGCTGAAGAGATCTGTCTCTGTCCTTACCTGTCGGTCTCTTCTGGGGCAGTAGATCAAAAGAAAGCTGTTTATGTGAGCTTAGAGTTTGGAGAGAGCTATCTGCCTGTTAGCTAGCAATAAACAGCAGGTATAATAATTTCCTGACAAATGGTGAGAAGATGGTAAGAAGAAATTACTGAAGTTCAACTCTCTGATGTTCAGTGGAGTATGTTGTCAGGTCTTGTGCTACTTGTGACTCTCTTCATAGGATTTTAACTGTTCTTTTTTTACCAGTTTCCATAAAGACTGATCGCCTAAAAAATTGCTGCTCTACTTATCATGTATTTCTGGACCTAGTATCGGCACAAATGGCTGAGATACAGCTCTTTTAAAAGAACTAGAAAGATGCTGATAGCAGGATGCAGTTGTGAGGGACATCTGACTTAGAGCTTTTTCCTGTCATTAGTCCTCCAGCATCCAAATTGGTTAAGCTGCCAGAACACCACAAAAATCACTCTCTCCCTTCTCTTCCCCCCATTTTCTCCTGCCCAGCACATGTACATACTCTTTTCATTCGCTATTGAGGAACAAGTGGGTTGAGAACATTCGTTGTCATAGACAAATTGCTTTGTTGTTCTACTTGTTTAATATAGTGTAGACATGTATTTTATGGCCTT
Source organism: Phoebastria nigripes (assembly GCA_035582835.1). Classification (NCBI taxonomy): domain Eukaryota; kingdom Metazoa; phylum Chordata; class Aves; order Procellariiformes; family Diomedeidae; genus Phoebastria; species Phoebastria nigripes. Next base: position 304,085 of record JAYKAV010002824.1, read on the forward strand.
TTTTAATGGATTTGGGTAACAATATAAACTTCTGAAGAAGGGAAGGACTGACTCCTTTCAATGGAAGGAATAGATACTTCAGATTCATGAGGAGGGAAAAAAGTGACTTTCATCTCTGTGCTGTCAATCTGATTATATTTTCAGTAGGTAATAAGTGACAGTTTTTACCAGCTGATGGCTGCACGGTGACCTGTGTGAAAGCAATTGCAATCTTGTTCCATTTCATGGTCTACAGGTGTCTACGCTGCAGAATAAACCAACAAAACTGACAGTAATTGGCACTGGCTTCAGCAGTCTCTGCAAGAGGTCAAGGACAATCCAGCATTCCAGGACACTGCTGAGGCATTACTGAGTCCTTGTCTGAGGAAACTTCTGCAGTTTCCCAATCTCTAGCTGCCCTGAGGATCAAGAGAGGGTTTTGGTTTCCAGGAATGTCAGTTTCATAGTCTTCAGCAGGACTGTCTTTCCTTTTCAAAAAATAAACGGTGAAAGGGGGGCAAGATAACGGTCTAGTTATGAAAATATTAATTCCTTCATCAAAATACCCAATTGGAAGAATATCTCCCACATTTCTTTAAATAAAATTGGAAATTACCTTTTAATAGTGGTTTTGATTTCAGTTTTAATTAAGAATAATAAGGGGAAAAAATAGTTATTTTTGTGAACATGTGTGTATGTATACATGTGTATATACACAAACACACACGGGTTTTATATAAACCTGTTAAGCACAGCATATTGTGTGTAATTGGTGATTTATGACAGAAAGTGGCATGATTAATAACAATTAAATGCCAATAAATCCTTAATTGCATGTTATGCTCTATATAGTTGTGCAATAATTTCCTTTTGTATTTATCTGAGAGTCAACTGTGAAAAAAACTTCTAGGATCCACTATGAACCTGTGTATTTCATGAGTATAAAGTGACTTTGGGCGTTTTGTTTATGTTTTGGATGGAGGGGCTCTTGCTTTGAGTTTTAGTTCTGAAAGAAGATTTATTGGTTCTGTTTTGAATAGAGAATAGTTTATTGGTTTTTTCCCTCACCCCCGTTATCTTGCTCAGTGATAGTTAAAGAAGTGGCAGCAGAAGTTTACCAGCTTCAAATTGATATTTACATATAGCTATCTTGGAGTTCTGGCAAGGACAGGTGGAAGAGACCCATCAGGTGTCTAATGTATCATTCTGCTATCAAATCCTTCTCTTCTTCTTTGGAGAGAAAGACAGTGGAAAGAGGAGTAAGGAATTTCCTCCCCTCCGGTATAAACCAAAGAGTATGAGTGAATGACTGTATCGGGGTATACACTGGGTGGTATATACTAGCTTGGAAGATAAAGGCTGGGATCACTTCTGCTGAGAACAGTCCTCCTCTTTTCCACACTTTTGGATTAGGTTTGATCCTAATGGTGACATTCCTCCCTGTTTGTACAAGATGGTTAAGTTCTAACCATGCAATTGTGTGCCCATTCCTTCCTCCCAGAAGTTTACCTAACAAAATTCATATAAAAGTTTTAATAGTGTCAACAAAATAGATATATTAATTCATTATTCACTTGTATTTTCCTTTTTAGTACTCTGAGTACCACAAATATTTAATTAGCTAGCTGTAAGTACTCTTTAAATCAAAACTTGTGCCAACTCTTAGAAATCAGAACATACTCTAGAAAAGAAGAAAACTCCACCATTGTAAATGTAAGTTATATCTATCATAATGATTATCTTTTTTGGTTTATCTTTTCTCCACAATTTTGGATCCCACAGGTTACTGCTAACTCGGCAAATGTTTTTAATTCCTTCTATGTTTAAGTAATGGATTCATGTCTGTCTGTCTGCTATCATTAGATACATTTGGTGCATTTTTCTCATTACAGAAGATTAAGTATTAACTTAAATGTTTAGCAATATAATTATGTAATTGTAAATAAAAGGATCAACACATAGTGCTAAAACATTAAGGTTTTCTAAACCAACATTTAACTCTGAAGAGAGTTTGGTGTTTAACTCCTTCAGGTCCCATGGATAAATCTTAGTGTAACCGTGTATTAATTTGGAATCAATAACTTAAAATTTCCTTCCTGTTTCTTTCTTCTCCCAGACCTTTTCCTTCTTTGTCTTCCTTCTTTTCCCTTCCCACTTTTTTACCTTTTTTTGTACTGGGACACAGAAACAGGACATTTTATTGGTGTGCTTTTGTCATGAAATAGTCTCATAATATGGGGTTTTATTCATTTTTTTAATCCCATGGCATAAGAACTTGATATTTCTGTGCCATACTGCAATTGAACCAATAAAGCAATTTTAGCACAGTTTGCATGTTTACTTAGAATTCATGCTAAGTCAAGAAAGGTATTTGTTGTTACTTTATACTATTTAGGATGAAAACATAATGCATTCAAATACTTTTCTGCATTATAGTATTCACTGAAGAAGTATAAATAGTTATGGGTTGTCAATGTTATTAAATTATTGATGCATCTAACTTAAGTGATTCACATCAATGTTACATTTCATTCTGGGCTTCAGTGCAGAGCAACATCTTATTTTCATTAATGCACATTTACATAGAACCAATAAATGCCTTGTAAAAGTATATTAATGCTGTGGTTTTGAAAGATACTTGAAGTAATGGCAGAACTTGCTCCATCCTGTCGCAAACAGCTTATAAGCAAAACAAAAGAGGTGCATGATAGAGGTAATAATGACAAGAAGAAATATTTCTCTAAGAGACCTATTTTAAGAGATCTGAGATTGACCCTAGCGGGCAAGTGGGAAAGGAGAAATGAGTTGATGAATGGGGATGGAGATATTTCTAGAAACATAGAACAATGCTCTTAAGGCAAAATAGGTAAAGAAAATGAAACATTTGGGGAAATGCGTAAGAAAAGCATGGAAAGAAAGTTATTCGAGATGCAAGTCCGGTACAGTCCACGTGCAGAACATAGGTGACAATGAAAAACTCCATTTCAGGGATACAGAAGAGGTTTGGGAAGCTAGGGAGAGATTCAAAAGTGGATTGCATGATTTGGATGGTGGAATACAAGATTCATTCAATAATAGCATTTTGAGAAGGGAGTAAGAAAGATTTGGTTAAATTGTTTTACTTAAAATAATATATTCAGAAGTCTGTTCCAAGCCTAAATAGCTCACCCAACAAGAGAGCTTAAGGATGTTAATCTTCTATAGGGGCTATCAAAAAAGAAAGTGGTATGATCATCCTTTGATTTCTACAGTTCAAATGACCAAGCTCTCATTCATATCTGGATTAAAAAGGAACAGCTTTTCACATAGGTTCAGAGAAAGGCTGATGCATGACTGACTTTGTGGTGAGATGCATTAACTGTATATTAATGATATAAAAAGTACATTTGAAGGTAAACCAAATTGATTGCAGCCCATTTCTAATTGAATTGTATTTGAAGAAATTTCAGTCGCTAAAGAAGCAGCACTCTTCTGATTATAAAGTGGCATATTATAAACACATTATGGATCAAGAAAAAGTAATACGCAATATAATTCGTCTAAATGTGTGCCGAATGAATCGTTACCTTTAAGCATATTAAAGGAGGGCATCTGTCTTTGCCTAAATGTTTGCCCTCTATTTTATTTTTGTCTTGAAAATTAAAAAGTATTTGTTTTATTATTGTGTAAGGTCTTTAATCTGATACTTAAGATATTATTTTCTTTTTTTTTTTAAAGTTGTGAGTATTTCTGCATTAGGAATTCATTTTTGAGTCTTTACCAGCTTTTCTCAATCTTTTTTCTGTTTCTGACCAGCTGATTTGCTACAGTTTGTATTTCTACGTATTTCACTTGGGTTGGAGGAAACCCAAGTGAAACCCATTTTGCTGCTTGCATGACAGATGCATTTTGATTCTTGTTATGTTCCTTGAATGAATTGCATGTTTCTGTCTAGCTGAATTTGATGCTACTTTTTCTATATCATTTATAGATTATTTGGGAAATCTTTGATCAGTATTAATTTTGTTCCGTTATGGATGGAGCCAAAAAAGTCCATAGTATTTAAATGTATGCTGGTTGTTTATTGATCTGTTTTATAAACTTGCTTACCATTGTTCAGCATAGTGTACTCTGTTTTTAAGTATGTGACTGCCATTAAGTGCTATGAGTCATGCAGGTAAAATTCTATGTGGTGATTTAAAACTACATAATTTAGATACTACATGTGGTATTTACATCTGCAGTGTTTATCTTATTGCTGGTTTAGAATAAGATGGAGAGTCTTACTCATTGTAATGCTCTTTGAGATTCTTGAGTGAAAGGTGGCGGGAGTACAAAATACGACAGACGTTCATCTTCTCTAAGAATAGTATATGAGTAATCTATAAGTATGCATGAGAAAAATGTGAGTTTCAGAAGCTGGAAATAATTGTTCAATTACCAACGTATTACTAGATAATTTAGAGGAAACCAGGTGAAATCTTTCTCCTGACACACAACTCATTTGTGATCTTAGGTAAATTACTGAGGGCCAGATTTTACAAAAACATCAAACTCTCTTGGTTTTTATTTTTAAAACATGCTTAATTTTTGTGTGTTAGTTTTCCCCTTGTGCTAGGAGAGTAAAATCATTCAAAATGTGAACACAGGGGTGAGTGAGTTGCTTTAGCAGTAGGGTACTTGCATATGTGTGAAAGCTCCTAACATAGATTAAGAATACACTGATAATGTCTAGTGCAAGTTTTTGATGTTGTACTTAATTCCATTTTTGGAGGATATGAGTGGCATCCTTTCTACCCAGAGCATTATTTTTTTTTATAAGTTATAGGGAAATAAATAGTTTGTCAGGTTTTGAGAAAGTGGAAATCAAGTGCTTTAAAATAAATGTCATAATACCAAGGAACAAAAAATAAGAATCCAGACCTTGATCAGAGCAGAGTGTGGGGAAGAAAGAGGACCAGGAGCCTGTTAACTACACAACAACACTTATTTGCTTAACTACACAAGCAAATGCTTGTGACAGACCAAGAAAGAGGCTTTTGCAATATTTATAGTCAAGAAACTAACTTTAGATAATGTTGAAATTTGATATATTTTGAGAATTCAAGAAAAAGCTTGTTGTTAGTTCCCTGAATTACAAGTCTTTAAACAGTGGATTCTGCCGTCTCTGAATGTATGACAAAGTATGACAAAGTCAATCATTTAGTTAAATTCTTTTTGTTTTTCATTTTATGATGAGGGAAAACTGACTTAGTCAAATTGACCTAGTCAAGTAAGTTTTGAATGTCATCAGGTCTCTGTCTCCACTGTGACAATGGAGGACATTTCCCCCCCCCCCCCTTTATTCATATATATTTTGATGATTCTGGAAAAAAATAATTATTGTGGAATAAGTAGGATCTAAGATTCAGACTAACAAGTTTTTAACTTGGATGGTTTTACTTCCCGACATAACATTCAATCAAGTAACTGGAAGCATTTCTTGTTAAATCAGTCTCTCGTATTATGGTAGAAATTAAGCAGTCAACATTAAAGTTTTAAATAAACAGATTTTGCTGGGTCGATTGAAGTAATCTAGCCTCTGGTTCCAGTCACCCACTGTTTCATGGTCTCTGGAGGCAGTGAGGAGGGAGGTATCCCTTGTTCAGTTGCTGCTAGGATGGAAGAACAGAACTAGAATTGCTGAACAGCCCAGTAGTATTTTGAAGTATCTTTGAGTTTTAGTTGCTAGCTCCCCGTGCTATGTTTTAGGAATCAGCTGCTACTTTTTTTTTTTTTTTTTACACAAATAGTTTGATTACAAAGGTCTAAATGGTATAGGGTTGGAGAGATGAGAGAGGATACCTGTCCTTTCTTACCCAGTTTCTGCATGAGAACTTTATGACAATCCCTCGTCTTTTTTTTTTTTTATTACAGTGTGAAAGATTTCAAATTGATTCACAGCAAGAAAATAGATCTAAGCTCTACAGGGTTTTATTAGGTTTCTTCATACAATGTTTGAAGAAAGAAGGAAAGAAAAAATGCATTAAAACAGTCCAAAAATTATTTTGAATCATTTGCTCTTTGCGCTGTTTGTAAAGTTATTTTCTGCATGTGCATAGACATGCGTGTGAGTGTATATATGTGCATACATATACTTATTGTTTCCTACTGCCTAAACAGCTGGCAGGCTATAGAAGAAAGTATTTTTTTTTTAACCTCAAATAAAATGTGTCTTCAGAACATATGAAGATGATCCTAGAACTATTCCTTATGTAATTTGTGCATTTATGCTGTTGACTATAGCATCTTATGTGTAAGGCCCTAAATCATCTTCAGTGATACAAGATACGTTAAAGGTTTAGGAACTAACTCTCCAAAAGCAGTGCCAGTTAAACATGAAATATTCAGTGGATACATTGTTCATTAGTCATTATTATTCTCAGATGTTACCATCTTTTAACTATAGCAACACTCAACAGTCTGAAAAATGTTTTCTCTTTCTTGTTAAATTGAAGGTAATAATTCATATTACTCAAATCAGTATTTAATTATTAGTCATGCAGTGATTTCTGGATGATCAGATTTCAAAGCAGATATTGGAGGTGTGCATATATCTTGCCTTTTTTTTGGTTTTTGTTTTGCTTTTGTTTTTGGAAAGACAAAATCTTCTATTATTTCAGATGTTAGTGTTAGCAAGATATTAACTTCAAACCATATGTCTGAATATCTGTGATTTAAAGCTTTCACACATGAAATTCAGTGGTTCACTTTGCTTACCTGGGACCACCTTATTCTTAAAGAAATTTAGCGTTGACTCCTTGAAATAGGATCAGAAATAAGATGTTAGAATGTCTTTAAGTCTTCATCCTGATATTGATGAATTTTTATGCCTAATTTTAGTGTGTTTTGATGCAGAGATAAAATGTGAACCAATGCACTTAATATGTATATTGATTATTGTAGTGGGTTTTGATAACTTCTGTGAAAATAAATACAAATTTTAAATAGATTTTTAAAACAGTAGTGTACCATTAAATCTTAAATAGTGTTGCAAAGAAATCTGAGGTTGTATAGACAAACAAAGCTGGTTTTGCCTCAACTTCTAGTTTACACAGTATAGTCATCAATCATTTTTTGTTCATCACTCTCTTTCAATAAAGTTTATTGTGACATGTTTACTGGGATGTCTTTGTTGATTGGTTTCATGACCTACTTGTGAGATGATGTATTTTATTGCTCTGAAGATTTTTAGATTGAACATTATCAGATGTTAGCTTATGTTGAAATATTTCTTCCTTTCATTTCCATTTTTAATGTCAGTGCTTGATACTCTGATGGCTAGAAATGGCTGTTCGTAAGAATGAACATTGCACTTCAGTTTATTTCAAAATGCAGCCCTCTAACTTCCCAATATGACTACAGTCACCCCTGCTGCGAGCAGGGGTTTGGACCAGGTGACTTCTGAAGGTCCCTTTCAGCTTAATTAGTCTATGATTCTAAACTTCTCTGTGGTCAGATGGTTGCCAAAATTCTCAGGGAATTTAAGCTTGTAGGCACTCCAGTCAGTAAAAGCAAGGCAAATAGCTTACACTTGCAGGAATGCTTCATCTAGTCCATGTAAGAGCTTGCTTACTTTCACTTCTAGATTTTTTCCAAATTCTGTGGGTAACATAGTTTAATGCATAAAAATGTTTGCACACTAGTAGCTGCAGCCTTCTTTAGATGTCTAGCATTTTGACTTCCATTCTCTGACGTATTTGTCAGGAGGGCCCAAATTTTTGGGGGGCTGTTGTTTCACTGCTGTGATTTTTGTTTCACTGCTTGTTGTTTGTTGTTTCATTGCTGTGACTGTGTGTGTGACTCTGAGGATAAGCTTGAAAACATGTGGTAGTACATATCTTTGTGCATGTGTATGCATGCAACTCTTTCCTCTCTGCTAATAATTTGTGAAACTTGAAACAAGAGTTTCCTGGTCCAAATTTTCAATTTATTTTATGATGCTTAATTTCGTATCCTTTTTTCTCATTATCTTTACTCTTATTTACAAAGAGTGGTTAGTATAGCTGCTGTAATATGCTAGGCTACCGCTTAACTAATATGTAAGATTTGAAATTTACAATTTTCTTCATGTACCATTTTAAAATAAAATCTGTTGGAAGATATGATGGTCACTGGAATTTCTTTTTGACAAATAATACTTATTATAATGAGCCTAGAGGTCATTATGTGTGAGATACAGTGCTATATAAATGTCTACTATTATTTTTTATTACTGAGTAATTTAGAATTCCCTTGTCAGTCAGTGACCCATGTATGAACATTTTTGTATACCAGTCAAAGCAGATCTTTTCTTTCACAGAAAAAAATCAAGTCCTCATTGCATTACAATATTCTCTGACAAAAGACATTATCATGAGATAATTGATTGTGCTGGAGAATTACAAATGTTGCAGCACCACCAAGGTCATCTAATCCTCACCAATGTCGGCTACCCTATGATAAAAGTGCTTTGTTCAGAAATATTGCTATTGCAAAATGGTTTAATAGTAACACAAAGAGGATGTTCAGAATTTGAAAAAGACGTATTTTGAGAGAGAAATGCTACCCAGAAGCAAAACCCATCCTGACAGCGGTAACAGTTTAGTGGTACACTATGGATGATAAAAATGCTAATGGTTAGAAGTTAAGTGTCCTATACCAAGTTCATGTAGTTTGCAGTATGATCTTTACTTTTTGAAACAACTTGGATTCATTAAGAGCTGAAGCTGTATACCAAGGTATTCTAGATGCAGAATGCATGCTTAAACTTTCTAAATCTCAAATATTGAAATCCAGGGTTTTAATGATTCCAATAATAATCTGATGACACTTAAGAGGTCAAAATAATTTTGTATAATTGTCAGGATTTTTGTCATGCCTGAGTAGATAATTTACTGTAAGTATATTGTAACAGCAATTCAAGCTGTGGCAGATTCATATCTCTGTTTATGGTAACAGAGAGCCTGATGATTGATTTTAGTTGTGTCATTAGGATATAGAGATAAAGAAGAAAAAGTTGTAACTAGGACAAACCTTGTGTGAAAAAGCATGTCTCAGAAAACCAGAGGAGAGGTGCTCCAATTCATTTGTTTCTCCACTGAAGAGGCGATTCGTCTGCATTCCATATACTTCCACTCCCAAATTAGATTAGATTGAAAAGAATATCCTTCTATGTAACTAATACTGCTACTGCAATGAATATGTCTTTAGTGGGCTCCTGATTAATGTAAAAAGAAGTTACTGCTGTAAAGTTATACTGATAGATGGTACTTTTATTCCATACTTTGTACAGTAGCTGCTTCAGCAGTTTTGAAGTTGAGTATTTATACATAATATTTGTTAGGGTCCTTATTTATGCACTCAATGCTCCTATATTGATCTTATGTGTCTAGCAATTATTCATTTTCATAGACCGACTTTCAAGTTGAGTTCTGTATGTATGTTTTAGAGCATATATTTTCACCTTTAAAGATCTGAAAGTGGCTTCTCATGAGTACATAATCTGCAGAAAGATCTATGGTATTCTTGACTAACAAAGATAGTACAACTTTGTAGTCATCACAGAAGAAAACACGTAAGCTTTCTGATGTTCCTTTGTACGTTCAGCATTAGATGTTGTGGATAGGGTGACCTCTTGGCCCATCCTGTGGAGGCCTTTCTGATTTAGTTGGTATCTCAGTGGGCGCAGTGGGGAAGACACACAAGAGGTGAATGGAACTTCCTTAATCATGATGTACCGAATGCTAGCTTGATTGTTGTGCTCATGTAAAAACTGTAGCTAGCAGATCTCCTTGGGAATGGCTGAATAGCTGCAGATTTTTTGTCACGTATAACACTTTGGAAAGCTTTTTCTCATTGTGCAAAAAATATGAATAATCAGATCAAGCCAAGATACCAAGAAAATTATCAGACTGTGAAGCTAAGGCGTAAACCACACACCTCTTTGCTCTTTCTCTGGTATAAATTATTCAGTTTTGTTTATAAAGACTATTTAAGGAGTTGGCTCTTTTTGTAAGCACTACTAGAACTGTCTTTAAAGAAAATCCTTACCAGTGTGCAACTTGAATTTCTGTTATGAGAGATTTGGCAAAAATCACTGTTTTTAAGCGGCTAAAAGTGGTCTCAGAGTTAAGACCTCTTCTCTGCTGTGGGATGATAGCTGACAGTAGTAATGTTCGTAATGCACAGCCAGTTAGCAATGGTGAATAAGTGGTCACACACAGCCTCGGGATTACAGCAGTTATAGTTACCAGGGTGTGAGACCATTCATTTTTATGTTACCATCCATTCTCATTGTATCAGCCTTCATTCCCCATGTTTTTCTAGCTTGTTTGCTGTAGTTTGAAATAATTAATTTTATAAGTACAATATTTTGATTAGTGAAATATTGGGAACTGGGATTAATAACGTAGGTTCTGAGTACTTGGTTCTGGAGCACGACTAGCTTGTTGGATTTCTAGTAATATTTTTTAAAACTACTGCTCACTAAAATACTATAGCATGTCTACTTACATTAAACAATTTCTAGAGGTTTTACAGATACTTATTTTAACAACTCAAATTCTGTGCTGGAGGGGGATTACACAACTTCACAAATACGGAAAACAAGCACAGAAGGGTGAAAAGACTCAGGTGTGATTAAGGACAAATGTAGGCTATGTTTGAATACCAGTCTGTCTTCATCTCTGAGAGAATATGGCAAGTGTTATTTTTATTCCTCACAACAAGAACTGTTCACTGTTTGATATTATTTCCAGATAACCACAATATACTGTGCTGCCAGCTTCACTATGACATTTTTATGGCTTACTTTTAAGTCATCTTTAGTTGGTCACTACCATAAACAAGTTTTCATTTTATCTGAATATGTGGCACTGTGAAGGGTAGCCACAGAGAAATCAAAGTTGTATGATGATGGAAAGTTTTGTTTGTTTTGTTTGTTTGTTTGTTTGTTTGTTTTTTAAAGCATATAGGGAGTGAATACCAATTCAAAGACTAATTTACATCAGTCTGGGAATGTGAAAAGGTCACTGTCATGTGCTGATAGTCACAATGGTTAAAGAAATTACGTATAATGATAATCAGATGCCAGATGATAACTTGAGTTTGCAATTAATGTGACTGGAGTTTAGAAATCATTTCACTAACAGGAGCTGTTTAGTGTTTGAAGGATAAATTGACTTTGTTTCTTGTCGTCTTTAATTTACTTTTTAAATGCTATTTTCCCCTCATATATCATTCTTGCATAGTTAGAGAGCTGTGCTAATCCAATTGAATTGCCTCTTCTTATTTCTCAAATTTTAACCACAATAGAAAACTGAGGATTTTCAGGTAGTAGTAATCCCTCTTGATATTACTTGAAGTTTATTTCTTTTCATTCTCTTGTCAGGTTCAGTTCTGTTCTTTTGGCTGTTCATCCTCCTCAAAATAACTATTAATGTAGTTGCACCAAAATGATTATTTTTATCCAACTTCTTGAATATATGTTCATCTCTACTTTGACATAGTTTAATTGTGGTCTTTATTAGTATGGGGGGAGGACTCAGATTTGAAGTCAAGGGTAGGGATGGTCTTCTGTGTTGCCTCAGGACTAATATAGGGATGACTTTTTAACTTAATGGTGGAGAGTCCCACTCTCTTTACCACTTACGCTGATACAGTGAGGTGCGCTTCTGTCAGGTCTGTATCTAGCGAACAGGAGAGCATTTTTTGGTCGACTGATCCTATAGCCAGTGATGCATCCTTTCACCTTTAAAAGGAGGACATGGGAGATCTAGGAATTCATTTTCCCCGCCTGAGCTGCTGCCTGCAAAGCTGATCCCAATGCTAGCTGTGTATTGCTCTACTGGTCAGGCCACACTTTTCATTTAATGCTAGCATTTCCGATTTGTTTTTCAATATTAGATCACTTAATGACATTGAGCTTCTCTTTTCCTGTTTTACAGATAAACTTCTGGCAGTCTCATATCCGTATTATTTGCTTGCTTTCAATTTTCTATGAAACCTTTACATACTCTTGGAAAGTCTTACGCTTACATGTTAGTTTTCCTGTCGTTGTTCTTTACAGTCAGTATAGATTTATCTCTTTAAAAATCTTAACCATATTGATTGAACCTTCATTATTTTTACTTTCTGTCATTTTAATTTGATTTGATTATCCCGAATATCATGATTCCTTTGTAAGACCTTTCCTACTCTTTTCTTGTTTTCCTGACTAACCAACATGGCTAGAAGATAAATCTTTACAGATTTCTGTTTAGTTACCATGCATTGTGTATGAAGAAAATTTTTTTTTTTTTTTTTTTTTTAATAATTCATGGAAGTGCTTGACACTAGTTACTACAAACACTGAGGGAGCTAAATAAGTCTTCTGAAAGATGACCCAATAAAACGTCTGTCTTCATATGTAGTGATCCACTGAAGTGGAATTTCAACCTGTAATATTTTATGGTTACATAGCGCTTTTCATTTCAGAGCATTTTGCACTTTTTATCTGGAGAGTTCAATGAGAATGCAACCATTCTCGTTGCCCTCGTGCTGGAAAAGCTTTAAAGTGAAGAAGGCTTTTCACAGCAACTAACAGAAAGCAATATTGTTTTTGCCCTCAATATTGCTAAACTTTTGGCAAAGAACCAACACTTCTGAGATGAGCTGGCAAACGTGCTTTACCTTCTGCCACAAGAGGAAGGGAAAGGGTAGAAAGTTGTCCAACTTGATTGAAGCTGCTTATAAAGGATGTCCACATCAAGACGACTGGGAAGTCTCACACCAGCTGGCAGGTGGGCAAAGTCTGTGCCAAGCCATCCAGATGACCGCACGGACCCACCTTTACTGATGCCAAGTCAGCGTGAGTTTTGTGGAATCAAACTCGTGTTTACTCTGCAATTCTTAAGGGACAGCAGCCTTTTCCTGTCAAACTTACTGGTAAACAGAGGTAATATTACTAAAATTGAGAGCAGAAGTGTGAACCAGTCTCACACTGGGATCACCTCACCAAACAGTTTTCTTTAGGTTATATTGTGATTATTTTTCGTCATTTTTCCTCTCTTAAACAGTCCTTAGTTTTGTCTTAGGCTCTGCAAGTGTGTTTAAAATACATATGGCTGTGTCCCTTAAGCAACAATTAACTCTCCATAGTACTTACTCCCGTGATTCTCCCCTAAAAGGTTGATACTCCCCGGAAGTTCTTTTTCCCCATCTGCCTCATCTTCACTTTTGCCCTTCATAGATTTCTTCCCTTCAGTTTCATTTTGAAGAGTGGGTATACCACTGTCTTTTCTCCTTATCATGCTGGTTTTTAATAAATCACTGTGAGCCCTGCAATTTTTTTCATGTATCTACACATTAAGTTTTCAACATTATCGCTGAGTTAGACTTGCAGTTTCCCAATGACAGAGGTCACAAAGGCTGTTAATCAAGTTCATATCAACATCTGTGGACTTCTGCATTCCTGTACTCTGACTCCTTGATCCACCATATCTGACTAAAGCTGTCCTTTATGGAGAAAAATACCTCTGAATCCACTTATTTAGACAGTGTTTCTGCTTTCAAACACATTGGGACTACAAATGAGTGTCTTTTCGGTAACTGCATTCTGTTGATATCGTACAACAAGGCTTAAGCCTGTATTGTGAATTTACTTTTTCCCTAGTCTTTCTCTGCAAGCTGGAGTAAACCAGATTAGTTTACCCACCACTGTACTGTATCTACTGATAGGCCACCATCCTTCACTGCTTTGTGGAGAACCAGAAGCTCCCATTGCAAACCTGTCACTTGGCCATTCACTTGTCAGGTTTTACTAAGCTCTTGGTAAAAGGAGAAGTTACCTAAACACAGTATAGCTCATAGCCTTGAGATGATTCTTTTGCCTACAAAGTGTTTTAGTTCAAGAAAACCCTCTTAAAATAGACTAGTCATAGTTCACTTTTCTTCTTACTGTTATCTTAACCTCCCCTTTTTTCAGAGACCAATTGAGATGGGGGAAGGTTTAAAATGTTTGTAGAATGTGTTATGAGAAGCAGCATTAGAAATGTTTCTCAAAACTTGAAAAAACCTTAAAATATTGTCATTCAGTAATACAAAGCAGAGGATTACATTTCTTACAGGCAGCTTTTCCTGCAGTAGTGGTGTATCTGTTGTTCACATTCTGTTATGTTAGTGTGAGAACTATCAACTTTTCTTAAATTATTCTTTTCTATAAATACAAGTGAGAAAATAGTCACAAAAAGCTTTGTTACATTCATATTCATGTTTACCGTAGCTAGAGGACAGTAATCCATCCCAGAAAGGGAAGCTCCTTTTTGTAAAATGTTTGCTCAGTAATTGATACTATATTTTAAGAGACCAAAAACCTAACAAACATTGAAAACCCAAACACAGAATACGTTATTTTTTTATATATTTTCAAAGTTTATCCCTGAAATTATTGTCATTTTCAGTGAATGTGGGAAAAGGTGTGTAAGATCCATTCAAGCAATGTGTTTTGTATTATATAAATTCAAAAATACTAATCTATTAAAGCAAAGATTAGTTTCTCAAATTAAGTTCATGTTGTATGAAATTAATAACCTTCATCCAAAGCAAATTCAGTCAGGCTTTAACCTACCTCTCTATCAGTTGTCTAGTGAGGAGGAGAAGAAAATAAGACAAAAGAAAATCTGACATGCAGGCAAAAATAACATTTAGACCGTTTTAGCTGATTGAGAGGATATGAGAACCTGTTTCCTGAGTTGAAATCTGCCATCAGTGAAATAAAAACCCTGCACATGMACTACAGGTACATCTCCAGAACTGTCAGGTCACATATAACAGATCATCCTTCCAGATACCTGGTTCTCAGGGAGTAGGGAAGTGTTTTTCCAACTTTGCAGGACAGAGGTCATCATAGATCTTCCTTCAACTTAGAGGACAATAGATAATGAAAACTTACTGATTCAGAAATCTTTAAGACTGCAGGAAAATTAAGCATTTTCCTTTCTCCTGCACAAGTTTCACTCCAGACAGGTTTAGTTCTTAAGGTTATGGAAAATGAATCTGTTTCCTTTGTCTCCCTTCTCTCTGTCTGCATATTTCTGCTTATTTAACAAAGACGAATCTGAACGTGCCAATCTTTGTGCCTTGTTCTTGTTGCTTCATGTAATCTTCTGAATATTTTTTTTTCCCAAAAAATATTTGTAGTTTGCACAAGGGAACAATTTTTTCCTTTCTCAGTGTATTGGCAAATTAAGTGTATGGGTGGACATGACTCACTGTAAGCAAGGGCCTTTAGATTCTGAAACAAATTAGCTTCCACGTTGAATTGCTTTTGGATCCTGCCGCATCCAAGGAGTAATCTGGGAGCTTCTAGAAAATTTTAAATATGTAATGTAAATATGAAAATGAATAATTTAATAGTTTTTCATGTGTAATGTAGTCCAGTTAATGGTCTCAGTTCTTCAGCCAGTTTGGGTCCCTTTGTTCTCTAAAATGCCTCTTGAATCAGTCTGAAAACAACAGGAGTCGCTGCTTGGAGATACCCCTCCAGATTAATGCTTGTCTGTGGAAAGCAGAATTTCCACAAATTATTCTTACTCCAACCATCCCTCCATGCTGCTGAAAAGAAAGTTCTGTGCAAAGTATTATGCAACTGTTGGAAGTAATGTTGTGGAGCAAGTCTACCTGGAATGAAGTTCATCCATAATTTAGAATTTCTTACATTATTTCAATCATAAAGTCAAAATCAAAAAGAAGCAGACTTTGGATTAGGCTTAGTGAGCATAAAAAGGAATAGAAATGAATCGGCAAGTAATATCAAGATAACGGTAAAGCTTCCCTTTTTTACAGAAGTTGTAAGGATAGCTATAATTTTTCACATTAATTTGAAATGTACCTGGATTCTGTATGATTTACACGCAAAATTTTAATTCTCATAGCTTCCAAACAGCAGCATGTAGGAGTTTGGTTATCTGTATTATAATTTGTTGCCACGGGCAGCTTTTAAGAAAAAAATATAATGAATAGACATGTTTTCCTACACAACATGTATCAATTGATGAAAATATTCTTGTGTATGGAAGCTTCGCATGACCCACGTAAAGGGCTAACATCTTTTTCTCTCATCCTGTAAGTTACATATACTGGAAAAATATTATTGAGGGTTTCAGATTGGTGGTTGTTTGTTGGTGGGGATTTTTTTGTTTGCTTGTTTTGTTGTGGTTTTGTTTTGGGTTTTTTTGGTTGTTTTTTTTTTTTGKAATAAAAATGTTTTTTTCACATTTTAATTACTGAATGTTATGATCAATATATTGTCACATGATGAAATTCTGTGAATAACAATTCATAACAGCAAAGTGGTATAATATGCGTTACATTGATGTTCATATGCCTGCATATAATTGACACCTAATTTCCACTATTTTCCTTTATGCATCTCAATTCAGAGTTTCACATACTTTATATCACGGTAAATTGTCCAAAATAGTGTTTTACAGCCTTTACTAGCTATAATTAATTTCTCATAAATTTCATTTCACTAGGATGATGTTGCTGTAATGTGGCATTTAGCATTATCTAAAAGATCCGTTTTATTTGGGTTAGAGAAACAGCATTTTCTGTATATGAACTTCTTTTTTTTTTTTGCAGTAGCTTAAGCGTTAAAGCCTGAAAGGATTTAGAAAGCTGCAGTGAATGTGTTAAGACTGTTAATGAAGCCTCTGAATCTAAGGACAAAATTAGCTCTCACACCCACACTGTGCAAAGTACAGCAACTGTCTGATAGAATTGCATCATGACTTTTACCTGGGGACACTAGTATTATATTCACTTGAAATGATGAAATTGGGAAGACAGATGTCCCCAAAGGACACTTTAAGGAGCTTGTACCTACATAAATTGCTCGACAAAAATCCCTGAAATTTGCATATGAAACCTATGTAAAAATGCTTATTGAGTGTGAGCGACAGATAATACATTCTATCATGTAATATTTGCTTTTAAGAGTGTAAAAGAATATACTTTTGATACAGGATAACCCAAGAAAGGAAGAATGAGAGAGTGAACTTTAGAAAGCAAGGGCTTTGAACTACTTAATTTCGTTAGGGGAAAGGATAGGTCTGCATATGAGTTTCTGATTCATCAGAATCCAATGCTGGAGAACGAAAAAGGGGCAGCTACGTGTTTCCTCCATTTCAGTGTGGGAAAGATGCATGTAGCTGTAGCCATGGAGAAGAAGAATCTCCAAGATCCAGAATATTCTGTTCTTCTCACCTCTCAGCCCACACAAGTTCCTTCTTTCAGGTGTAGCACAGCCATCAAGGTCCAGCAGATCTGTAAAGAACAAGACCAGGAGGATTGCCATTCCCTTGGCATCATGCCGCTAGTGCCCTGCTGCTGATTCCATCTATTCCTTCTGGATTTTATCTATCCATTTAACCTGCCAGCATTTGCACAAGATCATGAGGACTGAATAGCACTTGGCACTATCCAGCAATGTAGGCTTGGAATAGGCTATCAGAAAGCACTACCGGAGGAGGAGGGAGTAGAGGGAGCAGGGAAGAAAGAATAAAATTGGATTCCCGTAGAGCGCTGAAATAAAAATATTTTAGATAGGGGTACATAATGGAAAACGTGTATACAAGTGTGAGTGGATATAACCAATAGTTGGTATAAAAGCACTAAGTAAAATTGCCAATTATGAGAACAAAAAAATTACAATTGCAAATGTATTTGAACTGTACATTTTTGCAATTATTTAAATGGTTTCTCTTCATCCACTTTACCCAGAAATACAGGAAGCGATCTGCAGATCAGATGTTTACCAGCAATACAGTGATGCAATACAGCAGAAGCTCACAGATAAGCAGAAGTTATAAAATCAATTTTTTCCCTTTTTTTAACAGAAAACTTACAAGAACGGGAGTCTTAAGCAGGTAGTAATTGAGAAGAACCTTAGTAGAGATTAAAAAAAAGGATATTTGTAGTAAATGGCATCCCTGTTTAAGAATGCTCATGCCTCTTCCAAAAAGTATCTAGCAAAGGCACCTTACAAAAGTAAATAGGGATTAAGCTTGAAATCTCTAGCCTCCAAGACAAACTTCCCAAGACAAAGTATAATTTCTTCATAGTGGGCTACTGAGTGTGCTGATGACTAAAAGGAAGCGCTTCATAAAAAAGTGTTTAGTTATTTCCCCATAATGTGTGTTGACTCCAATAGCAAAGAACTAAACATTTCCATATCATGTCTATTCTGTCTCTCTAACTTCCACAGTACTACGCAGCAGTGAAGAACCCACTGGCTACTTCCTCCTAGAGAAGGAAAACACGTTGCTTTTAATAAAAAGGAGGAGATGTATTTCATGTCTGTCATTCAGTTACAATTCTTACAGGGAGATTCTTACGGGTATTGAGATGACTTTTGTCTTTCGCTTTATTAAGGTGAAAGTTATTGAAACTATGTAGCCCATCATTGTAAAATGGAATTTTTAGACCTGATTCTTGTATCTGTTCTTAGAACCCCTTATAAAATTAAAATGAAAAGAGTTTGGAACTACTGAATGCCATCTATTAGCATTCATCAAAATTTAGAGTGATTTTGCATCATGTGATAATATAAGGACATGAAAGTTTAAGATTTATTTTGGAAGAATTTTAGAAATAAGGAGTCTAATGCACATGAGAATATTAAAATTCTTATTCTTACATTATTGAAGAAGTTGATAAATTATGACACTGTGTTATCATCTCTGTTTTTCAGATGAAGAGGAGTATTTTATAAACATGACAATAAGGTGAAGTAAACTAAAACTCTTTAGAGATTTATTTTACGGCTATGGGTTAAGATACACACACAAAATCCTAGGCCTGTTACCAAATATGAAAGACCAGTTGCCTGGGATACTGAAATCAATTTTAAGTAGGACTCTTTAACAAGGAAAATTGAAAAAAAGCATTTATAATTAGGCAATAAGTCAGTTAAAATCCTGTAAAATAATTATTGATGCAAAGCAAGAAATATGGAGTAACTTGAAAATGCCTTTAAGTATGCATACAGTTCACACAGGAAGATGCATGTATTTATTCCTTATTTACTCAATAATTGATAGAGATAATGACTTTTGATATTTGCCTTTAGGATTTCTGTAGTGAAGGTTGGATCTCATTTGTGTTGGAAATAGATTGATTTGGTCTTAACCACACTTCCATAAAACTACAGTATCCTACAACTTAGAATATCTACTGAAATCCTACCAAAGGACATACAGATTCATTTAAAGATAAACCTATTTTTACYTTCTGCATAGAGCATAAGGCTATATTCCTTACCATTTGTTAGTCATCAGATCAATACTTAGAAAGGCAGTCTCTACTACAACATTGCCTATTACTTTTGAAATACCACAAACTATGAAGGAAATCTAAAACATTGAGAAGAAAGCAGATGTAGTATAAAAAATTGTATACAATATCTAAAGGATATGATACAACAAATACATAGGATATAGTTGTCAATGAATTTGGCAAATAAAGCTTACTACTTTAATTGATTCAAAAACATACAAAATTTGGGGGAGGGGATGGGGAGTGGGGGAGGAATCAATGTAGTGATTTTGGATTTTTGCAAAAGGTTGGCTGTTGCTTTGCTAAGCCTTACTTGCAAAATTAATTCAAATTGGCTTGGATAAGAGCACTGTCATGTGGATTAAAAGCTGGCTGAAAGACTACAAACAAAGGGTGTCTTGAGGGTACCACAGGGATCACTGCTAGAACCAGTCATTTTTAACATCTTTATTAATGATCTGGGAGAGAGTGTTAACAACTTGCTAATACAATTAGCATGTGATACTAAATTGTGAGGGGATAGAAATACTTGAAAGTAAAAAAAAAAAATGGTACAACGCCTACAGAGAGATTAGAAACACTGGCAGAAGTACCACAGTGAGCTTCAGCTTCAAGAAAATGCAGCCCAATTAGATCTCGTGAGGAGAATTTGGAAGATSGATAACATACTTGAAGAAACTTGGAAGCAATTATGTAGGAAAAAAGCTAAAAGTACGAGTGATAATCAACGCTAAACTGAATGTGCATAAGCCATGTAAGAGGGTGGCGAAGGAGGACGACAGCAACTGGAGCAACCCATGAGCCCCTAGGGCTGTGGGTTAGGCTCTCAGCAGCTAAGTTGGAAATTTTTAAGTTTGTTAGGGCAGGGACCTGGTAAATGCTGCAGTTGGGAACAGTCGTAAAATGACAGATTAGCTGTTTATGGGTTTTCTTCCTTCTTCCTAATTTCTTTGGATCTAGCATGATGTTCTAAAGGCCACATTGCTCAAATGTTGCAGCTATTAAATATGATAATTTAAGCTAATACTGAATAGGGGCATGTTACTAAATTATTATTCCTGAGGTACCAATGGCAAATACCTGGCAGAATCTTAAATAATGAATCAAATCACAAATAAATAATGGAAAATATAGTACTATTGAGTACCTCTGGGAGTGAAACCAATTTAGTGCACATACAGCAGCAAATAAACATCTTCAGATCTCAAAAATTTGATATTTCTGTAAGTGAAATATAAACACTTTCTGTATCAGAATAATAAATGCTGACTGAGCCATGGTTATGTGATATACTTACTACTAAATTCTTAAAGAAATAGATTGTTTTTCTTAAAACTTTATTCTGATCACTTCAAAAACTAATGAACTGCTTTTGGAAATTTCAGTATGCAGTGTACAAAAATACAAGTCTCTTAAATTGTATTTAAAACAATATCTCCCCCCACTTGAACTGTGTCAGTGTAAAGAGGTAACTTTCTTCCTGTGTACTGCATCTGTCTAAAATTTGTATTTAGACTTTGGAAAAATAACCTAATGTTTTGGAGGCTCAAGTATTATATAAGAGCATAAATGATTATAACTGCATTCATAGTTTAATTTAACTAATAATTTCTTCCATTTAAGACCTTAATTTTGATTTAAATAAAATTCTACTTTGGAATAGCTGTATGTTAATGCCAGCTGTTTGTCTGAGAAGTAAAAAACAAAAAGGTTTACTAACTTAAAAAAATGCAATGCCTTCTTTTTTAAGAAGAATGGATTACAGTTAGAGCATAAAGCTACATGCAAGCCATGAAGTTTACATCCGGTTGTAGGGGTTTCTCCATCCTGACTTTAAAAAAAAAAAAAAAAAAAAAAAAAAAGTTGTTGTTGTTTTTTTTTTCTCTAGTGGAGAGGTCTAAAGACAGTTCTGGCGTACAACAAACCTGATTCATTAAAGTTGTGGTCTTTCATTCTTTTTGTAAATATACAAAAATATGATCTTCTGTCTGTTTTGCTGCTGACAGGGTGGCAAAATGAATTGTTTGTCCTCTGGATGTATTTTGTCATCATTGCTTACACATACATGTTGACAACATGATTTCCTTGATGGAAGTGGTGCTTCTCACTGTTCTTCTGGTTTTGTTAAAGGGTGTTTTCAGACTGGCTGTTTTCTCTCACAAAACCTCCACAGAAGTATCACTTATTTTGAGGATTCTGGATCCTCCTTCTTTGTAACGCTTTTTTATCCACTAGAGTAAATCAACCCATTTATGTTAGGAATCTGTCACATAAATGTTTTAGAAACTGCTCATTTTTTTCTGTCTGTTCGAAAGAATCTTTCTAACCAGTTGAAGTTTAAACAGTTGCAGCAACAAGAATCTGTAAAGTAAAGCATCATTTCTCTAGTAGTGCTCAGTGTGGTTTTCCAGCTTTATCAGCTGAAGAGAGGCAAGATTTGTTGTGGAAGTGTGTGAAACATGGACAGCAGATCTTCTTCGCCAGCTGTTTATTCTTACATATCTGCTTCTAGTTGGCCCATGCTACTTGTTCTGGACATAGCCAAGCAGCTCACGTTGTTGGAAAAGCATTTGCATTGATTTTGAAGCTGTGCATTCAGTGAGCATGTTTGAAGAGGCAGTGATAGCCCCGGCAACTTTTGCTGCATTAATTGTTCGTGAAACTAAAGGTGAATTATATTGGAAAATTGATCTGGCTGAACAGTAACCATTATTTTATCTTAAAGCAGTTTATGTAGCAATGTTAAGTATGAAACGCAGCCTCAAAAGAGAGCATCTCCTGTTGTAGCTCTGTTGCTTAAATGAGAAGGAGCTGAAAGTCTGTCTGTCATCTCTGATGGGATCTATACATGTAGCATCCATCGAGGCTTTTTGGGGTGTGGGGATGTAATTGTAAGGACTTTCTGTTACACATATATTTCTGTGAAATAGCTAACAGAGCCCGGAGAAGAAAATGCTGGCAAAAAAGCCTTTGTGATAACTCATTTATGAGCTACACCTCTTTGGAAAATAATAGAAGTTTCCATCTTCTATAAAATTCTGCAAATTAGATCAACACCAGTTGCGAGTTTTGTTGGTTGTGGTTCCCGTAATCTGTTTAGTATGCTACTGAAACCTGGGTCTGTCTGAGTGCTCTCTATCAGTAACAAAGGTTCAGTTGTTTTATTTGCTTAGCGGTTTGCTCTAGCTTTAGTCAGCACATTGAAATCTACATTTTGAGTGCTTTTTTGAAACATTTGTTAAATAGATTTTTGCCTTCTGTTGATGATTAAGGTAACATTGTACAGTTCCAGACTGCAGTAAAATACACTGGGTTTTATTTGTGATTAAATAAATGCAAATCTGCATATATTTTTTTTCCATTTAACTTCAAGCTGTGGGGCTACTCAGTCTATGGACGTATTTATTCCACTATAGTACCGGCATAAGCAAATAAAAAGCTGGGCATGAAATTAGATTTTGATCAGAAAATGAAGTTCTGTTTAAGTATTCTTTATGTGTGTAGTAGTATTATAGATTTACAATATTTGAGGGGACAAATATAATATGCATCTTAATTTCTGAAGAATGAAGTATATCTTTGTCACACCTGTAAATATAAACAAATCGAGTTCATTAAGTGAGGTTTGTAAACAGCTAAAACTTGCAAGGTCACTTTGCAAATCTTTTGCAACTTTTTAATCCTTTAAAKGTTTTAAAATATTAACTATCTAATCCTTTCAAAAGCTCAGTGAGAAAAGCAGTAAGTACATTCACACCGCTCAACTCCAGGCAGCTAGAGCTAGGCTCCACTCTGGCACCCAGAAACACTTGCCTGACTCTGGATTTAAGCCTGTGCCCTGACTCCAAGGTGGGCTGAGACCTAGGCACACTTCAGTCCTTCTCTTTCTTCTTCTCCTGCTTTTGCATGCCGTGGTTTTCATGAGAATCAGCCAGCCTCATGGATGGCAATGACCATGGAGCATGCTCCAGGGAGCACCACAGACTCTTCCTGCCCTGAGGTCTCAGTGCAGCTTAACGTCAGCCAGAGCAGATAAGAGAGAGCCAGTGAAATGAAGCGGCATTATTCCTATTTCAGTGGTGGGGCGCTTTATCAAAATGTTTAAGCAAACAAGCGATCATTAGAGCGATCTGCTTGTTAGAAGCAGTGATTGCTCTTTCTTGAAGACTGTATATTGCATATACTTATTGACATACTGTAAAAGTATGACCTGTTATTAATGAAAAGGCACTTGGCAGAATCAATTAACATAGACATTTGTTTGATTCATTATTGTTGCTCTTTGTTGTTCTATCAGTTATTTACTGAACTTGGTTGATTAGCCCATTCTCCTCTGTTTCCATTTACAGTCATAAAATCTCCTGAAGACTTTCTTTAAAGCTTTCACTTTGACGTGTAAGGCTAAAACTAATAAGATACACTGCTCAGATGCTCTTCAGAAAACTCCCAGCAGTGATGTAGTACAGAGTTGCACAAGACACGTTAAACCATCTAATTTTGCATTTAATTCACAAAGAAGTAAGCCAAACATCAGTGGTTAGTTGTCTGGAGAACTGGTGGTAAAAACAGGATGATATTGCAGCTAATGTGCCAGATAAAAGGAAACCTAGGAAGTACAAGGCTAGCATCTCTAGAAGGGAATATGGATTACCTAGCTTTTTGCTAGAAAAGACACCATCTGTTTTCTCTTTGCCCTGCAAAGAGGCAGGGAGCTTGTAGTTGTGGGTTGGATTTTTTGAGTTTTATATATGTGGAAATACTATCTTTTTTTTTTTTTTTTTTTTTTTAACATGAGGTAAAATTAACCGCCAAAAAGGGAACAGAAAAAATATTTTTAAAACTGTTTTAGCTGAAATTGGTGATAGAGTGTACTGCTTTAAGTGTTGCTGTAATGTAAAGTAATGTAAAGACTTGTACTGCAGTTACACAGGTGCCAGAATGGTTTTGTTCTTAGGGAATCTCTATGACTTATCTATTGTGTGCAAGGTATGTTGTTACTTTTAAAATGTCTTTATAGGTTTTGTTGTTTTATAGTTCTTACTAGTCATTTTTTACGGTTGAAAGAACTGCGTAGCATAAAACTGCTTCATATTGTATGGTTTAATTGACTATAATTAGCAATTTASCACACATTGTTTGAAAGGGACTGAGTAATCTCAGCTAAGAATATTGCTTATAGGATGAAGCGCCTGCACAAATTGCTTTCTCAAACAAAAAAATGTCATCAGTTTTAAATATCTAAAACAAATTTTGTGAAATGATGTAATGTTGTGCTCACTGTATTATAAGGAAGAAAACGGCGCCTTATTTAAACGAGTGGGCTATTTGAATGTTAATAACACCTGGTGGTGAATTGTATTATGGAGTAGTTGAGAACTTGAAGTATAATAGCAGTATTTCAAAATAACAATTAACACACTGACAAAACCCGAAGGCTACATTTTAGAAAGAAACTAAGTTCTACGAATTAAGCTCATGTTATCCACAGGCTGCTCAGGCACCAACTGACGGGGGGAGGACTGGAAATTTTCTTTGATAGTCTCCAGCCTGTAGTTTGTGTTTGCCACCTCCTGGATGCTGCCCCGTGGGCCTCCAGGTTAAGGAGGAGAGAGCTGTGCTGCGTCAGAGGCAGCTGCTCCCAGAGGTGAGCAAACAGCAGGAGAAAAGCAAAGGGGGAGCAAGGTGTGTTAAATACTCCTAGGCTTGAAATAATGAAACGCAACAGGATTTAACTTGGTGGAGAACCAGGGCGAGCCCAGTATGTTGTTGCTTCATTTGCACCCTGTTTGGACGTTGGCTGGGCTCTAACCCTCCAGGGTCAGTACAGGCATAATTTTATAAGCAGTGTACGGTAAATAAGAATTAAGAGGAGATCATTTTTTCTTCCGGGACTTTGTTTCATTGATTCCTTTGGTCTTACCATGCCACAGCTAAGAGGCAGTTCCATAAATTTATGTCTGTTCCTCTCGCATCTGTCTTGGAATAAGACAGATACTATTCTAAATCCTAGATGAGAAATTATTCATAGCTTATTCCCACCTCCAGCAGCCTTTGAGAGAAGTAGCTTGTTGACCTCTCCATCCACCACGTCACTCCTTGCTGCTGCATTTAATAACAATAGATTCACTAGTGCCTTTTTTTCCCCTGTAACGTTCAGCAGTGAAACAATTAACACTGACTTTTAAATTGTTATAGTTTTGCTTTTTCATTAGCACCTGTTTTGACAAATAGGATCAGTTCACACCTCTGAATAGCTATGTCAGCCTGTCTGCAGCCCTCTGCAGGTATCATTGTAAACCTAACTAAACCCTTTGAAGGTTATTGTCTCCAGCATATGGACTAGAGAATTTGGGGTTGGTGAAGCTAAGATTCTGGAGTACAGTTATGAAGGAACCTAAACTAGAAAGGATAATTATGCAGGCATTTTTTGCAGCTGCATAATTGCTTTATACAGCAGGTCATGATTGTGCTGCAGTAATAAATTGTAATGTTGTCCATGCCTTTTAAAACATTATCTTTGCTTTTGCATGCAAGGAAATAACAAATAAGATGTACTCTAATTTGCAGGTAATCCAGTTCATTTAATTCTAGTTTGCATACATCACATTTCAGTTAAATTTATTACCACTACCAAAATCACCTTTTAGAAAACAAAGTCTGAATAATTTTGAATAATCTTGGCAATGGTGCAAGCGTTGCTTTTATTTGCATTTGGTTTTGTTGCCACACCTAACTTTTCCATTTTTAAAAAATATTTATTCAAGCAATATTTTTTTTACATTTGCAAATGTTTTCTATTTATTCCAGCAGCTTATAGAATCAATCACCAATTCACAATGAACCCTGTTTTCTTAAAACAGTTGCTTTTAGGATATTCATAAACAGTTCACTAACAATACATTAAAAGCAAAACCCCTGTAAGGTTCCGTGCCACCCATGACTGCATACTTCTAGCTTTAAAAAATTCACTATAATTTCAGTCATTTTTATACATATTTTAGGATATTCATACAGAATATTTGTGTCATATATTTCCTAAAAGTGAAATTGTTCCTTTCATTTTAATAGAGATTTTGCTATTTAACAAATGCTTTTTCAGATCCAATTACTGAATGTTCGATTCAAAGGTTTTGCACTAGTCTCAAAGTTAATAATCCTAAGATTTGAGCCCATTCATAAAGTACTTAATGGATTTAGCAACTCTGCTCCAAACTGACTGCCTATTTTCCAGTGACTGATGTATCAACTTGGTCTCTCCCTTCGAAGGGGAAACACAAACTTTCTTTCCTCCGTTGACGAAGACTGAAATGTAGGTGCTTAGATCCAAGCTGTTTTGTGCGGGTGGTTTTTTTCAGCAGAGTTTTAATGAAAGTAATGTCTGAGGTCTCCTGCCCTGCTGTGGCCTCCCTTCAGCTTCTGCCAGGGGTCGGCAGACCTTTTGTAGACCCCCACCTCCTAGCAAAGGTACACTCATTTGCGTAATTGACTGTTAATTTGTTTGCTTTGCCACAGTTATTTTAGGAAATGTCTCATCTTTAAGAATTTTGTCTTTTCTGTGGGTGAGGGTCAAATCAAGTTGCTACTCTGCAGGTAAAATTGGCACGTTCATCTACTACTTAAACTTTGTTCAGCTTTAATGCCAGGAACCCAGAACCATGAAAGAAAACGACCTCCTTTGCCTGTTGTCCCTAAAACCTCCTGTTCCTATTTCTACCTACTACACTATTTTGGATGCTGAATATAGGGGCCTATCTTCCCTCACACTAAGAAATAACCGATTAATTTTTTTCAGCTTGTATGGTGACTCTGTCACTGAGTAATTGAATCTGTGAATTATTCATATACCGACTAGTGACATGAAGTGTGTTACAAGTTTTCCAAGTATATATATAAATGCTTTTTCTAGCTGTATTGTATAATTTGTGGTGGAGGTGATGAATTCCATTTGCCTCACTGAGAAAGCAAACCAGAAAGTTAATTCTGTTTTCAGTTAGCATTTGAAAACAACAGAATAATAAAACGTAGGAAGGAGAAGTAAATCTAAAAACTTGATTCAAGACTAGAGAAAATACCCGAGGGCGCACAACCTCGGGTTCACGTGACTAGAGAAAGCATATATCCAATAAACTGTATGGCATATAATGGGGGAAGATAAAAAGTGAGAGGATCTTGCATGAGTCGCTCAATGCTCGTCATGTTGGCGTTGCAGTACTTCATGCTGGGCACTCAGGCACTGACCTCAGCCCAGMCTGGCCAGGCTCCTTGGCTCTGCGTGACTGCTGAGCCACACGTGCTATGGGCAAGGGAAGCTGAAGCAGCGGTTCACAATCCAGGGTTGTGATTATTACAAGTAAGGACCGAAACCCGAAAAAAAAAAAAAAGGCTTATCCAGAAGCAATGCCAGAAATGCTATTTGTTGACTACTTCTGTAGATAAATGTTATTTCAAAAATTGGAGRTCAACTCCATTGCAGTTGCTTAGAAAGCCTCTTCTTTTTCTCCATAATAAGACCTTATACTGGGGTTTAAAGAATCTTCTGTTTCACAGAGGAAAAAATCCAGATTTGTTGATACTAGGATTTTTGTCGTCTTACAGTTTTTAGGACAAAGTGAAAGAAAGGGATAGTTCATAATGTGCAAGAGTGAAATGGACTTTCTGAACTAACAGAATTGATACTGTAACATATACTGAATATTGGAAAAAGCGGGAATCTCAGAACCAGTGAAAGGCTGTCAAAGAATCAATGAGCGTGCAAACTGCTTCAAGGACAAAATGGATCTGGATATAGGGATTCATTCTTTAGACTAAAGAAGAGGACACATTGTTCTAGCTCCTACTATCAGGGATCTGGAGACAAATCTGTTTTGAAAGGCCTGTGAGGCCGGCCCTAAGAACCAAATGATAATTTATCTCCAAGCTGTTTCTCCTTCAGATTTCTCACTTGAAAGATACTGGAAATTAAGTTGCTTAAGTTGTGCTAGGATCTCTTTGACAATGATTAAATAAGAGAAATTCCCAGAGTAAAAACCTCTAGTCGAAAATTATAGCTTTAAAGTGAGATTTAAAGAGACAGGGAGGTGATTCGAGACAGCCAGCATAGCTTCACCAGGGGCAAGTCCTGCCTGACCAACCTAGTGGCCTTCTATGATGGAGTGACTACATCAGTGGACATGGGAAGGGCTACAGATGTCGTCTCTCTGGACCTCTGTAAGGCCTTTGACACGGTCCCCCACAACATCCTTCTCTCTAAACTGGAGAGGTATGGATTTGATGGGTGGACTGTCCGGTGGGTGAGGAATTGGTTGGATGGTCGCATCCAGAGGGTGGCGGTCAACGGCTCAATGTCCAGATGGAGATCGATGATGAGTTGGTGTCCCTCAGGGGTCCGTACTGGGACCAGTATTGTTTAATATCTTCATCAATGACATGGACAGTGGGATTGAGTGCACCCTCAGCAAGTTTGCAGATGACACCAAGCTGAGTGGTGTGGTCAACACGCCTGAGGGATGGGGTGCCACCCAGAGGGACCTGGACAAGCTGGAGAAGCGGGCCCATGTGAACCTGATGAGGTTCAACAAGGCCAACTGCAAGGTCCTGCACCTGGGTTGGGGGCAACCCCTGGTATCAGTACTGGCTGGGGGATGAAGGGATTGAGAGCAGCCCTGCCGAGAAGGACTTGGGGGTACTGGTGGATGAAAAGCTGGACATGAGCTGGCAATGTGCGCTTGCAGCCCMRAAGGCCAACYGTATCCTGGGCTGCATCMAMAGAAGCRTGGCCAGCAGGTCRAGGGAGGTGATTCTGCCCCTCCACTCTGCTCTGGTGAGACCCCACCTGGAGTACTGCGTCCAGCTCTGGAGCCCTCAGCACAAGAAAGACATGGACCCAGGAGGTCCAGAGGAGGGCCATGAAAATGGTCAGGGGGATGGAACACCTCTCCTATGAAGAAAGGCTGAGAGAATTGGGGTTGTTCAGCCTGGAGAAGAGAAGGCTTCGGGGAGACCTTATTGCCGCCTTTCAGYMYTTAAAGGGGGCTTATAAGAAAGATGGGGACAAACTTTTTAGCAGGGCCTGTTGTGACAGGACAGGGGGGAATGGTTTTAAACTAAAAGAGGGTAGATTTAGACTAGATAGAAGGAAGAAATTTTTGATGCTGAGGGTGGTGAGACACTGGCACAGGTTGCCCAGAGAGGTGGTAGATGCCCCGTTCCTGGAAACATTCAAGGTCAGGTTGGACGGGGCTCTGAGCAACCTGATCTAGTTGAAGATGTCCCTGCCCATGGCAGGGGGGTTGGACTAGATGATCTTTAAAAGGTCCCTTCCAACCCAAACTATTCTATGATTTTACACTTCTATCTAAGGAAATGATGTTTGTTCTTGAGTGGACAGCAGACTGTCAGCAGAGATACTTATTTATTAAGCAGAAAATTTGAAACATTCTAAAATGGAGAAAATTATTGGTTTTACCATCAATGAAATCTAAGATGTAGATGGTTGCAAGAATTGTTTTTAAAATTATATCCATGTTACTCATATGTGAAACTGAAACTTTACAAATTTTGCCTTTTTCCCGTCTTTTTAGCCAAATAGATATTTAACAGAAGTAAGAAATTAAACAAAGAAAACTCATTCAATACTGTATTGAACGCTATTTTGCCTGTCTCCTCTGCAGCAGCTGGAATAAAACAAATGAAGTGTTTCTGGTCACACTCAGTTTATCAAGCATAACAAACTTGAAATACAAATAAAATAAAGCTGGCACCAGAACACCATAAGCTGGGATGGTGCTTGACTTGAGCTCCATGACATTAATTCTAGTCCAGAAACATTGTCAGTTCACAGGTCCTTAAAATAACCTATTCACTTCCATATGGTTGTGTCTTTGTCTAGATCAAACTGCATCTGCCTTACTAGTTTCAGCACAGCAAAATGAATAAAAGCCCAGCCAGAATTTGTTTTGGTGTTTAGCTGTGAAATACTTAAATTGTATTCTGCCTTACCTACACCATGAGCACTGCTAGGAGCTGGGGCACCTTGATTGCAAAACTCTTGAGAGGATATCAAAGGTCAGGTAGACTGTCACACCAAATTTCAAGAAAATATTCTAAACTAGGAGATACTTATGTATGTAACTGTACAGACAACTTAGTTGTTTTGTCAGTGGCTGTATGAGGTGTATCAGATATTTAAAACATCCTAGAAATAGAATGTGATTGACTTGACCTTATTCTACTCTGGTGGTTAAAGTAGAACTTTGTTACCTACCTTGACAGGTGGTGACTGATGGTACATGGAGACTTGTCTAAATACAAGCAATCTGCCCATAATACTCAAGGCAAAGTAATTGGCATTTCAGTCTGCAGATTCTTGTGACTGCTGGGCCCAAAGATCCATCAGCACTAACGCAATTATGTGAATGCCTGGAATCCTTTATGCCCAAAGTGCTTTTAATAAGTGTGCAAATAATGTAAATAATGCAAACGTGAACCACTCAAGAAAAGTAAGAAGCCTCACCTCATATTTTTTTCTATTCAGTGATTGTTATGCCTGCATTTATGCCATTATGTATTCATATCATACCATACTTTTTTCCTTTCTATTTTGAATGCTATAAATTTGGCAGAGCAACTTTGTGCACAAATTGCAAAACTGGTATGACCTGAACTAATACATTTTCTGCGAGTTGGGCTCTGTTTCTCATTTAGCTGTAAGAAATCTACTAAAAATGTGGTTTTTTTTAATGTGTGTTGTGCTAAATGTAAGCCTTTGATCAGACAGTACATGAATAAGGAATGTTGGTTTTCTGAATTAAGTGGAAATGAGGCCTAAGGCAGCCTGCTGTCAGGATCATAAGTACGAAATAAAATATAAACTAGTTAAACTTTGCAACCTCCAAGGACAGGCATAATTTCATATATTGAAAGAAATCTCGTGAATTGAGTGATTCGTCTTATATCATGCCATATATGCTTGTTACAGCTTTAAATAAAAGGTTGAACTTAAAAAGTACTTAAGTCTTAGAAGACAGAGAAAAAAAATCTTTTTCTCTACTTCCTCTCTATTATAAACATTCATTGATTAGTTATCACAATAATATATTTTACCCTTGTATTTTGCTGACGTTTAAAAAAAAAAAATCTGGAGTTCTACTTGTGTTTCCTTCTTGGTGACCTAAAGACATAATAAAAGAAAGTTAATTCTTTATTCAGTATTATTTGTCTTTTATGTTCTTTTTTCTTTTATTTCCTATGGGTCGCTACTCCAGCAAACTGTCACAGTGGAACAGATGAGTCTTGAAGATGTGATGACCAAAAAGTAAATGAACAATTCAACAGCATTTGTTCACATTCTTGGAATAATTCTGACACTATTACAGTTTTCAGCCTTTGTTGCGTGTTGGGGAACCATTCGTAGTCTCTTCTTTGAACACATTACTTTTGCATTCTTGGCTTCTTTTATGGTCATCTCCTATCATTTTTCTTCCTTTTGTTTGATGATCCTTATATTTCAGTTTTCTCATTTTCCAATATATCACCTATGTTCTGTGCATCTAAATTTTGGTCATAAATACTAAGATTTTTTACACTTTGTGATCTAAGTTATTCCTCAACAGTAACAAGAATAGAGCAAGACCCTTGCAACTCCCCCTGCAGCCCCCCTCTCCCCCTCCACATATGACCACAGGCAATGGCAGCATTTGTGCCAGGCTGTGAACCATTTAAAAAAGGCTTATATATCAGTAGTGGTGCATGCGCTGTGGTTTAGAAAGTCGTGCTCTGTATCAGTCTCACACCCTGCAGAGCTCTATGGAATGTCATTTGCAGGTCACCAGCATTTACATTTTGTACAATCCTCACGAGCTTGGACCACATAACGGCAAAATCTAAATGAGTCCTTTCATTTTTTTCTCAGGGTACTCCAGATCAACCCTCCTTTTTTTTTTGTCGTCCGTACACCACCCCCCCCCCTTTTTTTTTTTTTCTTCTTTTTCTTTTCCCAAACACAGTTAACTGGATCCAGGCCTTCAGTGTCCGTGTAGGCATATTGCTTAGACAAAATGGGATGTTACTGAAATCACTCAAGAGAAATGCTCCCCTGTTTGTGTGGCACTCGGGTAGCTACGCAGCGTCCTGCTGGCTGGAAACATTCTGATCTGCTCTTCGCTGCCTTGTTTGTCTGATGTAGCCTCACTGTCTCTCGTTTCATCAGTTTTTTACTTAATGCATTTTAGGTGTAGTGTATCATTTTTTATTAGCGTTCTAGGTATGTTCATTCATTAAGTTCTTTACTATAAATATTTCATTCTTAGTACAAACCTTTCAAGCTAATAAATAGAAACTGCTACAGGTGTTCTGTCTCAAAACTGGGGATAAGCATCTAAAACTTTTTATGTCCTAATTTTATTCTGTGCACTGTTTAGATAAATTATTGCACATTATACATGTATTATTGAAAAATTTTGGTAAAGATGTGTAATATTTTTTCTTGTGTTGCATTATCAATGGCATTTCATTGAAGCCATTTCTCATTTCAGGTTGAAGCTTTTAATTGACTTAACTTTCAGCCTCCTGTGAAAACATTACCCATAATATTGTAACAAATATCAGCTTTAGTATTTTTATAATGACAAAGATGTTAAAAGATTTAATCTGCACAGAAGCTTTGCTTTTTTAATCTAATAATCCTGCCTTTATAAAATACAAAAACATTTGATATGGGGCTTCATCACTTAAAGGAAAAGAAGATAGCTTAGGTATTTATTCATTTTCCTATGTGGTTGTCAATAATGCCACAAAACGAATACAAATTAGCTTACCATTTTTAGGTGCAACCACAATTTATTATGTTCTCTGAAACTGCTATCACAGAAATTTTATTTTATTTCAACTTGTATTACATTCATTAAACTCTGGTAGCCTTCCCGTGTATAGTGAAAAAAAATGTGTGGTTGCCAAGATGGCAACAATAATAGGGTTGACTGGCCTTTCTGCCCGTGTCTGGACTTACCTTACCTCTACTACTACTGCTCTTCTCTGGAGTCCACATAATATAGTGACAGAACAGCATGATGCAGAAGATTAGGAGACCAGAACTTCCACAGATTTTAATTAAAAACTAAAATACTGGCTTTACTCATGATTTTGAGGATGCTAGTAAGCCCAATCTCCTTCTTCAGCACTTAAATATAAAACATTAATATTCCTCAGTAGCTGAGCAGCACTTGGAGGAGATAGGTGTAAGATAATGATTGCCAGAAGCAAGTCAGCAGGAAAGACCAGTAAGAAATAGATGATAGAACAGGATTTGAAACAGGAAATCAGGAAGGGTAATTATTGATAACTCTTCAAACAAGTAATTTATACAGATATTCAAACAAATACTTTATCAGCCATTATTTATTTTTTCAAATTAGGATATGATTTTGAGTAGGCAATTCACTTTTGTTCCTGTTTTAATTATTTCCTAGTGTTAACTCTTAATCAAAAAGTTCTTGTCTGTATTTTTAGTCATTTGAATGTATTTTATAGAAATGCTAAACAAAAATCTCTACACGTGTATTTAATGTACATTCGTTGTTCATAGCTTGTATGTACTGTGGCTAAAGTTTCACTTTTACAGTACAGAGCAAGTTTTGTTGGAAGCTGTGAATAATCATATTCAGTGCTTATGCATTCCACAGATTTTTTTCCTAGTGTTGGGGGGAAACATTAAGAGAGTTGTCAAATAAACATTTTCAAAATTTTAAGCACTTAAATCTTGCAATCTGATCTTACAGTCACCTTAGTAGGTCAACGCTGTTATTATATAATTTTCCGAGTTCTTTTGTGTGATACATAACCAAGCTTTTAGTCTTGTAATTTTGTTAGCTTGGTTATGCAAGTGTTGTTTGAGAATATGATGATGAACACCAAGAATGCTTGCTGTCTCTTTGCATCAGCTTTTTTCTGTGAATTATTTCCTGGGAGAAAAACATAAGGAAGAAGAGATTACTTGCAAAGTTTTCATGCTCAGCTTTGCTTTAGGACCATGCGACATGTAAAAATAAAAATAGCCTGCTAGATGTTTGTATATCTAGTCTTTCTTTCCGTTCTCTTTCTTTGGTAAACTGATGTACAAACCTTAAAGCAGTAACGGTGTCTTAAGCGGGACTTTAGGTGAGGAGACAGGGAAAACAATACAGCTGTGATATTTGACATGAGGTATAAAATATCAACAAAAACCCTATCAACATTGCTAACCATTTCTTCATATTGTATTGAGACCCGGTAAACTGCAGAAATATTTAAGTTTAGAGCTACATCGCAGCTGTTTACAATTGCTGTTAAACTTTTAGTTAATTTGTACCTTTTACACTTCTTTAAATTGATAATACAGTGAAAGCCAAAGCAGAAGCTTTGAACTCTTTTTAACATAGTGTAAAACAATAGTTTGGAGATGTATGGCCTATGCTTCCTCTTTGTAAGTGGTTGTTTAAGGATGGTTTTAAGAGTCAGTACTGTTCATTTTTTCATTACTGATCACATCAGGAAAGGAGAGGTGCAATTCCTGATCACTGTTACTAATGTCCATCTCATAAGGAAGGTGTCCTGGAGAACAGCCAGCAGCTTTTTTTCTTCCTGTTCATTAACTTGTAGAGTCAAAAGGATAAAGATGAGAATTAGGCATCAGGGCAAGTTTATCTAATCTCAAGCCACAACTTTGCATCTTAGTTTTAACAGTCAGTCCTTAAGGGCAGGGTACATATCAA
This sequence comes from Phoebastria nigripes, assembly GCA_035582835.1. NCBI lineage: Eukaryota > Metazoa > Chordata > Aves > Procellariiformes > Diomedeidae > Phoebastria > Phoebastria nigripes. The sequence continues at coordinate 339,124 of JAYKAV010002824.1, forward strand.
GGACCCCATGTATTTCATGTGGTCTGAAGAAACACACTGTGTATGCAAAACCAAGAATTTGTTCTTAATCTCATTAAAGTCTTAAGTCAACTCAAAGAACTATTAGTCTTGTTACAATGATATTAATACTTATAGACCAAATTACGCAACTATTACAGCTCATTCCCAATAATGATACAGTTAGAACTGATATAAACAAACTTTCTGTATGTACCCCTTTCTCTGGTGTTACCCTTACCTTTCTTAAAGCCTCTCAGGGGCTAAGACTGATGGTAGTAGTCTTATTTAGCAAAAAAGCAGGGTGGAGTTATGGTGAGTGGTCAGCACCTCAAGTTCTTCACCAGAAATTGTTGATGTTAATGTTTGTGGTTCCTTTCTTCTGTTTGGTGGAAAGAGTATGATGTTGACCTGGGGTGTTTCTTCCTCCACAGTCAGGGTCTGCTTTGGTTCATTTTTATTGTTTTGCTAACACAGTCTGTTAACTTGATCTTTATTCACTGGTAAAACCGTTTTTTTTCCCCCAGCTCACAAGGTTGCAATCCCTTAGTGACTAGTGATTGACTGTTTCTGGTTTGTGTTTATAGCCCTGGCAGCTTTGCCATCGTCCTGTGCTCCCACTGCCAAGGCCTTTGCTATCATCTGGTGTTTGTACTTTCGGGGGACCTGTGTTTAAATCCTGTTTTTCTTCAAGGTGTGGTTTTCTGATAGCCTAAGTAATGTCTCATGATCACAAACTAATCACACGTACATCTTTGTTCTAAGACATTAATGACAATGATTCACTTGACAAAAATAACGAACCATTAGAAGACATGCATGTGTAAAATGACATGTAGACATAGTGCTCTGGTAACCATTTGCAACCCATATCTTCTGGTTACAGCAACTTCACTGGTATGTTATCAAAAGTACTTTGAAACAACAGTTTCGTAGGCCTTTCCCTCTGCAGCAACATCAAATTAAGCAGCTCTTGCATTTAGCAGTTAGTTCTTTTCTTCTGCCCGCTTTTTTCAGTATAAATTCCAGCTCAGATCCATTTCCTCGTCTGCTTCATTTTGCAGCCTTAAAAATATTTTTGCCAACATAACTAAGGGGGGAAGGAATGATTAATTGTGGGAGTAGGAAAGAGGGAGAACAGACATTGCTCAAACCATACTGCTGTTAAAGGGAATGCACTACACCTTTAAACAACCAGTCTGATCTCCCACACGTCTTCTCTGGTGTTTATCAGAGCAGAGAATGAAGATGCAAGGACAGAGAAGGAGGGCACAGGAACGCAGGAAAGCCTCCTGACAGTTACAGGAAACTGTAGGAAACTGTCGGCAAGAGAAAAGCAGGGAGTGAAAGATCTCGTGCTAAGACTGAAGGATCCTAAGAAAAGTTACAAGCTCTGGGAGAAGTTGGAGATGCATTGATTCATAGGAAAACTATGCAGAACAGTGAGGAAAGCCATGCAAAAGTAATTTTTTTTTTCTTTTCTTTTTTTCTTTCAGGGGTGAGGGGGATCATAATTTTTTTTTTTTTTTCTAGGTCCGTATATTTCTTTATGCTACTAGATAAAGCCGTACCATGTTCTACATATATTGTGTTCTCTTTCACAGTGAATCTAAAGAACACGTGGAACAGAAATTCTTGTGTATTATCAGAAATAAGGTCAGCACCGGTCTTGGAGGCCTAAAACAGTTTGGCTTTTGGACTGCTTTTCTGTCAAATATAAATACGCAGATACCACAGCCAGGAAATATGCCAAGAGGCTCAGAGATTGAACAGTGCGACGGCTTGATATAGTAATCTTGCACACTGCAAAACAGCTTTGCAGTTGGAGGCATTATAGCTTCAGACTAAATTATTGGTGTACAACCTGAGCTAAGTAGCCTTGCTGGCAGCAAGACTTACTAACCCCTCTCAGTGGCACTTGAAGATGGCATCGCATTGTGGCCTGACCGTTCTCACAGAGCTCATGTGGGAGTTGAATACGAATTGGCAGTAAGGCATACAGACAACGCCTGCGATTCACAGAAACTTCAGCAGCTATGTGGATTAAGACCGCGCACAGCAAGTATGAGCATTGCACAGTAACAGCTCATCCAACTTTTAGAGCTAACTGCAAACCTCCAAACGGAAGGTCTAGCTCTTTGTGTTAGGAGATATGAAGAGAAGAAAAAAAAAAAAAAAGGCAAAAAAGCCTTGTTTGGTTCTGCTCAATACTTTTCTTCTGGTTTGCACAGTCTCAGGTAAACATGGCTGCAATAGTTGCAATTGAACTGTGTTTTCAACAAGATTTACAATCTTTTTATTTGTGACCAAGGGACCTTTAAACACGTTTGGGGTGTTTGTTTTTGTTTTTCAAAAGCAAATGGATTTTTGACATTTTTCAGTATCAGTCTAATACTTGGACTTGTGCAAAGCATTTGACACTGTCCTGCATGACATCCTTGTCGCTAAACTGGAGAGATATAGATTTGACGGATGGACCACTTGGTGGATAAGGAATTGGCTGGGTGGTTGCACTCAAAGAGTTGTGGTCAATGGCTCGATGTCCAAGTGGAGACCGGTCACAAGTGGCGTGCCTCAGGGGTCGGTATTGGGACTGGCGCTGTTTAACATCTTTGTGGCGACACTGACAGTGGGATTGAGTGCACCCTCAGCAAGTTTGCTGACGACACCAAGCTGTGTGGTGCGGTCGACACGCTGGAGGGAAGGGATGCCATCCAGAGGGACCTTGACAGGCTTGAGAGGTGGGCCCATGAAGGCCATGAAGTTCAACAAGGCCAAGTGCAAGGTCCTGCACATGGGTCAGGGCAATCCCAAGCACAAATACAGGCTGGGTGGAGAATGGATTGAGAGCAGCCCTGAGGAGAAGGACTTGGGGGTGTTGGTTGAGGAGAAGCTCAACATGACCCGGCAATGTGTGCTTGCAGCCCAGAAAGTCAACCGTATCCTGGGCTGCATCAAAAGAAGCGTGACCAGCAGGTCGAGGGAGGTGATTCTGCCCCTCTACTCTGCTCTGGTGAGACCCCACCTGGAGTACTGCCTTCAGCTCTGGGGCCCCCAACATAAGAAGAACATGGACTTATTGGAGTGAGTCCAGAGGAGGCCCACAAAGATGGGCTCAGAGAGCTGGAGCACCTCTCCTGAGGCTGAGAGAGTTGGGGTTATTCAGCCTGGAGAAGAGGAAGCTCCAGGGAGACCTTATAGCAGCCTTCCAGTACCTGACAGGGGCCTACAAGCAAGCTGGAGAAGGACTTTTTATAAGGGCATGGAGTGATAGGACAAGGGGTGATGGCTTTAAACTGAAAGAGGGTAGATTTAGATTAGATATAAGAGAGGAATTCTTCACTATGGGGGTGGTGAGGCACTGGAACCGGTTGCCCAGAGAAGTTGTGGATGCCCCATCCCTGGAAGTGTTCCAAGGCCAGGTTGGATGGGGCTTTGAGCAACCTGGTCTAGTGGAAGGCATCCCTGCCCATGGCAGGGGGTTTGGAACTCAATGATCTTCAAGGTCCCTTCCAACCCAAACCATTCTATAAGTCTATGATTCTATAATCTGTATAATCTGAAAGTTTTTCTAAAATGTGCATGTATGTCAAAATTTTAGCTGTGTGTGTGAAATACTCATTTTTAATGCCTGGCTTGTGGCCTGAGCTGTGGACAGAACCATTTCTCCCCACTCCCTGCTTTGAACCATACTTACACTAGTCATGGGTCACAGTCTGAAGACCTAACATAACTTTCTTTGCAGGTAGCGTGATTATAACTAAATCAGAAATAAGAATGCTATGAGTGTACTAGAATATTTTTGTGAGAAAAACACAAAAAACATGTCTGAGGATATGTAAGAAAGATTTTGTGGAAGAATTTACTTAAAAGAAAAGTCTTTTTTTTAATTTCTTTTTTCAGAAATTTTGATTAGCTAATGTGAAATGAACTCAGTAGTATTTTGTGTGCTCCCTCAGTATCTTTCAGGCAAGGGTTTTAAAGTGCATCACACATTTATGGCAGAACCTGTACCTGAAACTCAAATTTCCTGGCACACCTAGGATCTAATTAGTGGCCTTGGTTTCAAGTGGATGCATGTGGGTAGATAAATACACATATTATTAATTTCTATAGAGCAAAACAGAACTGAGCTGAGTATTTGCATTTGCACTGGCAGGAGCAGGTTCTAAATTAACTTTTATTTTCTCAAATATTATACAACAGCCACTGAGAGCAGGAGAAGCAATTGAATATTATTAACCTGTCATTGTGTTAATTATATATGGTGTAAGGTTGGGATGATAACAACACTTCATCAGTTTTGTTTCAAACACAAGACTATCAGGGAGGGGAGGATTTAGTAAATTTTCATTCCATCACAGATGCTGAGGTTAAGCTCAGTTGGAAGAACTTTATCCCTGAAATTTCTAGTCAAAGTTTAATCACTCGATTAACTTTCTGAAACTAGAGGATTGACCTCAAATCCTCAGCCTCAATAAGAACTTTGCAGTGGATAAGATTCAGTAGAAAACATTTCTCTATCTCCAGAAAAAAACCTTTCTTTACGTTCTTTAATGAAACCGGAAGGATGCAGTTAGCCTTCCATTATCAAATCAAGCTTCACTGAAATTTAAACTTCATGACTGGTCCCATCAAAATTACAGTCCACTTGTTATTTGGCTTTACAGCATTCCTACTTTTTCTCAGTGTAAAAATATAATTACTTGTTTACCAGTTAATGCTGCCTACCTCAATTCAGTTAACAGGAGTTAGCGTCCACGCTGCTGTTAGTCATTAGTTTCTTGTTGAGACTGATAGGCTGCTGCAAAGTTTCTTGTGGTGTCTTAGGATGTTCATCCTTACTAAGCATTGGGATGTTTTTGGTGAAAAAAGATCGACACAATAAATCAGCCACCTTCAGAAAAATGTGTCAAAATAGCTTTCTGCACGTATTTTGTATTGTTATTTTTCAGCTGAACTGATTCTCAGGGGTCAGATGAGACTTTATTCAACTAGAGTTTTTTCAGACGTGATAGCATGCCTCAGGCTACTCATTCAGATTTGCAGAGCAGACAGTTGGAGTTCATGTAACACTTTGGCAAATTGTTGTTACCTTCAACATTGTTCCTTACAGAAAAGCAGAAGTGTAGCTTGACTGAGTTGCTGGTGTTTTGTAGTATTTGTTATCTAGATTTTCCCTATCTCTTAACCTTGTTTTATATTTTTTTCAGAATATTCCTGCTATTGCCTATTTTACCCAAAATGAAAACTTATGCTTAAAAATACTTATCTTACAATTGATTTTAAATGTATTTATTTTCTTTTAATTTTCTTCCTTCCCCCCTCTATAAAGCTTTTACTGAATCTTTCAGATTTGATAGTCTATTACTGCTGAAAAGCAGAAAGGGATAGGAAGATTTCTCTCCTTTGTTTACTTACTGTTCTTTGGAGTTACACTGGCAGCTTTTTCATGTCATCCTTTGCAATATGGTGTAACAGTTGGGATTATCAAAAATCCCTAGCTGTTAGGTACTTGGATTCCACTTAATTACAGTGAGATTTGTATTCCTAAATCACTTAGTACAGGTTGCCATATTCTCAGGGTGTTAACCCAAAGCAGTCAGCATACCTGAAGAGCATCTACTGGGCGAGAAATTGGACTTTTTCCAGCCAATTACCAAATGCTAATCAGAAGATGAAGTAGGTCAAATGAGATTGAATAACTTCTCTTGCTTGTCTTTGCTCAAGTTCTTTGGGCAGGCTCCCAGGCAAGGCTTGAGAGAGATCACAGCTTCCACAGGCAGGTGTTTTATGTGCCCTGGCTTATTTCACCATGGCTCTTTTACACCATGTGTTTCCTATCACTAGGGCTCATCTAATTTTTGTGTGATTGATAATTCTTCCTGAGGTCCCTTAACTCACACCTCCTTTTTATGTAGTACAGGTAATTCTATAGGTCAGAGCATTCCCAAATACCTCCCAAAAACCTAGCAAGACTGGAACTGGTATGGGAAGCCGAATTCAGAGCCAGTATAAAAGATTATATAAACGTATGTGGTAATAAATTAAACAAGAAATATGCTTCCACAGTTTGTGGGCCATGGACGTTTTTGGTGAAAGCTTCTCAGTACATCCAGTGAATGATATTCAACAGTAAAATTTGGAGCGTTTAATACAAAGGTTGATAAAGAATTTGTGAAAGTCCTCAAAACGTTTTGATGTTTACCTCTGGTCCACTGGTACAAAAAAGTTTGAATTTCAATCAYCTATATTTAAGGAGGGAAAGAGTGCAGAAGATGCTGAATTTCTGTAAACAACAGAGATTTTAAAGATGTTGTCTGAAAAGTATGATGAAAGAATTAGAATACATTTTTAAGCTTTAGTCTAGATTTTGCTTTATGTGACTTTTATTTTCAGTAGTACTAAGGTGGTTATCTGCTAATTGCTACTTATGTACTGCCCATCCAGTAAATTACACAATTTCTACAGCTTTTTCCCCTTTTCATTTTTGATAACTATTTATGCTCCATGGAGAGACCAAGACCTCTCCCTCCCAGAAGGAACACACAAATGTAAATTCTTTCTTTCCTCTTCTACTGTCCTTAAACACTGATCTTGTGGATTCTTTTTTTTGTGGTGGTATTTTTTCTTTTTGGTGGTGTTTTGTTTTTTGGTTTTTTTGTTTGTTTGGGTTTTTTTTTGTTTGTTTTGGTTTGGTTTTTTTTTGTTTTTTTTCATTTTAAATGCAGCAGATCTAAGTAATGGAACTTAAACTTGATCAGGTTTATAGAAATATTCAAAAAGGATGGTTTTGAAAGGAAAATTAAACAGCCAAGAACACATTAGATAGGTTTCAAAAATTAGATAATTTGGCTTTGATTTGTTTTGAAGAGAAAGAATGACATCTGCTAACTGCCTGGAGTTAGGAGGAAATTTCCCCTTGAGGCTTTCTTATGTCTTCTGAAACACCTTATACTGTCAGTGTCACAGATGGAGCATCCTATTTGACTACTTATGCTGTAATTTTTTATATTTTATCTATAAAGTACAACTCTAAAGGAATCATGGCAGGAGGAACACAACACATCTTGAAATACAATGATTTCATCAGTGAGTAAGCCTTTAATGAGATTAGAAACATGCATAAATATCTTCCTGAGTAAGATCCATGGTATGAAGAGTAATGTAAAAATACATATTATTCAAATCCTTCCAGCATGGACAGTATAAGAAGGTGTTTTCATTTAGTGCTCGGCATTTTATTCCTTTGCTTAACACCATTGAAATCTCTCTTTACGCTTCTTAATTTGAACACTTTAAAGGGTAGTATTTTGGAGTGGTTTCAAGTCCCTTTAAAGTGGGCAGGGAAGTTGTTCTTCCTAGAAGTTCTGTCAGAACAAAGTTATAGCTTTACATCTGGAAGTCTAGACCCAAGGACTGAAGCTTTCTGCTTTTATGATGAAAGGCAAATGAGTCATTATTCTAATTATACATTTAAAATATCAGTAGAAGTACCCAGTAAGTAGCAGTAAACATCTCTATATAAATTTCCTGTTATATTGATTGTATCTCGTATAATAGCACATTACCTGATTGCCATTGATCAGCAAAATGAAATGAGATTATATTTATTACTTTTCACTGTTCGGTTTAATCATAAATTATTATGGTAAATGTGAGAGGCAGAAAAGTAATTGCTGCTGCATTTATGTTAATCTTTCGTTATTTTTAATATCAAACTTCTTTAAAATATATATATGGTTTTTTTTATTGTACACTCAAAATGCAATAATTGTTTGATTGTTTTAGGCTTTAAAAAAACAGACATTTTTGTAATTTTAACCTCCTACAGTTCTACAGCTCTCTTATATTACTGTATAGTTTAATTTTTCCTATATTCTTAATATTTTTCCAAATATTAAGAATGATAGTGCAGCTGCTGTGCATATGTGTAATCGTTGACCTTGGTGACACTCTACTTCTGCATTGAGGATCCCAGAGTGAAGGTCAGTTTGCTAATTTCCTACATGGACAGAGCATAAACTTACTCTGAGCTTTCTCAACTACTTTATTAGCAGGTTGACTTGCAGAAGAGTCTCTGCTCCCTTGATGAGTCAGTTTCTCTATTTTGGTAAACCTATTTTATGTGCCAGCTCTGTCATTATAGTCTGCAGAGATTCTTATATTACCCTCACCTCTGTCACCTGAATGTCAACAGTCAAATTGCCGGAGTATTTTCCAGGCACTGAACTAATGCAAACTCAAAATATTAAAATATTTTGTTGGCTTTTTGTATTTGGGTCATATTCAAATGTCCTTTGACTGGCAAAAGGAAAATACACGACCAGCTGGTAGTGAATTTTACTTGTGATTTCAGTGTTATGCACTCATCCTTGTTTGATGTATCAAAAACCCTTTTGCGTACTGTGAGTTATCATATTAATAACATCCCTCAGAACAGAAATCTGTGGCAAGGTCTGCACTGTCCTCTGAGCTGGTTCTGAAGCTTCCTCCTCACTGTGCAGTAAAACTGTTATTTATGTCCTTATTGCAAGCTCTTAGGGTTTCTGCAGGCTGCTCCTGTCAGGAGGCCATGCACCATTTGTTCTGCCGCTGACTTGCTGTTGTCCTTAGCGTCTTAGACGTTGTTGCCAGAATCCAAAGGAGCATCGTGCCCAGCTGGGACAGGGCTGTTGCTCAAATATGTTTTCATCTAATGTTCCCAAGTGGGGTGATGCTAATGATCATCTATCTAGTGTATCTGCAAGCATTGAAGATCTCTTAGTACCGTCTATGAGATGGGCTTGATGCCACCATGGAGAATGCTGTCAAACCCACAGTGCGTTGCTGTGCGCTTCACATCATGTTGCAGAAGGGTAAGTTACCTTTCCTTTTGTGAGGGGATGGGTATTGTGGATCACTCATCCAGTGACAACCTTGGGCACTGCATTAACGTGTATGGCTCCCTGCAGGAAAGAATAGCATATTTTCTTAGGTAACAAGATTAGTGTCTCTACCTCACCTTGAGACTTCGAAATCCCCATTGCAACCTTGAAAACTCCACTCCCCAAAAGGATGTCTCATTATTTTTCTTCTCCATCCTATTTCCTCCCTGCAGATACCAGAATTCTCCTTCTGTTGTTTAACAGTGAGCAGAAGGTTGATTGTGTTGGCAAGGTCATCTCAAATTTCTTGGGGTTGCTTCATAAATTCCTCCTTAAGTGAAAAAAAAACATTCTTTCTTCTGTGCTTCGACCAGATAACTACAATGGAAATATGGTTTTGCTCCACTTAGGGTGCTAGCTGTCATTTCTTCCACTTCCTCATCACCCTGCCCTGCTCTTCAGAAAAGGTAGTCTTCAACACGCCATCTGTGTGCGTATCTGTGATACTTGGCTGTAGCCTTTATGGGACTCCATTCATAAAGACATGTGCCAGGATGAAGATGCTGTCTTACAGCTCCCAGTTACAAACCCTACCTCCCTCTCCTCGTATTTTCCATTCACTGTCTTTCAGTCTTGGCTCTTGGTCTCTGCAAAGCATTGTGAAAGCTGGCGGCTTTGTAGCCTTTCCCTGATTTACCAGTTGTGGTGATCATGGTGACCCAAAGCGTTCTTCAAGAGACATACAATTTAGATGATCAGAAACTTTGTACTTAGTGATGTTCCCAAAGGCACTGCAAAATGATGACATAGTATTTTCTACCTGTAGTGTCCAAAGTGCTCTCATTATGTGGATATAGATTTGTGAAGTCAGTAAGTTATAATTAGATATACACATATTTATAGGTAAAAATGGCATTGATAGTAGGTATTTTCACTTATTTTCTGAAACACAATAGGATATTGTAACTCCAAGATACATTTAAAGGTACTATACTGTTGCCCATCTATCATTATTGTGTCTGGGTGCCTTTCATGTTAAATTGATAATAATAGTGACATCTATAGTGGATTCTCTTGTAGTTCTTTTGTTTAGGGGGAATTGTTCAGATGCAGGATTTTTGATTTGTTATAATTCATTCCTTTACTCTTGCAGGAGGAGGTTGCTTTAGTTTTTCAGATTGAAGGGAATGTCAGTTTTCCTCATACCATTTCTATAACGGAAGAAGAGTTTGAGGAAGACGACAACTTTACAATGATTTCGCTGAAGTTTGTCAGGCTAGTTCTGCCTGAAGTCCTTAAAAAGCTTGAGGGAAGAGCTAGAGTATGTGATGCTATTATACAAACTAAAAAATCCATTTAATGTCCAAAAAGAATGAGGAAGTATCMCATTCTAAACTTCCTATTTGTTGTGCAGTATGTTATATTCACCAGGACTGAAGAAAGAATGTTTGCTGGAGAAATGATCTTTCATTGTTAGTGTATCACTTGCTTGATGGATCATGAAAATTAAGTGGTCCAGATAAAGACAGATTAGCAAGACTTAAGATTTTTCCATGTTACAGGAAGTGTGTGCTCTAAAAACATCAGAAGGCCAGGCAAAAGAAATCAACAGGGGGAAAAAAAAAAATTCAACAGTCTCAAGGCTTCAGCAGCCAATCCTGCGTTTTTGTTTCAGTCTTAGACTCTCATTCCCGCTGACATTAGCATTTTGCCCTTCAGTGCAAGGCTACGAATAACATGAATTAAATGAATGAATGAAATTAAAATTTCTGGGGGAAAATGTTGGTTTCCGTGCAGTACAGTCAGTTGTAGCTTTGTTGCAACGCCTCTCTCTGCAAACATCAGTAAGACCTACTTCTAAGTATGGTGTGTACCTAAATGCTTTGTTAGTATGGTTCATACGTAGCAAACCTTATCCTTCAGACCCTAGTGTTTTGAATTCAGCAGGCAATGATTGAGCTCCATTTATCCAGGCTTCCTTTACCTGACGCAAGAGGAAAGTGTGGTTTTGTGTAAGTGCACTGAGCTGATGGAAATGTTTGCCAGCTACTCTTCAACCCTGACGTCGTTTGGACAAATTATAATTGATGGTTATGATAAGGATTGCAAATGAGAAAATGCCATTAACAAAATGCATCAGTCAGTTGCACATTCTTTCCTCTGTGCTTGTGTTTTCTATTTGTTTTTACTTAAAATAGCCATGACCTTCAGTTGTGTGTAATAGTGAAACATAATTCCTATATTTCACAGTGTGAGTAATATGCCTGTACCTTTCTGACAAACTAAACAAACAAATAAACTATCACTTGTGTTGAATTAGCACTTACCCCAGTGGCAGCCAAAGGTAAGTGTAGTTTTATGTCAACTCTATGAAATCCCTCTCTGTGTGAACAGTAGTACACAATGGGCTGTAATAGGAATTTCTTACCAATCCCTCCCTGCAGGGATTTACATTGTCTGTAGTCTCCCACGTATAATATGCCATAATTGAAAGGCAGCCTCAGTCAGTTGTTTTTTTTCTCCTAATTATACAATAATACTGTTTTATATGTCATGTAAAGTCTTTTCATGTTTTGTGTATATATATACACTTTTAGCAGTTCAGGAAGTGAAGGTAATTTTTGTCATCTTTTTCTTTTCTTCAAGGCTAAGTATGTTTTGTTACTTCTTAATCACTGGCTTTCATACCAGTAGGTTGTTTCCTGTAGTTTATTGGGATTCTAGCATAGTCAGAGACAGGTACAACATCAAAAACAAAGGCTGACTGAGAGGAAAAGAATTGACCATCACATAGGTAATTTCTGGTGAACTATGAGTCAAGATCTTTTATCATGCATTTATTTGTGGCAGAAATGGGTATTTAAAAGCAACTGATCTAATAATTGCATTACTTAATTAGCCTGAATTACATATATTCACAGATGATAAAAGTTTCTAGAAAACTGGGTAAACCCAAATGAAAATGAAAACAAAACTATAAGAAAAGACTGCGGCAGTTGGAAACCTTGGCATGCTGAAGTTACTTGTGGTGGTCACAAAGATTAAAGTCTTGGCTTCTTCTATCTAGGCAAAGTAACCTTGCAACTTTATTAATACGTACTGAAAATTGGATCACTGACAGGTGATGTGTCACAGGTTTGTCATCAGTAATTTCCATAACAGATTTTTCCTGTTGCTTAAACCCCAGGATAATGTGAAATTCAGTCAGCCTCTGAGGAGGAAGTGAATCTGAACAAAGCAACCTATATACATACCTCTGAGGAGGAAAAACTGAGACCCAAGCACTGGGAAGCAATCCCTAACAAGCTGCAGTGGTCTGCAAGTGCTCAAGCTTGGGAAAAAGGTTTCTCATGTGGACACAAGTTATAACTGTCCTGCAGGGACATGAGGTAGGCAGATGCACCACAGCTCTAGGCAAACCCTGAGGTGCCATATGTGGCTTTGCAATTTGGCTTCAGCTGAGTAAATCCTTTCATGACAGCTGAGTTAGGAGAAGCGATGTAGGCACGATTGCCATTTTAGTGCAAGTCTAATGTAGAGCACCTGAAAGATATGGGGTAGGAGAAGAGACACAGAAGACCTGAGCAGAGATCAAAAGTTTTGAGCTCGGCATTTTAATATAACAATTACTAAGAACAAGAGGCCAGATCTCACATTTTCCTGTTGCTGATTAATAAAGGGCATAGATAACAGTAAAGAAACTTCTTAGATGTCTGAGTAGTCTTTCCCTTCCTTTTTGGGCTACTCATCACCTTAAGAGTTCAATCAAGAGTTTCATCCGATGACGCAGATCATTAGCTTTCTGCTGGATAACCCAATGTGATCCTTTGACACAGCTGTAATTATTTGACATACAAGGATAGTAGATGGAAATTAGGAAGTTGATACTGATTTTGTAGTTAACTTTGTTAAAAAAAATCACTACCATAATATACTTAATTCTGGTATCTGCTCTTAAAAAAAAAAAAAAAAAAGTTAAGAAGTTGGGAAGGTGGCAGAAAAGAGTTACAGGATATTTCAGGACTGGAAATTAACCCAACTGTACAGACTAAAGAAACTCAACGTACATAGTTTATCGAGTGAGGGAACATAACATCCCTTTTATACCAGTTGTGCTATGTATTCTGTGATGCTGTCCATATAGGCTGCAGTTGTCACCTCTGACTCTAAGATGTTCTGAGTTTTTATTTTACTCAGAAAAGACCTTATGGCAGAAGAGAGAGTTTGTATATAAACACCTAGGAGTGTTTCTTGACTTTCGGTGTGAACTTTGCCCTGTGGATGGAAATTGCCTGCTGAAGACTGAACAGAGGTGGTTATAATTGTATTGGTGAGATAACTTTGGAGTAAGAAATATGATTATGATTTCTGCTTTGCAGACAACATGTCAGACAGCATTGTAAATATGCAGTATAAATTGTATAAAAAATGAACTACTACTGTTGACTGAAGAGGTGCCAATATACATAATCCAACAATCAGAAAAGTCAGACCTTTTTTCTTCTCAGGACAAATAGAGAGTGCTTACAAGTGTATTGCCCATTTTCTGTTTCTTTGACAATTAGCAGATTGAATGATTGAGACTAGCAAGTTTATAACAGTTTGTATATTTTAAAAATCTAATTATCAGAAAAAAACATGAAATATGAAAGTCGTGTAATACAGACCAGAAGAAAGCTATATACCTGGTATATTTATGACAACTCTTGAAATCTCCAGAATAATGATTCCAGGGGAAATGGAAGGCTAACAGAGGGCTGGAGGCTGCAATGTTTACTCTGTCATTCCTCATCTACTTGCCTTGTCTTCTGTAGCACCCTGTTGTTTACCCTTGATAGCGAAATATTTCCTCTTCTGCATGTAAATGGTCGTATTTTCTTCAGCAGTGTATAGGTTGATATTATTAATTTGTTGTCTTTGCATATGATATTAATTTTAATGCAACACTTATGAGAAAGGAAGTACAACTGCTTTTTTTTAACCCTTAAAAGTTCAGTTTTGTTGTATCTTTAGATGATTCATGTTCATACCTTTCAAAAGGTCTTCCATCGATATGGATATTGCATATGCTATAATACTCTATGTATGCTCCTCTTCCCAGCAGGGGATTAGCTAGTCTTTAGATTGCATTGCTCCCCTGTCAAATATAACTACTGTTCCTTACCAAAGCACCACCCCGTGATGAAAATATGAGTGTTGAGCAGTGAAGCATGCAGTACATTAATTCCATATTGGGAAAAAGTGTAAATTTGGACTTGGTTGCATATTACTTACAAAAGTAATACATCRGTTCTAAAACGTATTCTAAAAATAATTGGATTTCCAGGCATTAATTAAAACAAACTTCACCACAAACCAAAAAGGTTTATAGCTCAGATAGAGGCTTATAACATTGAAAAGATGAGTTGACATATCTTATATAATTACCTCAAGATTTGTACTCCAATGAAGGAAAACCACCTTTTTTTCCCCCCAAAGAAAAAACAAAACAGAAGTTTTGGCAGGTTTTTAACAGTATTTTATAATTGAGAAATAAGAGGATTGTGATGCGTTTTCTACAAAATCTATCTTTCCTCACAGATCTGTACCTGCAGCACAAGTTTTAATTCACCAGAGCGTATTTCATATAAATTCATTTATCATGGGGATTACTTTAAGCACAACATATAATGAAAATGTCATTCATAGTTTTCAAACATTGGAGTATTACACATTTTATTTTTAAAATGGTATTAAATACATGCTACAGGCAGAAACATCTTTTAAAATTCTAAAAGATGCAATCACAGGAGGGGGGAAAAAAAATTAACATCCAAATCCTTATTTCTTAATGCCAGGAGCAGCCAAATTATATGTGCAGGAGACCTTTCCATTTTTTYCCCCCCACAAATTGCTGTTTTAGGGCCAGGCTAATGTGCTGGCACACCAGGCAGTCAGCAAGAAAACAGTGGATAATGGAAAAAACCTTGAAAATACCCATACCGTTGGGATGCGCAGCCCAGCCCAGCATGAAAGCTGTCATATGGACCCAGCTTATTAGTGCTGGCTCCGTTCCACATTGGCAGGACCCAGGCTGGCTCCTGCTGGCTCAGCCCCCTGGTCCTTAGTGTTTTGGATCCAGAAGGGGCTTATTAGCTCAGGTGCATCGCCTTGCAGGGCCAGGTTTTGCCTGGGATTAAGCGGAGGCTAATAGGAACCTGTAGCTCCCGAGAGTCAGCTGAAGCATTGCCATAAGCAGCTGCACGGCTGACCTGGCTCGGAAATCTGTACATGGCTCTGCTAAAGCATCCTGCTGGACCAAAGATGCCTCTGCAAACTGCCAGGTCTAATATCTCAGCATCTGCGGTGCACTTAATCTACAACCCAGATAAACTATACATGGATATTTCAGAGCTGAATGTGTTTTTAAAGAACGGCTGTACAACTAAATGATCTCCGACTCTTTTGCGCCTTCCCTTTTCTCCCCATTTGCAGCTTGCTGGTTGACTGAAAGGGCAGTGAAGGTTGAGCCGAGAGCAAGCATGCACTGATTAGCAGGCTAGTTAAGCAATTAGTTCATAATTTCTCCAGGCCTGTCTCTAGTTGTGTGTGCTGCATGTTGCTTAGTCATGTCTGAGGCATTTTGGAGGCTGTCTAAAATTCCTGTCTGAGCTAGATATTGTCATGAGCTGTCAGCTGAGCTGTCTGCTCCAAACTATTTAAAAAACAATAAAGTAAAAGTGTATTCATGTGGAATTTGCTAAATCTGTACCAGGTAAGAATCAAAGTATTCACATATCTTTCTGATACATTTTAGTAATTTAATTACTTCAGTAAATCTACGATTTAGAAATTTAGCTTATCTGAGTTAAATTAATAATCTAGCTTGTCATTTTTGGTAAATTGGTCAACTGTCAACTGAAGGTTTAAAATCAGATTAAAGGAGGGTGTCAAAAGAGAGAAGAGCAAATAAGAATTTTACATTACTTTCTTCAGTAATGATGAGATGGGGAAACTGGATGTCTTCTATTCCTTTAATGATTTGAACTCTTCCTATCATAAGGCATAATAATAATTACTAAAAATAAAATATGTTGGAGAAGAATAAAAATGCTTACAATTGTCTTTAAAAAATGTCTTCCTTTTTACAGCACCATGAAAATCACCTGGAACTTACTAGTTAATAAGTACAAGCAACTGTTTGTACTCTCTCTCCCACTACTCTTTCAGGTACAGTTTTCCTCTTGCCATAGGCAACATCAGCTTTAAGAGTAATTTGCTCATCTTTCTCTACGCTTTCTGTGCTTTTGAGGGTTCCATGAGATATTGAACATGGAGTTGATCACAGCAGTTAACATTTATATTTGGTGGCTTCTGTTGTCATACCAAGTCTTGCTGAATCCACTGGTGGCCTGCTCTTTCAGGTTTAGACAATTTTTAATTTTTTATAAAATTAAATATTTTATACTAAAGAATGCATAAAAGTAAATGGAATTAGATATATTTTGTAAATTAATATAAACATTCTTTTAACTACTCCAGCACACTCTATATTTCAGTTTCCTCAAAAGATACTTAAATTTTCAAAAGTATGCCTAAAAATAGTGCCTAAAAAGTATATTGAGGGGAACCAAGCCATTATTTTACTTTGCTGATACGCAGATTTGCTCTGTACAAATTATTTTCTGTTTCCGGACATAGCCACAGGATTCTTAGTAGAGAAATAATCTATTTTAAAGAAGATGGCAAAAAAAGAAACTGAAGATTTGGTTTTGGTTTTTTTTTTTTTTTTTTTTTTTTTTTCCCCCCCCCATTCAATTGAATTTTATTATCATAGACTCCAGTACAAATCTCATTAGCAGATTTTCAAGCCATTTGCTTGTCTTTTTCTTGTGGATCCTGGAACTTCTAGCTGTCATTATCCATGTTTTTGAAAAGAGTCCTTTGAAAAGGAGAGACGAAAAAGAAATTTTATTTTAAAATATGACTCYTTATCCTAGTAGTATTTTTGGTAGGTTTTTTTCAGATTTTTTTTTTTGTGGCTGCCCGTTGCTGCTTCTTTCTCTTTTCTCTTTCTTTCACCTTTTATGATCTAGTCTACTTTTGTGAACATAAATTTCTCTTTCTGCAAAACTAGTCATGTCAAAACGCTTTCTACAAGTCACTTAACTATAGTGGGATTCTATTACAATCCAAGGGATTGCTCTTTTAAGAATCTCATTAAAGTCTGAACAAACAATATGAAATGAAAAATCCTTCCCCAAGGCACAAAGACTATAGACAATACTGCATTGCAAAGCTAGCTAGGTGGGATAATATTAGACAGGCGGTAATGAAAATATCAGAAAGATTTAATAGCTAAAAATGTGTAACAATTAGGGTCAAGAAAGCAGCCCGTTTTCTGATTTTAAACATTACATGTAATTAAAAGATGAGAGAACATAAACACGTAGAATCTTTCATCATAAGGCATTGGTCAGAGGGGGTTTTTCTCATGGACTTTTCATAGATCTACTGAAAATCTTACAGTAAAGACAGTACTTTAAAGATCCCCACAAAAAATATACCAAAAGTTGGTTTTTAATAGCTTGTTATTAAAGAAAAGCAGTTCAAACAAAAAAACATAGGTACATTAACATGCATTAAAGCTCACATGCTATAAATATGTTCAATAAATTTACTAGTACTAATTTTACTGCCTGAGACTTGGACATACTGTAAGAAAATGGTGCCAGTCATTACTCTGTGGGTAACTTCTGTTAGTTTTAAAAATATTTGTGCTTAAACACATGGAGATCTTGAAATAGACTGGTCTGTAATTCACTATTTTATAGAATTTTATCTGTAGCCAGGGCTTACCTCTTTTTTCTAAACTTGTATTTCTGAACAGCTTTTCTTATGGTGGCTCAGCAGTTTGTTACTGGAGTTCTCTCCTGAGGAGGAGAGAAGCACTTGAAAGCTCTTGTTCTTGAAAGGGTGATGGGATTAGAGGGATGCTCCAGAGACAGTAAAAAAAAGTATTCTCTAAATGAGACCCTTTGAAAATTGTTGTATTCTCTTGGTACTGAAACTTTTAATTGTGGAGTTCTTGACAGTTCCTGTACTCTTCTGGGTGGCCAAAAGCTGGTACTGTTCAGAGCAGATAGACTTGCGAGTTGTGCATTTTTTTCTGTTAGTATTTTGGATGGAAGGCTGAGCATTTTTCTTTTTGATACAGACCTCATTACAAGTACTTATTGCCTCTATCACCTCCATTTAGAATCTGCTCTTGTTTCTGTAGCTGCATATTTGCCGTAAAGACCCCAAGGGAAAGTAATCTAATTTAATAGAAACTGTCCCTGAATTAAAGCTTGAAGGAGGAGGTAATTAATGTTAACAAAATTCATAGCTTCTAAATAAAGATATACAGTAACTTGCTTTTGTGTACTTTGGACAGTTAGGATTTTTATTTTGGGGTATAGCACTGTTTGTCTTCATATCCCACTAATCTGTAATTTCTGGATTTACTGTAAGACGTTAACAAAGGGTTCATCAACAGAATTAATGTATCAAAACAGGAAGGTTTAGCTATTTGAGGAGTACACACTGTCAATTAAGACAAATAGTTATTGGCTGGTGGGAAGCTCGTGAACAAGTAATTATAAGAGATGTTCCCTGTTGAACTACCTCACATTATTCATCAGATTTCAAGTGATGTGGATTAGGCTGATAAATTGAGTTGCATCATTTGTACCTTTCTCCACTAAGGTCACTTGCACTTTTAAATTTTGTTTGGTTTGGGGGGGGCGGGGTGGGAGAAAAGCTTTCTTTTAAATTCATTTAAATCATTAGTAACTGAGCTGAGAAAGTAATATGGAATCAAAGTTCCTACTTAACCCTGGCTAGATGCGATCCCCTTTGTGGTGAGGATGTGCCCCAGTTGCTCTGGAAGAGGTAGCTAACCTTCCATTTTCCTTTCCACAGGCTCACAAGGCTAATCCAGTTCTTGTGAAGTTAACACAATTGACCAGTAAAAATTCCTAGAGTTACTCAAATCACAGAAATATGGTCTGTTTTCCCATGTACGCAAGATTAGAAACTGTGGGTACACAGTAAGGCAGGCTGAAAATGATGGCAGGAGCGGCTGGTGGGAGGCTGGGCTGCCCCTGCGCAGCTTGGAAACGCCATTTGGTCCTGGTTGCGTTTCTCTCCATCTCCTGTAGTCCAGAGCAAGGACTGCAGAATAATGAAGAAGTAGTAGTTACGTATTTCCAATTAATTAATTGCCACGTAGCTCAAGGCAAGCAGTCCTAGCGAAGGCAATTCCACCAAGACAGGGGCCACAGGTAGGGTACAAAGCAGGCAGCGACTTGCTTGAAATCTCTGCAGAAGAGGTTTGTTTTTGTCCACCTACTGCTATTCACAGAGAAAAGGTGAAAGTATAGCTTCTGAAGTGCACTGTGGAGATACAAGTTTTCATACCACGCACATCAGTGTAAAAATTCTACATTTCCACAACGAAATACATTCAAATGATTTTATATCTTTAAAAAAAAGGGAGAGAGAAAGAAGTTTTTATTTGGAAATATTGAAGACATGCTGGTCAGAAAAATCACYAAAGGTACTAAATTGTAAAATTACTCTTCCTATCCTCTGACACAAATAATTTTTTCTATTTAGATAAAATTTGGTGGCCATCTAGGCATTGGATCCCTTTGGAATAAGAATGCCACTAAACAAGATCAATCCCTTAGAAAAGAGAAGATATGATCCCATTACATGCTTTAGCTCTAGAGATGATGCGTACGTTTGTTTAATACTCATTATTGTAGGTATAAATGGAAGTAAAAAAATGAACTTGTGTGTATTCATGTTGTGGAATAAATAGACTGAATATTAAAAATTAGAGTTTTGAAAAACAGAGGGTAAAAAATCAAGTGAAAGTAAATAGATACATGTGGGCCCTAATGGGTTAAAAGTAATTTATTTTTGTTTGCATTTGCTTGCATGTGTTACTAAATTAAAAAATAGACACCACCAAGCACTCTTTTCTGTGATTGTTCCCATATGCCATTTCATACCATGTCTGAACACAAAATACAGGAAAAAGGAATGTGTAATTATGTAGTCAGGACACGGAGAACTCTCAGGCCAGACTGGAGGCTTTTTTTCTTTATCAGTGGTTGGAGCTTTGGGGACAATGTGGTGGGGAGAAACCCAGGCGGAGACTTCTAGTACATCTTTTGGCTTCAAAGGGCCATATTGCATACATATGTTGGAATTTGCTTTAGTGAAGACATGGTCATCTGTGTGATCTACACTATGAAGCTGAGCTCAAATTTACCTGTCCTCCTTTCTCTGCTTGCACTGACAGGAGTGATATGAATAGTAAACGTGGGCATGATTCAGGTGATATTCACCCAAATTACTGGGGCTTGTTAATCTTTAACAGCCTAACAATAATGTTAGAATTGTTACTGACTACTAACTACTTGTCTCAATGTTATTTTCTTAAGGGTATGTTTGTTTGTACCAGGTTAAACTGTAGTGTCTTGTTAGATGTAGATTTTCTTGCCAATGCCTGATTAGGAACACGTGAATAAGAACAAATACAAAATTCCACTTATTCTGTTAAGTAGATAGTTTTTGTCATAAACGTGTTTCCGGAACATTACTCTGAACTCTGTGGACCATATAATACTGCATTATTTGCATGGGATACAAAATGTCTGGATTTTTCTCAACAAGACAGAAATCCTGTAGGCTGTATCAACATGTCACCTTTGATTTAAGTGGGTGATTTTAAAAAAGAAAACTTGTAGAATGATCTATGTCTGTAGGCATATTTTTATGTCTAATAATGCGGTACAATATCAATATATCTGATTTCCAGAGAGGATGAGATGTGCTTTGTGTTTAGACCAATCTGTAAACATACATGTCTTTTCCGTCTAAACTGTACTGTTTACTGCGGGAAGTTGGGTTGCATAAATTAAGTATAGAGTGGCTCCAACAGCATGCCATACTGAAGCAATTTGTGGCATCTGGTTTCCTGTTGTAATTTTTCTCAAATTTCTGTTCTTATATTGCCTAAATAAACTGGTGTAATTTGGTTGAGCTATAGAAACATCTGAAACTAAAAGGTACCGCACATAGGATAACTGAGAGATGAAGCTGTGCATCCCCATAAGTGAGATTTGTGAGGCTACTACGTTACTTCACAACTTTTCAAGGGCTTTTCCTGTGGTTTGGGAGCCTGGACTGATCTTAGTTATGGAGAAGCCGAAACTGGAGCCGTGGAACAGAATAATCTTTCACACTGGTAATCAAGTGTAATTGGCATTCTGACACTATCCTACGACGCTGAGCCACCCTAGCCCTTTCCCTCTCCCTGTTTTGTTGAGTATATTAAAAGATAATCAAAGAGGTCATAGCAGTAACTGGTCTCCACTAACTGTAGGTATTTACATCTTTTGAATGTTTTTATGTATCAGGCTGCTGCTTTTTTTTCCTCCCCCCCCTCGCCCCTCCCCCCCCAATTGTACCATATTGTAAAGTGAATTTGAGTATAACTTGAGTACATCATCAGTGTTTTGTTTGGTTTTTTTCTTTTTTTTGTTTTGTTTTAAATTAAAACCTTGGTCAGACAAATCTCATTAGGCATCTTCCATGTCATTAATTTATAAAGAAAATGCTGCATGCATTAAAATGTAATTTTGGTTAATGTATAACATGACTAAAATTATTAATGACTTTTCTGATAGTCATTACTCTTTGAACCTCTTCTTCCTTGGAAATCTACAGCAGCTGAAATGGCAGAACACTGTGTAAAGATACAGTATCTATCAAATATTACCGAGGATGCTACACAACAATGACAAAAGCATTTATGAAAAAAAMCAGCATCTCTCTTTCTGCTCCAGCAAAGCAGGCAAATATCTGTACTCTGTTTTCAGTGTACTTACTTAGATGTGTATGAGAGCAGTGTACTTTGCACATGGCTAAATAGGAATACATTTAGTATTTAGGAAAAACAGATGAAACTTGGACTGCAATTTAGTAGAAAATATTCTGATTGAGAAGTATGCAGATGAGGGGGAAAATGATCCTATTCTACGATGTTATCTAAATAGTTCACTCTGCAAAGCATAAATTCAGTTCAGATTCAAGCTAAAAGATACATAGTAAACCCAGTTTCTTACAGGCTGCAGTTCATCAGTTACGTGTCAAATATTTAATATGCTGTCCTTTTTATGTAACCCCTTGGATTGTGCCAAATTTTTCAGTGTTACTTTGACTAGACTCTGTTCTGTAAATCTTTGTCAAGATGTTCTTAACGTCAACACTGACTCCTGCAGTCGGAGTGACGTCTTCTGTCTCCCGTTCGGAGATGAAGCATTGTTCCAGTCGCTCACTTGGAACC
This sequence comes from Phoebastria nigripes, assembly GCA_035582835.1. Lineage (NCBI taxonomy): Eukaryota > Metazoa > Chordata > Aves > Procellariiformes > Diomedeidae > Phoebastria > Phoebastria nigripes. The sequence continues at coordinate 361,369 of JAYKAV010002824.1, forward strand.
AGGAGATTGCCTGCTGCAAAAACAGGCTATCAGCATTTATTAGTATGGCATTCTTCACAGGTTTAAGACAAATGAAACATTTAAAAGGAATGAAGCTGTTTTGGTTGGTTTTTTCCATTTCTCCTAAGAGATGGGAGAATGCTTTTCTCTTTGACTCATACCTATATATATACACATGTACGTATGTGCACACAGACMGTGTAAGACTTAATATTTACAAATTGAGTTCTGTCTTTGGGTTTTATTGTCGGTGGATTTTACTAACTCAGAAATATTAGGCATAACACTTTGAAGTTGGCCATGGTTTTGAAATTAATAGCGCATAATTTTTGGACAGGAAGCGAAGAGAGTTTATTGCTTTAATTACAGTGTAATGTTCATATTAAATATATTTATATTTTAAAATTCCAGTTTTAAGGAGATTTTAATAGAAGCTGGAGCTGATGAGGCAAAGCAATGCAAAAAGGCTGTTCCAGATGGCATATATCCAGAGGGAGACATTTGTGTATTGACAACGGTGGAAATATACGAAAAGAGAAATAAGTAATGCGTATGAGACTAGTGAAGAGAATCCGAGTGAGAATAGTTCAGGACTCAATCTGTTGTAGCAAGGAAAGGAGTAGCAGTATTCTCTACATGCTATAATCTGATCCCAGGGAAAGATACTGAAAATGGTAAGTGCTTCAGTCAAGCGATAGAGGAAAGCAAGAATGAGTCAGCAGGGCAGTTACAGATGAAATTGCAGAGTGGGAGAATAAAAATTTTGCAAATACAAGAGGAAAGGGAGAAGAAGATGAATTTATAATGAGGGTCGGTCTCGAGGTGATGGTAGAGATATAAAGGTCATTTTTATGGATTAGAAACAGAAAAGASTACCTTGTGTGAGGCTTTAGTTACTGTCATGGGTAATTTGGTGGACCASTGATCTAATCTGGCATAATGGTGATTCTTCCTTGTGTTGGAGGGTATTTTTCTTCTCCAAGGAAAGCACTCTGTGAAGCAAAATGTTTACATTTGACTAATTGCATTTAAAATTAATTGAAAGAAATATGAAAAATACTATGTTAAAAATCTTTCCCATTCCCTTTCGATGTTGTTTAAAGTGGCAACACCAATTTTTGTGAATACCTTATAACTAGCTCAGGCAAAGGTTAGAACTAAATAGTGTGTCAAGGAAAGTAGGTTCTTTAGTTAAAAGCAAATAGCAGCTGCTACCTTTGATTGTAGAAGGGGAGTTTTCTCGCTAAATGCTTAATTATAGTGCTGTGTGTCTGCTCACCTTCAGTGCAATGCAACTTTTGTTCAAACTCCTTACTCTCAAGTTTCTTTCAAATTTGTTATTTAATTTTTAGCCCCCTGCTATTTAGATATTTTGGTTTAGGTATTCATTTCTTCTTCATGGGCTTTTTTCTCTATCCTATGGAGAGTCTGCAGTGCCATGCCATAGGCAGAGTGCACCAAGGGAGGCATTTTTTTACCTCCGCAGATACTAGCCAGGAAAGACTCCTAGGAGTATGACCTCAAATTACAGCTTCTAAATAGTGTAGCAGCTCAGTAGAATGTGATTTTCTTTTTGTTGAACCAGACTTAAAAAATTGTTTTAAATTTTAGATGTCACTGTGAAAATTTGATTCGGCTATATTGTGCCTGCACATATGCATGTGTATCACACATATCTGCATGCATGTATTTTTTTAATTGAAAAATATTTTCAGTGGAAAATTTTCACCAGTCTCAAATGGCCACTACAACACCTCTTATTTCTGTTTGATGTTTAGTAATTTAGTGGAAGTTCCTTTTTCTTACTAGTGTATATAGCTCTTTCCCATTTCATCCAATACCTTTTTTTTTCAGTGACTGTATGTGGAGAGTTTCATGAATTGCAGATGAATTAAAAATTACCCTGCTTGCATATATGGATGYGCTACCTTGTACTTATAATTTCCATCTGCCATCTCCTACCCAACATGGCAGACTCCTCACTCCAACTCTGCTGACCAGAATATTGGCTGCTGCCTGGCTGACTGATTCTCCTTTGCAATTCAAAATAAAGGGTAACATGTAGCTTCTGTAGCTACCTTCTGGAAATCAGAGAGATTTCTGCAGTGGAAAGTAGGTTCACTTTGTAACACTGCAAGTTTAAAAGAATAAATATGCTGAATTAAACTATGCTGATTATAAATTAGAGCTTAAAAAATATGAGAGTTCCTTTTTACTCTGCCAGAAAGAGTAACAGTTATGCCCCTCATGAAGTTAAAGCAAGTCTGCTTTTATAATGAAAATGATTATGAGACATGGTTCAGTGGCTGTATCATTGCCATCTTATCAACTTTCTGAAAGTGGTATGTATCCGTCAACTACTGATTCGTTTTCCCATATTAAAATCACACACAATGCAAAAAAGACACTGATATATACCTAAACAATTATATATTTTTAAGCATCTCTACTGCAACTGCTCTCTCTTTGCAGTCAGAACATATTTTCTTTGTCTTGTTCTAATTTATTGTGTAGTACATATCATATAGTATATCTGAATATTTTAGCATGTTTTCTTCAAGTTAGTATCACAAATATGAAATGCAACATGAAATTTAGGTGCTATAGTTTCTGCAGAGAATGGGCCATTTGAAAAACCCTTCTGAGCAGTAAGGCAATGTGCTAACAATACATTGGGATTTTGGAGGGGAAAATTTTCAAGGGCACGAAGGGAAGCAACGTGCCCAAGTGCCCCTGCAAGCGAGGGTTTCTGGCTGCACCGGGGGTGGGTGGGTTGCAGGGAGCGTGCTGCCCCCCTGCCCCTCCGGCTGAGCTGCCCGAGTCCCGCTTGGGCAGGGAAGGAGGCTCAGCTCCACTTGGGAACCCCGGGGCTGCTGCTGGAGCAGACACGGTGAGCAGACAGGGAAGAAAAAGGAGGATAAGAAACAAAAGCAGTATCGAAAGTCTTGGTGGGGTGGGGAAAGAAAATCTATGTTTTGTGGACATTTGCTAAAACAGAGCGGTTTTCTAGAGGATGTCTTCATTATCAAGGCGCATTGGATATGGCTTTCGGTTTACACCAATGTAAGCTGCAGGGTCTGAATTATTATACTTCATTGTACAACAAAGATGGAGCTACCCTCTGAAAAGAACCTGCTAATATAGGCTTGTAATTTCAATTTTTCACACATTTTTCACTCTGTATTTCAGTAAAAATCTAATCTACCCAATCATTGCTTTAGGCTAATAGCCTGTAATACAGTATAGTGTCAAAAATGTCAAACTTAATGAGAAAAAAGGTGGGAAATCATAAGTGTTCACTGAAACCACTTCTTTGAATACTTTTTTTCCACAAGATCTGTGCATTCTCTTTGGTGGGTTTTGTGGAATATGTGTTAATCAAATCTGAAATGAAAAGGGAAAGCTGTACCGCCATGAAACTCTTCCATGTCTAATGTATGTATTAAAGCTATAAATCCATTAAGTACATTTTTAAGAAATCATTGACATATAACCTAAAAGAAGAAAAGAGTTTTATATAAGTTTATTTATAAGTTTATAGCTTATTGAGACTTGTACTTGAGCTTTTTAAAGTAAAAAACTGAAAAATTTTGCAATCTCTTGGGCACAGTGGTCAAATTCTTCACCTTTAAAATAGCTAAAAATTTCTGTTGTAAAGTTAAAAGGAGAGAAGGAATAGATTCTACAGTATTCATGCTATTTAATTGCAACAAATAGTTTAATTACTTGACTCACTCATGTATGACAAACCCCTGAAATCTCATAGGTAATTTGATAGTACATACAAGATGAAACACCTGCATGTCAATACTTCGGTCCATTTGCATAACTCCCTTATACAGGGAGGCAATGGAAAATCTGCAACAATGATTTAACAAGTCTTTATGTGTTCATTGCTGTCCTTCCATCTCTTCCATTAATATTTGTTTTGTTTTTCTCCTTCATGCTACAGCAGTAATGCTGATGGTGCAACCCTAGACAGTCATTTCTGTGTTATAGCTTTGGGCATGAAATGCTTGATTTGCACTCCTGAGCAGCTATCACGGGCTTTGCTCCCCAGGTCTGTATATGTGAGGGGTTGTGAAAATGAGGAGTTTTCTTAAACTTTAAGGATGTGGGTAACGCACAGAGTAAAAAAAGGAATAGAGTGAATGAGTAATGCAGCCATAGTGGAATTGAAGGCCAGGAGTAAGAAACTTTTTGATCAAAACAACAGATTTATTTGATTCAGTTCTTGGGTGTTTGCTTTTATAGAAGAGAAAAATAAGCAGGAGCGTACGACAAGAAAAGAAACAGATTATTCTTAGTCTATCCTACCGTATATAAAGCCATAACAAAAACTGTACACAATAATGAAGAACAACTTTTTTCCTCTTGAGAAAGACTGTCTTGGACTCATGAGAACTTTCTCCTTAGTTATTTAGGTAGTAAATGCAGAAGGAAAGATGATTATATGCCAATATATTAAATATTCTACTTTTGAAGACTCTCAGAAAGGTCAAGAATTACAGCATTGACCGTTCTGGTTTTTCTTCCATTTAGAATTTCACAACTTTTTTTTTCTCCCCCTGCACACGTATTCAAGAGATTTTACAACTTTCCTTTAAATCCTCTCGAATGGTCTTCACTAATATGATAAATGTCAAGTATCTTTGAAAAAGTTCTGAAAAACTAGTGTCACAAAATGAATTTGAGGCTGAGCAATTTGAATCTTTTTGTCCTTGTAATCAAAACTTCAGAGGAAAAATCCAGAAATAAAAATTTAATTTGCTGTTGGAATATGTAAAATTGTTTGACCTAGGTGAAAACTAATTCATCTGCAGAGAAGAGAGCTCCTGTAAATGTAGTGATTTTGCTTCTGGATCAGTGATTGAGAAATAAGGCTAGATAACTAAGAGTATACTAGTAAAATATACTACATGCTTTTATGCTACTGTACGCCTATATACTAATATATTACAAAATATGCTATATACTAAAAATGCCCAAAACAGCATTCAACAAAAATGTTAATTGATTGGACCTGTTCTTTTCAAATTATTTTGCCAAAAAGTTAAGGGCAGTATTCTGAAAAGTTGAAATATTTGAAAATGTTCAGGATATAAATTCAACCCATGTAACTAGTGGTCTATACAGATATCAAGAATGCCAGTATCCTCTGTTTCCTGATGGCATTTCCAAATACACTTTGTTTTTATTTAACAATGTCTGAAAATTAAGTGAAGTAGTCTATTTTTACTTGACTGAGAAGCAATAGCCACACTTTGGTCTTGAGCTTTGGTTTATGAGCTTATCTCCACCCGCCGCCCCCATCATTTGTTCACCTCTAATTGGGAGAGTTGTGTAAAAGTCAATGATAAGGTTAGTCTTAACCATCTGCCCAAAAAGTCTCTTTTCTGGAGGCTCACACGTGCATGCAGAGCAACACACACCACAGGGTCACTGTCCTTGTTATACAAGCTACTTAGGCATATCTGAATGAATAGGATTAACTGCATTTCTCTACAGAGATTTACTCATGCTTAAAGTTAGATGTAAACTCAATTCATATCTGTATGAATTAAATTCAGTACTACTATATCTCCACAGTGAAGAGTTTCTTTTTGTTTAGAAGTAGTGCTGGCTGCGTTTTCTATACAATTCAAAATGTTTTTATTCCGTTAAAAGGCAAATTTTTGGGTAGGAGTGATTTGGGGGGCAGAGATAGTTCCAACAATGTTGCTCCATCATGTAGAGGTATCTAACCATCTTAACCAACACGCATTCACTTGTTAAATAAGTAAGTTTATGGTCAGCAACATACCAAATAAATTGCCTGGTTTTCTGTTTTAGTACCAGATTTCCCTTTGGCTCTTGCACAAGAAAAGGAAGGAGATTGCTAGATTTATTTCTACATCTTTCAGTATAGTAAATTGTTAGAGATATTACTCAGATACCACTAACCGCAGCGTTACTTACGGTAATTATATTCATTAGAAGTTTTTCATAGAATAACAAGTTATTCATTAGAAGTACTTAATAAATTCCTAGGTTTTCCTTTGACTTCAGGGAAAGTTAGGGTGACTCAGCATCTATAGAAGACTAGCTTTAAAACATGCGTATGTCTGTGTACATATACATGTGAAGTCAGAAGCCTAATCCATGCAAAGCTATGAATAATTTGATGACAGTATTTTAACCTATTTTTTACTAATCGGTACATGAGCATTTCTACATGAAATGCATCTTTTAAGTGAAATCACTGCACCAGAGTCTATTACAGAATGTTAAAGAAAAAAAGACATGGTTACTGTTACCATATCCTGCAGCCTCTGTTTTAGCTACCTTTAATTCACTGTCATGGTCTCAACCTCTTTCAATTTCTTTTCTTCCCCCTAGATATTTTTTTTTTTTTTTTTTTTNNNTTTTTTTTTTTTTTTTTTTTTTTTTTTTTAATAAAATGTGGTCTAAAATGAAGAGCCTCTTTCCCATTCAGGACCTTATAGCAGTGATGGGAAAAAAAATGAAAGGGCTGGGGGTCAGGTTGATGTTTTGGTTGAGCCAAAATCTTCAGTTTTTCCTTAACAATAACAAAAAAGTAAAAGAAATAAAAAGAAATTGCCTGAGTAAAAAATGTCATTTGATCCTAAATTAAAGTTTTTATTTTATATTTTGAACAGTTATTTTCTAAAACATAAATTTAAGAATGTTTCAAAAGGAAATTTTATTTTAAAAAAGATCTACCATTTCCCCCCCTTTTTTTTTTTTTTAATTGATTAAAAAAGTTAAAAGCAAAACAAAGAGTAACCTTCTGTTCATTAAGGATAACTTATCAGATTTGCTTGTAATTCTCATCAGCACTATCTTAGTCTCAGGAGACATACATAGTTATGACTGGATTCCTGCCTGTACAGTTCTTGAAGACCATTGACGCTCTCCAATTTATTCATAATCCTCTCTAGTTCTTCACTGAACTTCTTTCAGATATTAGCAGTGTATATGTGATAAAACCATACACTGTTGCACTGTAGGAAAAAAAATTGTGACAAAGATATAATTCATTCCTTAAATCTTTCACAGCTGTGAACTGTGATATCAGAAGAATTAAACTGTGATATCAATAGTGTATCCAACAAAAGAACTAAACTGTCAGGAAAGGATGATCAGCATGTGTATGTTTGTAGATATGTTGTCAGTGACTCAATTGAAAAATTTAACTTAAGAAATACATATCCTTACACTAGGATGGCATTTTTGTGCTATAACTATTGTATGGTTGGGAGGAACATCTGAAATTAAGTTGACAGGTACACAAGTACTCATAAATCTGAGCTAAGAAACTGATTTTCCTCCTTAACAGAAAAAAACCAACCAAACAAAAGGAATCAATAAAATTGGTATTATGGTTGTGTAAAGTACTAAATAAGTTTCCTTTTAAATATGGACTCAAATGCAGTTTGAGAATTTCTTCAGTCATATTTCTGAAGTCCTTCTTTGAAACACAGGACATTTTGTATTGATAATACTGTTGAAAAATATTTTTATGAGTTAATTTCTTACAGAGGGCTGGGGTTTATTCTTAGATTTGAATTAAGGTTTTTGGATGAAGAGGAGGGAAGTTATTTTACTTTATAAAGTGTAAAATAAATATTGAAGCAGAATGTAGGCTCAGTTTTTTATATGAACTTATATGAAATGGTTCGACTTCATATATAGTCATGTCTACAAGAGGCCATTTATAGCTATTTAGAAGTCACCTTACGAATACTAAAATATTGCACAGAACTGCATAATTTCAAGCACAATGGCTCATAAGTGCCATGGCGTGTTCTTTTCACTATGCACAGCGCATAAAAGGTCGAATTATAAAATTATAATGAATATGTTCTAAGTATTAAATATACTCTTTTGGCATATTAATATTATGCTGTGGATCTGTTCTGGAGGATAGCAGTTACATGTTTGAATTTTTAATTCGGTTCAACGGTTACCACTGAGTGGGAGATTTTTGAGGCGAGTATAAAATGCTGCGATGCCTTTGTGTGTTCTGCAATGCTGGAGGCTTGGTCAAGGTGTTCTCGCACACCAGCAGTTCCTATCAGTTGAGTTATCCTCCTGCAAATGTGTAGGCCTTTAGGACAATGATGGCAATGAATGCTTTTAAAGATAGGCTGGCTGAGAGCTGTTATATGAAATTGCAAGCAAGTTTACCACTAATTAAATCAATAATTAAATCCAGTGTTTCTGAAGTTATTTTCTCCTATTGATTTCAGGGACATTTCTTAGATACTAGATTTCTTAGATACTAAATTTAAAAGAAACATATTCAGGTGCTTTTCACTTTTAAGGATAAAATGCTTTGTAAGTTGCAGGTTTAAGGCCAAAATTCCTTTCTTTTTCTCAGGTCTTCACTTGTCACATCTAAGAGAGAAAGTGTTATAAATTTATTATAACTGTGAAGAGACATAAAATTAACCAGTAATTTCTCTCTTCCATTACAACCGTTTTATTTATTTCCTTCAACTGTGTTTAAATCTGAAATTAAATTTTTTGAATAAGTAAATAAACCTAGTTCTTAAAAACTTGCATTTTTTTAAGTGCTTTTGGGTTTTATGCAATATGTTTCAAGCTATTTTGGAAGGTTTTTTTATTTTTCTTTTACAGAGTGCTTTCAAAAAGTACATGTCACACGTCCAAATGCACATACTAAATGAATGAGAAATATGTTATGTTTTTAGTGAGAATGGGCTGTGAAATATTTACAGTTAAGGTTTTTATACCAGACATGCACATTGCTTTTTCACTGTTAGCAAATATGTAATGCACTAAATTTTTGGCGTCAGGAATTACAAAAGACCATACATCATTACATTAGGTAAAAGCGGCAAAATACAAGCTTCAGGAAGTCTTCAGTTTGGGACAAAATTAAAATCATGAGATCTTTTCTTATCTTTCATTAGGTGGGCTTAAGGTTAGTTTGTGCCAGTATAGTTTATCTGTTTGGCTTTGGTGCAGCCTGTGACAATGGTCGTATTTATTGGAACGTTATGTTTTAGCATCTCCTTTTGTAAAATTTTAGCACTGGGGAGAATTATGTCCTTTACAAAGAACTGGAACTTGTTCTGGTTAGAATTATCCAATTGTTTCTCCTTAGAGCAATCACTCTCCTGGACTTTCACTGCTGTGATAGGTCAGGTGGTCTTAAGCAATTAGAGTAGGTATTTTACAGCATTAAAATTAGGCAAAGAAATGACCTTATAACAACATTAGAAAATGARTTGATTTGAGAAGGGGGGAAAAAGATCTTAGATGAAGTGAAGAAACAGAGGGGTTTTGCCACATTCTCAATTTTATTTAGTCAGCTTCCCAAGTTTGCTATGTCATTGCTTCTCAGGTGTTGCTATTTATTTATATATTATTTTATAAACATAGGGACTATATAAAAGTTGCCTGAGAAAAAGGATGAGACTTAAGCTGATACATAGAAAAAGCATAACTGGACTGGAGCATAAATAAACATTGTAAGTACTCTTAACATTTTTCTGCCAGAATTATGTACATATAAAAGAAGTTTGTGATTCTGTAACACATCTGTTAACACCAATAGACAGAACTTCATTAAATCATTCAGAGGCTGAATTTTTTTCCTCTATAACACCACTGTATTTTGTATGAATTTGCATTCTCTCTGTGACCAATGCATACTGTTAACAAGGATTTTGCTGAGATAGAAAAAATAAAGGGTGTTAGAAAAATATGTACAAGGTAAGGGTTATAGAGAAGCCTCTCTAAACTCCAGGAAGATTAAGGTTGAAGAAGAAATATAAATCCTAAACAGGTTCCATCCCAACATTTCCCACCTATAAGACCTTGGTAGAAGTACTGAGAAGAATTTAAAAATAATGTGTCGGTCTTACAGCTGCCCTCTAGACTCCTAAAGATGAGTCATGAACATTTGAGGCTCTTGCTTAAATTAAAGTATTGGTGCTATTTTGCTCAACAAAGAGATAGTGTGGGCATTTTCTTCTGGTTTTAGGTAGTTTAGAAATAGCATGTCATAGCTCTCTTCCTGTCCCTTAAGTCTGCTTATCAAAAAAAAAAAAAAAGGCAGAGCAGTTTCAAATGATGAACTCTTAAAACATCTTGGATGAATTTTTTACTCTGTCTTCTTTACTACCTGTTTTTTGTTTGTTTGTTCTTTTCCTCTTTCATATCCTACAGGTCAAGCTACATTAGAATGTCTGCTGTTGACTTGCTAAGGAACATCACTGAGAAAATCCTGTATGCTTGTTGAGTCAGATTAAAGATTGTTTTGGTAGGGCTACAGTAGCCTCAGGTCAGCTCCTCCCGATAAGATATATAGGATAGCTCTTCTGAGTTCGCTGTATACTCTCATTAAACCTGCTGTGCTGACACGGTGTCACGGACAGAATCTAAATGTGGATGTGTGAGAGCCACCACAGCTGTTTTTTGTCTGAACATTCACAATTCAGCTAACCCCTGGGTTTCTCTCCTACGCTCATGAAGTGTCTGGGCTGCATTTGCAGAGCGCTGCACAGAAGGTGTTAGGCATTGGACTTATTAGGCGAATAGTCGTTTGCTCGGGCTCCCATATGGAACAGCTTTACATTGTATGTTCCCTTGTTTTAGCTAACAACTTTCTCTGTCCTTACGTAATCAGGCTAATTAACCAGGTACCTGCTTCAGAGTTTCAAGTATCTGTCTTGTGGTTTAGATATTTTAAAAATTCAGAGCTAGCAGAGGAACAAAATACCAAGGAAAAGTAGTATGTTTTCTGCTGTGAGTGCCACATCAGTAGTCATCATTATCATCTGGAAATGTATGGTTTCCAGATTTTGTGAAAGCATTTTTGCGTGGGTCACTAAAATCAATACCACATGAACTGCAGTAAGAGATAACTCTAACAGAAGGACATACAATAATATATCTAATTATGTCAGTAATACTATTTGCAAGAGAACTCATGTGAAATCTTGATTTCTGTGTATATTTTCTATGTAAAGGTTATTTCTAAAATGAAATCTCTGAGTTTTAGTGAGGAATAGCCATTTTGTAGAATTAGCAGGGTATATGGAGAGTACAGTTACTTCAAAGAAAAAAAAAGTCCCTTTTTAGTAGCGATCTTCATAAAATCCAACTCAGTACTTGAACCATTCTAGTTTCAAACTAATAATTTTCTGGGGTTTTTTGTTGGTTTTTTTTTTTTTGGGGTGGGGGGGTGGGGGGGTGGTTTTTTTGAGGGGGAGGGGCTAGTTTTTAGACTTAAAATATATGTCTTAGAGAGAAGTCTTGAGCCAGCTTTGCATAGGAAGGAAACTTTAACCCTCAGGAAACTGGTATACATAGTAACCCCCAAGTCTTGATATAATTAAGCCAACTGTCTGGTTGACATTCATACTGATGATTAACATTTCTGTTTGCTATGAAATAATTGCGTTACTTGTAGCAAATGGAATTTTGCCACTCACATCTCAAAATGAAGTACAACAGATATCATAGTGGAAAGCTACATTTATTTTGCATTCCCAAATCTAACAGGAAAAGTATTTGTAATAGTTAAGCATCAAAATGATTACTGAAGCTGCACATTCAAATCTTGTCTTTTCTCAGTACACTTGTATCAATGGAAAATCCCATAGATATCCGTCGAAATGAAACTTTCAAGGACATAACTCATTATCAGCCAAGACTGTTTATAGCCTTTGGATAGTTTACAGTCATTTGGATCTGCAGTATTAATTCTGCATTACCCAACATCATACATACATACATTATTTAATATATACCAAACAATCAGCTCTCTAAGTGAATTCTTTGTTCTGCCCAGCTTCTCATTTTCTCTGAAAACAAAGCATTGCAGAGAAAGTCTTTGAGATAAAACAAAATAATTATTTGAGAAAACTGATGCCAGGTAATGCCAAAAGTGTCTTCAGGCTAACAGTATTGATTAGGATTTTTAAAGTTTGATAGCTAATAGTTTAACATTTTTTTTGCCTTAAGGATTTGAGATATTTTGCACAAATCTTTTGGTTTAACATGACAGCCACATTATTAATTAACAGAAATTGGGAAGAGTGACTTCAACTAACTGCTAGCTGCATAACTTATTAATTTATATACAGTATAAATACTTCTGGGTGTATGCCAAAGGAATTAATAATCATAGGAATAATACCACTGAACTTTCATATCAAGGAGACACGGTAATACTTTATTACAACATTTGAATTAATGTGCAAATTTAACATCCTTATTCTATGCTATGCTTATTACAAGTCAGAGAGAAACTGATAGCATTACAGACTTAGAAACAGGAGCGTTAAACTCTGAAAAAACATACACACAAACAACCTATAACCGTTGCCTTTCATTTTGTAATTGTAGAATATGAGTAGTGGAAGGAAACCTAACATTATCATTTTTGGTTGGATGCCTTATGGTTAAAAAAGGAAAAAGAAAAAGAAAAAACAAAAACAAAAACAAAAAACACACCAAACGCAAACCTTCTGTGGATGGCCAATATTTATACTTTATTAAGCTCCTACACCTCTCATATTTTTCTATGTAATAGAGAAGGAAATTAATATTTTGCCACCCATGCTTAGCTGATAATGATGCTAATAATATTTTTTTGTTATTATACAGGGGGGAAATTAGCATCATTTTTGTTATGTTTTGCATTCTCTGATATTTGAATCTGTAACACTTGAATATTCTAATGAATTCTGGTTGTTCATTTCTGCTGTCCAGATTTTAATAACTCACTTTTGAGGTACTTTGTCCATCTATTAATTACTTCTCCAAGTAGATTATATGTGGACACAGGACGTACTGAAGGCAGACGTCACCTGGGCTTCTCCTCTGTATTTTGTTATGTTAAATCATTATTCTTCTCTCATTTGATGGCACACAGCAACTTTTTGCATTCTGATTTTGTACATTGTGCCTCTAGGCTTTCAAATACAGGCACGCCGGAGGCTGCATGATACAGTTGTGGCTATATATTGTTCATTGAAGTGATGTTTCCTCAGCATCAAGAATAACGGCAACTGATGACTATTAGAACGTTCCTATGAGTGTTATGAATTGTTAGTGATCAGAAAGAATTCAATATATGATGATATGTAGAAAATCTATTTTTCAAATGTCATATGCATGTTATCTTTCCAGCTGTTATCTAATGGATGGATGGGGTTTGTATCAGGACTTTAAAGTTTCCATATCAAGTTTCCTAAATTCCCATTGCGAGAATGGGAATCTGTATGCAATCTCTTTCTTTGCAAAAGACTGAAAAATGCTACCTATATCCTTCTACTAGGTGGCTTTTCCTCATTAAGTGCCCTTTCTTCTGTAGAGCATGACTACCTTTTTTCCTATTATACCATGAATTGACTGTGCTTTTTATATATTGTAGTTTCTCTGTATAGACTCAGTACTTTTATTTCAGCCATGTTTAGTATTGTATTTTAACTGCATTAGAATCATAGAATCATTAAGGTTGGAAAAGACCTCTAAGATCATCAAGTCCAACCGTCAACCCAACACCACCATGCCCACTAAACCATGTCCCTAAGCGCCTCATCTACACGTCTTTTAAATACTTCCAGGGATGGTGACTCCACCACTTCCCTGGGCAGCCTGTTCCAATGCTTAACCACTCTTTCAGTAAAGAAATTTTTCCTAATGTCCAATTTAAACCTCCCCTGGTGCAACTTGAGGCCATTATTTGCTTAGTGTTAATGAAGTCCTTGCGTGGAGTGTAATTGCAACAGTTTTATGTGAAGTATGTGGTTCTCCAAGAATAGCGAATACAATTGCTTTTGTTACTTGTCTGTCTCTTAATTTCCTTCAGGCTCACAATATTATAACTCGTGCAGAGCACCAAAGTTCTAAAATTTTAACAAAAATTTAAAAATATGGAATTGTTAATAAAGAATAAGCTGAGGCTTTTTTTTTTTTTTTTTTTTTTTTTTTTTAATTAATGGAAGATACTGCTTTTAATTGTATCTGAGTCTTAAAGCTGTTGATACCTTTACCAGTTGAGGGGGGGGGGGGAAATCTTTCAAAGGCACAAGAACACTTTTTCTTTAAGGTAAATCTCATTCTTGACACAGAGTCAATGAGTCCAAGTTCAGTCATGTCATGTTACTGAAAGAAGGGATTAAAACATTTTTATAATACTTAGACTGTTGTAGAGTTATGTCGGCATAAAGTACACATGGGGGAGGAAGAAGCTGATCCTGGGCATAAGGATTTAATGATTGCAGTTTAACGTTTTTCTCCCATTCTGTGCTTATGCACAAAAGAACAACAGAAAAATCAAACCCCCAAGGAAAACAAAAAACCCCAGCCATAACAATTGGCATGAATCACGCTGAACTAGGTAACTTATACGACTCAAAATTCAGGAACTCTGACTCTTGCTCCTGTCTGACAATGTGCTTGTTTCACCTCCCCTTCAAGTTCAAAGGTCTGATACAAAAGCTGATATAAAGCAAAGAGAGAAGTAGAGGCATTAAGATGGCAGCAATCCATCGCACTCAGCCACGTCAGGAGCCAGGACAGTGCACGGGATGATGCTATTCTGCATGACTGACTCAAACATAACTCCCTTAAATCATGAACAGCTATGGAATTAAAAAGACATCTAACAGAGCTTTTTTTGAGTTAACCCTCATCTAGTAAGGACAATGCTTAACATTGTATGGTACTTCAACTCTTATAACCTTCCTCTTATGGTAGATTTGTTTGGTTTATTTCTTCTACTAATGTTATTTTATTATGATCAAGAGGATGATTTTATCTTTGGTTTAGATCAATGGTTTTGACTGAGTCTTCAGCAAAATGGTATAGACAGTTTCCATTGGTTTATGTTGTATTAGAATTACTCGTTTTGTTCTGATGAATATTTTGAAGCTGTGACTATCAGGTTTATAAGTGAACATTGAAATAAGGTTTGTAATTTCGAACGAAGGGGAAACAGAAAGGAAATTATTTTTATTTGCTGTCTACAGTACTACTTCAGTCTTCTTTTAAGACTGAAATATTTAGTCTCATAGTTAAGAGACTATGCTTTTGAAGAACAAAGGAGTCAAAATTTCAAACTAAATGCCAAATGTCAAGAAAAATACCACCTGGGTAGGGAGCAAAAAATTCTTAAAAGTGCTTATAAAAGTATATTGAATATAAGGAAATGCACTTTAAAAGAAAAACAAAACCAAAACACAAACAAACGTATCAAGTGATTGTCTTCTCCACTTCTTAATAGAGAGAATTAATCATAAAACACGTTTTTGAAATTTCTGTAACACGCAAGACAGTTTTTGTATTATCATTTTTAGAAATATTTAATATTTTGGAGTTTATCTTTAATTCTTTTTTCAATTGTAAAGTACTTGAAATTATAGCCTGAACTTTAACTCTTCTTCAATAAGTTCTGTGTTAGTTTTAGACAGGTAATCACAGAAGCAATTAGGGATGTTGTCCTGAGGCTCCTTTACTGCAGGTGCAACTGTCTGATTGCTGTTTTGTAATTACTGTATAATTCTAACCACCCATATGCATCAGCTAAGTTGTACAGTGTGCTTCAAATAAGTAAACCCCTTTCAAGTTCAAATAAGTACTCAATAATTTAAGTTGCTCTGTTATTTAGTCTCAAATCTACTCGTTATGTTATTTGGTTTGTGACACTCAAAGCTAATGGAGAATTTGTCATGCAGTTGGTTAAATTGTTACAGAAAAATGTTGAATAACAGTGCTGATTAAAACATTGAAACTAGAATTCCTTGAAATATGCAAAAAGCTTTAAATGATTACAGAGGCAATGCCAACTTTAGGATTTTTGTTTTTGAAGTCTTTGAAGTCTGACTTTGCAGAACAGATTGTGAATCCCTGGCCCATTACACACCTGCAGAGATTTTGGTGTTTTATTTCTCTTGGGTGAAACAGCAGAAGCCCAAACCATGTTAATCACTGTCAGAACCAGTTGTATAAAATGCCAAAATGCAATGAACCAGGAATTTTATAATAAATATGACAATACAGTTTAAAGTGTTGTTTTCTTAGGCTTGCAATTTGTTGTAATTTATCACTTATGATAGTACTGGAGGCGAAAAATATCTGGGACCTCCAAGTGATCCTTTCACTTGGAAGAAATGGTCCTGTATTTGTACGCTGTTTTAAAGATGAAGGAAGAAAAAATGAAGTGCACCTATGAGATGTGTAACACGTGTATTTTAAATATATGAAACTAAAATGCACCAAAATTCTCTGTTAATATCTACTTAATACATGGATTCTACTTGAGATAATATAGAATTAGTCACATCTTGTTTATAGAAAGGGGCTTACATTCTATTATCCTTCTAAATAATAGTTTTAGCATATGAGAATATTAGGCTTGTATATTATAGAAATGACATTACTAAAAGCTGAAAAGAGAAGCAGCTCTCAGCTACATAAACAAAGTCTGCTTTTATTGTTTCAGTATCCATACTGCTCTGTGTGAGTGAATTATTGTATCAAGAGTCACTTCTGAATGTAGTTTTTAAGCAACTTTGTAAAATAATGTTTGGAAGTCTTTTCTGGAAAAGAAACTGCTCCATTTCAGCTGCTTGCGACAAGGGAGTGACAGTGCTGTTCTATAACAGAACCGTACTGTTTTCTTTTATATTGCCGTACATGCAAGTACAGATCTTATCCTCTAGACTAGTGAACTCTTAAGTTACTGCATCACTTATCCAGGGGTGACTGGTTCCTCTGAAATAGGTTTAATTGAAAATACTGATAAATTATGGCCCATTCTAACAGAATTTACAAATTCAGGTTCTGATCTTTAACCTGCATATGTTTATGCAGATGATTAACTTAAAGCACAAGAGTAAGCTAGTTTACTCCACTGGAACTATATCTGAAATTAAACACTTAAGTAAAACTTTGCAAGACTAAATTTCTTATGTACTTCTTCCCATGTCTGTCTTGTTATCTGTTGGCTACAGATTTCAAAGGTACCTTGTAGACAGCTGTTGAAGGTTCTTGCTTTGTTCCCACAGGAAATTTTCACTGCTTCTGGCATAGTGGTAGTGGAACTGCTGACCACAGAAAAATTGCCTCTGACTACGTCTCTGTTTGTTGTTCCTCCTGCTGTGACAGCTTCTTCCGTCACCTAGCTGTATTACGTTCTGGCTGAATCCCTCTGATGGCTCTTGACGTCATCGTAGTACCTGTGTGAGATAGTCACTGAACCAGGTCATTAGCAATTTAAACACTCTAGGGTATGACGTAATTTCAAAGGTAGTTGTAGCTCCTGCTTTCAAATAGGAGATCACTTTAGAAAACATATGTTTTCTAAGGTAATTTTCTGTTGGGAATATTGAAACAATTAGAATAGGGTAAATATGATTTGAGGAAAAGTACACATGATCTCCTTGGGGCGGGATCAGAAGAAGAGAAATTACCCAAAACTCAGTCCTGGAAGATATTATCAAGTTGGATGATTGTCTTGATATTTTTTCCTAAGATGGTTTTCCCAATCAGTAGTACAACAGCTGATATATTTCTCTCCAAGGCCAATAAAAAGAGATTTTATAATTGTATTTATAATTGGTTTGTAACTGCTACTTGTCATGCTGGTCATTTCCACACACTAAATCCCACACACAGCTTTGAAATGGATATAAATGATTTCTTGCATCCTGAGATGACTAAGAAGGATATGGTACCTTGGAAAGGTGGTGAAATAAGTGCCCATATCTATCATAATGCTCAGTGGATCAGTGTTAGTAATACCGTAGGATCCATCACTCTTCAAAAACTCAGACAAGTCTTCCATATGGAGCCATAATATTATTTATGGTACTTAACAGAATTTCTTGCAGGAACTCAGCTGAAATCACTGATACTTCATGACCATGTGGATAAGAGTTTGCACTGTGAGCATTCCTGCCAAGTCCAAACTCAGAATTTTAGATCAAAAAACAATGTAGGTTGAACTTAGCACATTTTTGGCCTTGGTTACTGTATTGGATATATACAACTTTTTCAAGTATTTCTCTGTATTAGGATAATCCATTTGGATTACTGTCTAACAACCCTATTTTTTAATGCAACAGAATGACAAGAAATTTATGTCGCGCACTATTCTTAAGAAGTTTTCTCTTCATGAAAAGCTAATGTTCCTGGACTTCGGTTTCCCAAACTTGTTTTCCTGAAATTTGAATTTGCTAACTTCTAAGCTTCTTCAAGGGAGAGAAATGGGTTCTTCTAGATGTTCGTATGTTTTGATATGACAGCTTTTTTGTGATTTCTTCTTAAAGCCTGAGAAGATTTTGCTGTGAAGTAGATCTCTGCTGAATGGATCTGAATTGAAACAAGTTCTCAAGATAGTGACTTTAATCTGGTTCCCTGTTTGCTTCCTGTTATCTACTTTTATCTCCCGTTTTGTCAAAGGTGTGTTTTTTTTTTTTTTTCTTTTTAGCTTTTTCTGTTATATCTGCTGTACCTGTGTGATAAGGTCTCCTATGTTTGTTTACCTTTTGATGAATGAGTCCTAAAAGTCTTTTGCTTGAAAGTCAAACAACAGTCTTGTTTGAAAGTGTCTTGTCTGAAATATCATTTTGGGATCCTGCTGTTCTATTTGAATTTGGCTTTAAATGATCTCAGGAAAGAATTGGGTGTCTGTGTGAATGGCTGACTGGCTTTACTATCTTTTTCTGAACCTTTCACCATTAATATCCATCACTTTAATGGGGGGGGGAAAAAGCTATGTCTGATATGTTTATGAAGTATGCATGCAGTCTAGGAAGTACGTGTTTAGAAACTATACATGTATTCCAGAATGTATAAGCCCGTTAGGCTCTCTAACCGGTAAAAAAGAAAGGGGGAATGGCCATAAGATAATGGAGTATCCAACTTAGGCTCCTCCTCAAGAATCTCCCTCTGCTTTCCAGAGGGGTCTCTCCTGGGTATGGACTATAGAAGGGGAACTGAGAGTTTCAACTCTCCAGAAGAAATCTATCTTTAAACTGACACACCACTGGGCTGTGGAACTCCTTGCCACTGGATGTTGTAGATGCCAGAAACTTTACATAAGCTAAAAAAGCAACAACTGGGTTAGAGATGAAAAAAAATCATGCAGAGAAATTAGATGGAAAGATACCAACTCCAGCACAGAAAATCCTTGAATGACACCTTTCTTCAGGATACCAGAAAATTCTGAGAAAGCTTAATACTTGCTTGTGCTGATCACATGCTTGTCCTTAAGCATCTTCTATTTACTAATGATACCTGGCTTTATAACTTGATCTAGTTGTTTCTAGGTCCTTACATGAAAGAAATGTTACTGACTTCTGTGGATACACCTTGTGTCTTTTGGACACTGCAGGACAAAATATTTTATACCATTTTTTTTTTAAAATAAGGTCAAATTCATTTTTTGGTGTTGATTAAACTGATATATTAATACTTTCATACTTTTTACATAAGAATTGTGAAAATCTTGAGGATAGATCTAAATAAGCCTACTGAATGAATGTTATTCATTCCTGCATCCCACTCCATTGTGCTATAGATAATAGTTTATTAAAACAATTTTTCAGTTAATTAAAACAATTTCCACAAAAGCAAATGTTTCATTTGTTTGGTTTTTAAAGCTCCTAGTAGGACCTGAAGTCTGAAAGGAATTAGATCAAGGATAGGTAAAATAAATGTGAAACTCATGCACTGGATATGTTTTCAGCTTTTTTTGTAGATGAGCATGGTCTCATAATAATAAATTCCAGCTATTTCTTCTCTTAACAGCTCTGAAGACTTCCTGTTGCAAGGTTACAATTTTAATTTCTGATTCACACATAAAATAGTGTTTTCATTTTCAGGTCTGTATCCCTGAAATTTCGCATATCACTAGCAATCTGTAATGTTGGTGGGACTGGGCATGCTTAATTTCCAATGATTAGTTTTAGACATGTGACCAATCCATACCACTGCCAAGGTTGGCTTGTGTTCCCTACTTGCCAATAACAAATCAGTAACAAGTAATGCAAAAGTGTAAGTATTCTTTTAAAATAAATTAAGCCTTTAAGTATAAAAAGATCACTTGTTTACAGTACAATATATAAAAATAGAATTGATTCAATTTCTTCTGAGTGAAGTAATACATATGAAAGAATCATGCAACTGAAGATCAATTTAGATATATCCTAAATATATTTGCATGTTAAGAATTCTGACTTTTTAGTATGATATTAAAGTGATTATTAAAATACCATGTTTCATTTTAACCATATGTCTTGAATACTGTTAATGTTCAGGTTTCTCACATGCACTTGAGTCTGGGGTTATATATCTAAGGGTATTGTTGAGCCGTGACAGAAGGACTATTGTGCCATTCACAGGCCACTAGCTTCTGATAATCTCGTTTTATCTTCAGTGCTTGTGTACAAGAAAGATCACATAAATGTGGTGCTATTGAGTGATGCTTTGGCTCTTGTGCAGGAGTGTTTGGGCCCAGATTGGTACCGCAGCAGAAGGGAGGGGAAGGTTCCTGCGTAAGGAGGGCTGAGATGCAAGGCTCTCCGATTGCTTTTTCTGAGGTGATTATTTCACTCGGGCTTTCTTCCTGTGCTCCCAAAAGGCTTTACATACATGGTCTTGCTAATATACTTCACAACTGCTTTTGGAACCAGCCTATGCAACTTTTCTACGGTAATAATGGTGGAGTGTCTGGTCACATTAATCTTACATTATTTCTCTCATTTCTCAAGAGAGTGCATGACATCGCAAGGAGTTGTAGCCCAGGGTTTGGTACAGAGGGTGCCTTGTGATTGCTGTTGAGTGAAGGGAAGGTGGGAACGCCTGCCAAGGTATAGGCAGGGGCTTAGGGGAACTAAAGGGAAAAAATGTAGATATAAAGCCTTTGGACTAATTGGGTGTAAACAATATATTTGGGTTAGGTATAGCGTTATACAAGGGAGTTTGGGCGTGCTCACTCCTTTTTGTTACTGCTAATCCTTCACCAAGCATTTGTATAATAAAAATATTACTGATGTAGATGAATTGCAAGACCTAAGCATACATCCACATAGACACTGGTGGCAGCGCAAGTCTACCTAATATTATTTTTTTAAAGGAGTATTAGGCAGTGTATGGTAGGGATAATTTCACCTAGTTCTTGAGGGAAAAAATGGAAACCATCACTGTGGCGCTGTGATCAAAAAGAAACAGGAAGGTATCCAGATATGCCATCAACACTCTTTCCAATTAGAAAAAAAATCAAAACTTTGGGGAGAAAAAAAAAAGATGCAGACCAAAAACAAACTTTACCCATCAGTTTCTGGGTAAAGCAAAAGCTGAACTGTTGTTCACGGGTTATAAAATAGATGATATAAGCATCTTACAACCTTGAACTAAAAGTAGAACAAGCAAAAATCCCTATTCTGTAAATATTAAATGTTGAGTAGATAATATATTAAAGCTCTCAATCAGGGATTTTTTTTTAATGTGTTTTCTCCCTTACGCCCCCTTGACACTCTATAATAATGAACAAGTTATTTAGTTAATGAAGAAAGCATCTTGTATTTAAAGATCTACATATTAATGTGACCTTCTTTTGTTCATAACTGTTAATATTTATTGCCTTTTCTTGTTGAGATTTTATTTGGTGTTCTGTGACAAACAAGAGTATGATTAGTGAAGCTGTAAAGTTCTCATGGTGGCTGCCTGTGTTCCCAAGATAGCCGCATTAGTGTCTGCAGAACCAGTTAATGCTGTTTATCATTAGTGACAGAGGCTGGGAAGGACCTTCTGTGGCTTTTATCTTTCACCTTGCCAACAGAAGTTGAGCTTTGTGATTTAAAAGCATAGGTGATATTGTAATATTTGTATTCATTTCATGTAGATAAGTGCACAGGTAAACTAATCTTGTTGATTGAGATTAATTAAAACCATGCTACTGTAGGACTGGACAGGCCATGAATGGATATACTTAGAAAAAAAAAGCTATCAGTGCTTTATTTACTTTTCTTTATGATTAAGCTAACATTTTCAGAATTTGTACCACAGAAGTATAGGTTAGTATTTTATAACTGTTTTTCCACTTGACTTTTTTAGCCATAATTAAAATTAATTTTAAGCTTTCTTTAGGAAGTTTTGAGTTTAGAATCTTGAACTTTACATCTCACATCCACAATTTAGAATAAAAGAATTTTAGTAGCTTGTTGCAGTGGACTCTGCTTTTGAAAACACTCAACATGTCTTGTAAAATTATGTGCCTTATGGAGCTTCATAGTCAGAGCTTCTTTTGCATGTRCGTGTTTGTGTATCTTGTGTCTCCTCCATTTCCATCTCCATACAGAATGTTTCAACATTCAGCTTGTCTAATATTTAACTGTTTAAATGTGCATATCTGGAAAATAGATGATAAACACTGTTGTCGTGCCAAAGGCTCATCATACAATTCTACTTATGGAAAAAGTTGAAATTTTGTGTGTCTTTGTATTTTACCTCTGAAACTCCATTTCAACATAAAGTAAGTTGGCAGTCTGCATTTCACAGAATCTCATTTTTAAAGGAAAACTTGTAATGAAAAAATAACACTGTGAACAACAAAAACAGTTGTACATTTGTATATATGTTAATGTAGACCTCTCAAAAGTCCTGTAGCTGTTTAAAAAATGCATATTTTGAGAGCAAAATCGAAAAGTAGTCTTTCATGACTACTATCCAAAGGAGGTCCAGACTGCTAACTTTCCTGTGATCCTTACTTATATGCTAGGAAAAGTAAGAGATTTTATTGGATATTTTAACTATAGTAATGTCAAAAGACAAAAGGTGATATATCTGAAACTAACCATGGGAAATGTTCTGAGCTGAGCTCCTTATCAAAAGCTAAGAGCCAGTGCCACAAAACCTTTCCGAACTTAATGTTTTGCAGAGGGAATAGGCCTATGGCATCAGAATTTATACAGCAATGTGAGTACGAAGTATATGGGCCTTTCCTATCAGCTCAGAGAATAAAGTGCCCAGGTATGAAATCCCTTTTGTACAAAGTACCTTTTTCTGATGATATTTATCCCTTTTTTTAGTTGAAACTGTTTTAAAGCATTGCTGATTTACAAGTATTTATAGTTTGGTGATTGTAATATTCCAGAATATGTTCTGGGTTCTTTTTCCTAATTATTTTAAACTGATTACAGATGTATTATTTAACCACATAAATAATGCATAGTTATCTATAAAATTTTGGTCTCTAGCTAGCTGTAGCTGCTTTGATGGTCAAGGGAGAAAGGAATAGAAAAGATGCATGAGTGTGGAGGATTTTGTGGTATATGAAGTGGCACCTAAAAAACAATGAAGAATAATTGTAATGTTTGTTGCCTGTTTGCATTATTACAATATTTCTAACGGGTTGGAAAAAAAAGAGAGACTTCAATTTTTTTTTAAAATGGAAAGTTTAGGATTTATTTCTTAACTTGCTTTAAAGTTGTATGCCTTTCTGGTTGGGTTTGTTCCATTGAGTGGTCACTCTGATATTTTTTCATCTGAATTTGGTTGAAGGGCAAACTTTAAAGACTGAGAATTACATTTTCTTGTAGCAGCTCAGTTTAACTAGGCAAAGTGTAACAAAACAGTACTGCAAAAGACAGGTATGGGATAAAATACACACACAAATATGGTTGCTTACATGATATGTTATTACAGATGCTTTTTATATTCACTTGATCTTACGAATGCAAGAGTGCTGCTTCAGTTTTAAAGGGTTAAGAGTTAACATTTTAACAACCTGTTTTATGATGATTTTCATACAATAGAAATAAGGCTGAGTTCTCTTCCATTACTGAGGTATTTTCTTACATCAAATACCAGTTGCAGAAGCAATGTAAGCCTTTCTGCTTGACATCTGTAAACCACAATCTAATCTTTACTTGGACAATATAATTCTTATGTTTTGGAACAAAAAAATGTTCTCTGCTTTCCCCCTTTGGCTGTCAGACATCTTTGATTCTACACATTCTGCCAAGATTTACATTATTCATAAAACTAGCTTTAACAAGAAGCAAGAGTATATTTGCAGAGGCTCATTTCCTCCAAGAATGCCACTTCCTACACTCTTTTTGCAATCAGTGGTGAGATGGAAGCTTCTCCACTGAGTTACTCAGAACATCTGAGTTATGCCATCACCTGGACATTGTCTGGATTTTTCCTCTTTGAGGAAGAGAGTTCAGGAACCTGTCAATGTATAAAAGACTGCCATAGCAAAGAAGAAAAAAATTACACTTACTGTCTTAAATATGTTGATACAGTGTGTAAAGGCTGATAAAATACAAGTAAAACATAAAGAGTGCACTTACAGTAATAGTATGCAATCTATCACTATAAATGCAATCAGGAGGAATACAAACTTTGTATTCAAACCTTTGAACGTTACCTGGAAGATTATCATCAGATGACCGTTCTGTTAGGAGAGAAGTAATACCACACTCATCTGCACTGACAGACTAAATTGCGAAGGTCTTAAAGTGTTTGCAGATGGGAACCTTTGCTTTAATCTGCCTTTGATGCAGGAGGAACAGAATATCAAAGGAAAACCTATTTTTATTATCTTGTCGCTAATATAAAATTGTCTTAATTTTATATACAAGGCAACC
The DNA here is from genome assembly GCA_035582835.1 of Phoebastria nigripes. NCBI lineage: Eukaryota > Metazoa > Chordata > Aves > Procellariiformes > Diomedeidae > Phoebastria > Phoebastria nigripes. The sequence goes on from JAYKAV010002824.1 coordinate 386,010, forward strand.
AAATGTTACTAATCGAAAGTTTTGCTACAAGCTATTTACAATCAATTTGGCTCAGTCAGCTCTGCCTATAGAAAGTTGCAGTTTGATTTTCATTCTGATTCTTTTTATTTCTGAGATTTTTTCAGTATTTTTTTTTTGCCAAGCTATCTTCTGCATTTCTTTTAATCCCTTTCCAGTGTTATTTTATGCTATCTAATAAACCAAGTGTGAATAGATTAAGAAAGTTCTATACTGCTCTACAGTTAAGATTTTTACACTGAATCTTCTTCTAGACAGGAGATGAATGGAAGTCTCAGGAAGCTGCAGTTACCCTTTATTGAGTACCCCCACTTGCGGATGTATACTGACATGGATCTTATACCTCCAGCAAAAGTAATTTCTTTCCAAGTGGTAGAAGACCTTTGATCATCCAGGCCACTTTGTTCAGCTTGCATAAAAAGGACAGTATTGACTTAGGATGTTTTGTTCTTTGTTGATATAAAGAGCACTGAGGATTCCTAATGACTAAGAATTAAAAGACTGTTATGTTTATTTATTGAGCTTTGATGACTGGGAAATGAACGATTGCAGTTTGCAAGTTCAGAAAATGGTTGAAGTGACTGAGAATAAACAAATGTAATAAATTTGCTGCATAACTAATATATCTGTTTACTAACTCCATGAAAAAGATTTCCCTGATGACTAAATCATGTGTCCGTTTTCCCTAATAAGTGTTGCAAACAGGATGAGATTATCATGTTCACCCAGAATATAATGGCTATTATACATTTTCCAAAAATAAAATCATTTGGGTATAAACAGATCTTTCAGTCCACGTGGAATTTAATCACAGTCCTCACAGAAATCCTAGGCTGTCTTTTGCAAGAATGGGCAACCTGAGGTGCTCCAATAGGAGGGGGAAGCTGGTTTTCAGGACAATACTGAGAACTGGTAAAAATACCCATCTGCAAGAAAAATTAGCATTGTCTTATTACAATTTCTCAGAAATCTTTTTCGTTAAGCAGAAGATAAAAGGTTTGAACCCATTTGTCACACTACATTTAGCCACCAAAGGTTCCAGGTACTCTACCATCCAGAGCACAGGCAAACAAAAATGGGCATTACTCTCAAGTCTCAAAAATCTTTTCCCTCTTGTAACTTGGAAACACATGATTCTGTCACTGCCAATGAACTGGATTAATAAGAGTAATGATTTAATAAAACATTTCCATAGTCTGTGTTGTATTTCACGTCAACAACGATCTTTGTTTCTTTCACCTCTGCAGTATAAGAAACCACATAAATTGCTACTGATGAAGTACAGAAGAGGACTTCTAAACTTTGCTCACTCATATGACTGAAGGGTTTATGGAAAAAGTTAGTAATTTGGTTTTCATTTAGAACTCTTAAATCTTTTATATTCCATTGTAATATGGATTTAAGCTCTTTAATTATATAGGCTTTTTTGAATAAGTTACCTCTGCTCTAATCTAACTTAATAGACTTGATGTGGTAGCTGGGAGGTTCTTAGATAACAGTTAGTCTAGGTAACTTCAAACTTAATGGTAAGAGGAATTCATTAAGGTCAATGCTAATACTACGTTAGTTATGCCTGAAACTGAAGCATATGAGGAAAACACTGAGTTAGATGAAATTTTAATATCAGTTACCACCAGTAATAGATTGATTGTTATTGTATGCTCAGTGCAAGTAACAGTGAATAACGAAAAGTGTGGGCTAGAATTATTTAACATAAATTAATATTTCAGCAGGATGTATTTGTTTATGACTTATTTGTAGAGACCATCTTAAAAACCCCAAAATATAACCAAATCTTAATTCAACAAGGAGAAGGGAGGGAGTTGATCCATAGGCTTCTTGAAACTAATAAATTTATTTAACCATTTTCAATACAATTAGGATTATAAATAATGGTTCAAAGAGAAACTTCTAAATGGTTTCAAAAAAACTCTTGGAAGAGAAGGAAATGCTTTTAGGTGATATATGCATTTTACTTACATAACAGCCTTCTCTGTTTCTCCATAAAGAAACTAAGATGTAGATAATGTGGCTTTGTTTGAAATTATCTCATTTCTTCATCTGGTAAAGACTTTGGCAGTAAATCATAGGATGAATGTCATCTTTCCTTTCTTATTCATTTCTGTCTGTTTTGTGAGCACACCTGTCATTTCTTATCCTTTTTCAACTAGATCTAAGGTCATGCCTGAGACCTTACTGTCTTTCTTTTGAATAAAGATATATGGTGCTTTTAGTGCATTTTCTGCTATATTAGATGTTATAAATTACAGCCTGCTCTTCCTTAGCTATATTTGGGAAGCCTCCATGGAAGCCTGCTGCCATCTAACCTAGAAGAGCTTGTACTCACTTTCCTCGTTTGTTTGGCTACATCACTGACCTGCTGTAGAATAGATGGGAAACCTATTACGTCCCAATAAGCTAGTATTGATATAAATTATTTCCTACTTAAAAAGCAAAAAGATGCTAGTAAAGAGAGAGGCAGGGAGAGGTTTATACAAACCATTTGTGATACGGGAGTCTAAGAAACTTATTTTTTTGGTCAATTTTATCATGATTTGTTTTTTAGTCATGTTTTCATGGGAGCTGACTCAAGCACTTTTTTATGGAATTGAGGAAGAAGAAAAAGAATCATAAATTTTCAGATACTAATAGTTTTTTCAAACTTTTTAAACACAAATGGGAGTGGGAAATAATGTCTCAATGAAAAAATACATCATATGTGAATGAACAAAATAATTATCAAATTATTTGGTAGGATGTATTCTCTTTAAGAGGAAGCGTTCTTCAGTGTTGAAGCAGCATCTTACATCTTGCTGGTTATTCTCCTCAGGATACTCTTGGAACAGTGCTGAACTTTACTTTTCTGTTAAATATTTTAAACATTCTCCTTTGTGCACAGGATGAGCAGAATGCCAATTAGAAAGAGTTCTTCAGTGGGAATTTTCAATTTTTTTTTTCTCTGTCTCTTTCTGAACTTGTCATTGCCCAAACTCAGCTCCTTTTTGATATAAATACCTTTCGTTAAAAAATGGTTGGATAAAACTGCCAACCAACAACATTCTGATTCTGATTAAAGAATACACCTCCTCTGTGGGTTTTATTCCTGCCATCTGTTTGAATGGCAGATATTAGTAACAGYGACCAATTGTAGATGCTGATTTTTGTTTATGAAAAATTTGCTTCAAAATCAAATACTTTTTAATTTGCTAAGTTACAATTTAAAGAAAGCTTTGTGGTAGCAATGATTAAATTAAGTAACTCAGGCTATGATCATATTTCATTTAGTTATATCATGTATTTGCCTTTGTCACATTAAGAAGCAAAAACTTTTCAGAACCAAATGAACCACTTGAGGATAAGAGGCTGCAGAATTGGGTGTAAGATGAAGACTTCTAAATGACTGAAATACTCGGGTCTATATTTAGTATAACTCTTTTTAGGCATGAGACCATTTTGGGAGTGGCTATAATAGATACCTAACCAAAGCTGACTCTTCAATTTGTATTTTGAAAGTGAAACAAATATTTAGTAACACACAGTTCTTCAGAAGCTGATACCAACACCTTGTTTTGATGTTTTATACAAGTAATGAATTTACTGTAGGATTATAGGACGATATCAGTTGGAGGGGACCTCAAGAAGTCTCCAGTTCAACCTTCTGCTCAAGCAGGGTCAGCTACAGGGTCAGACTGGGTTGCTCGGGGTTTTTGCTAGTTGGGACTTGAAAATCTCCCAGGCTGAAGGTTGCACAACCTCTCCGGGCAACCTGCTTCACTGCCTGACTGTCCTCATGAGGAAAATTTTTTTTCTTACTTCCAGATGGAATTTCTCAGTTAAATTTATGCCTATGAAAACAAAACCAAAAGCTTAGGCATCTTTTAAAAATCTCACATTCGGCATGTTTCTATTTAATGAAGAAGTAAGAATGCATGGATCAGTTCTGGAGGTCATGTGGGTTTTGGTTTGGGTGGGTTTGTTTTTTTTTTTTCTTTTTTTTTTTCTTTTTTAACCAGTTGTGTATTTATATGCAAAGGCATTATTGTACTATGCTCTTCTATCATTTGGTAAGATTGTATAGAAAATTTAGCAGATTCAAATGTATTGATGCAGATTTCCATCTGCTTAATGTGATGACATCTTGGAATGGGTTCCACAAGTTTTTCCATGACACAAAAAAGAACTTGAACCACTCAGAAATGTCTTTCAATATATCTTATTTTAAATTGTCACAGCTTAGAGCTTTAACGGCTCATTAGAGTGCTTGGACATTGGTCACTGCCACGATAGAAAACTTAGGTATATACTGGACATAGCGCTATGTGGCAGAAACAATTATTTTAAAGACGGTAAACAGTTCAGAGATCTCAGTACATCTTAGGAATCCTGGTGGAAGTAAAATGGTAAACAGAATGAAATGAGATGAAGAGAGATCAAAAAACCAAAGCTGTCTAAAAATAAATTATAAATACATTAATGAAACTGTTGTTTATTTGCTAAACATTAGGGGAAGAGTTTATCATGATCACATTAGACACAGGAAAATTCTTCTTCAAATTGTTTGTGCCAATTTTTATTGGCTTTGCCCATGTTTTATTGTTTGTCAACACTTCTTTGGTTGTGATTTAATATTTGAAGCAGAAGACATCTCTTATCGTTATAATTTGGATTTTTACTGTGGAGTGTGGGAAGGTTGAAACAAAGACAGACAGTTGCATTTTTTTCCTCTCCTAATAAAGAGTCATGATTTATATTTGTTGAAACCAACAGCTATAATTCTCTGAGATCAGTTCATTCATTTAAAGCCTAAACACTATCCTAGTTTTCATGGTGATCAATTAGTTGTCCATACTGTATTTCATTTCAGTGTGTATTTTTTCTCAACTAGATTCAAATTACTTGATCTTGAATAATATTTATGCATCTATAGCACCTATTGTTGTGTATTTTCTGGAATGCATATCTTAAGGCTAACCAAAATAATCAAAAACAGAAGAAAACTAAGTACTAATAGTCCTTCTGAATTTGAATATAACTATCGAAGGGACACTTATGTTTAAAAGAGGTCTGTTCAGGAGAAAAAAAATCACATGCTCCTAAGTGAAAATAAGTGTGTGCAGGTATTGTATGTTACCAACAAAAAAGGCTGCTAAACATTTCTCCCCTGGGATGTGCAGGATCCTAAATATACCTGCTGTGGTAAAACCTCTAGCCAAACGTAAAAGACGCTTAGAAAAAGAGCAAAGAACCAGGGGAAGAACAGTCAGATTCGCATCTGTGTATATTCTCAGGTTCCTGCGATACTGCAGTGTAGGATCTTCCTGAGCTAGAGGACATATTTTTCTGCTCCATAGTCTTGGAGAGATTTTTCTGCCATGAATTTAAGCCCATTCTCTTATGGAATCTATGTATGTTGTTTTACCATCCAGAGCTGTCTATGGTAATGACTTGCAGAGTTTGGCTGCGCATTGTGTAGAAAAAGGACTAGCTCCCACCCTCCATTATTTAATTATTTCATATAATGTTTTCTAAATGTTTTCTAGTTTTGCATTGTGAGCAATAGTGAATTGCTTACTTACTTGCTCAGTAATAAAGATGATCTACTCCCCCATATTCAGCATTAAAAATGCTTTAAAGAAAAAAAAAAAAAAAAAAAAGCTATGTTAGGCATACCAGGCTTTGAAATGAAAAGGCCTTTATCGCATGAAGATAAGTGTAAAGGAAGGATGTTTGATTATTTTTGAAAAACCAGTTTATCTAGTTTAATATTATTATGCATTGTTTTTAGACAAAGGTGATCTCAGCAAAAAATGTGCTTAACTCCAAGCTGACAATTGTTATTTATATCAAAATCATACTTGTATTTAAGAGTGGTATCATCTCTCATTGTTCCTGGGAGAAGTGGTGCTTCAGCAGGACTAGGCAAATGAGAATTTCCACAATTTTGTAAATTACTGAATGACCACTGTAGTGATTGTGCTTTTGTTTCTGCTTGCTCTAACTGTTGAATTAAATAAATTTTATATTTGGGACAGGATGAGATCTTGCACCCTGTCAGTCGCAGAGCTCCAGGTGACTGGTGGCAATTTCTGAAGCAATAGTAACTCATTTGCCTTTGATCCATAACCTTTGTCTCCCCAACTGCTGCAATCCTCCTAATTCCAGATCTGTATCGACCACCCATCTTTCACAATAAAATCATAGTTTGTCTTTCCCTGTCCAGCTGTGCCTGGAGTATAGGTCCTTATGTACTATGCGAACAATGTTCAGCAGATCTAATTTTGGTTCAGGACTTACATGCTTCTCACTGAAGGAATGCATTAGCTGAAAAAACTCTTTGAAAGACAGTACCATGTATTAGGAAGAAAATATATTTTTGAGAAAACATGTCTTGAAAAAGCAACCCCCAAAAACCAAGGAAACCCAAACCAGTCTGTATAGATGCCAACACCTTAGATAACTGCTGCCTTCTACATAAAGACTCTAGAGAAATTGAAATCCAGGGCTACAGGGGTAGTTAGATACCTAATATGGATAGAATTAATACATCTCTCGTCTCATGAAGTCTAAACTTTTTACAAGCTTTTCTTTAATGTTCTTCTAGGTCAGCTTGTCTCCTTTCTCAAAACTCACAAACATGCCCTTGGAAAGGTAACTCTTCTTTCTTCACAAGGATTTGTGTACTTGAAGCTTTTTTGATCCTTATGCTTTCAATCTCACAAAACAGTTATCAGTTTAACATATAGCTTAGGAAAATGATGTTGTCTTTCAAATCTGTGCTTGTCAGTTGTTTTCTGGAAAGAGGTGGCAGTGTCTTCCTGAGCAGATTGCATTCATTTTGAGGATTAGAGACACATGGTAAGAATCCCACGAGCTTTAGCAGCAGAACGTGTTTACACCAAAAATGTTGGTGCCTCATCATAGTCACATAGTTATCTCACAGACTACATTCATAAAATAGTTACATTTCAGTATTCATAATGTTATTACATACGATTTGCATATCCATTATGTTACTATATAATATAGCTTACAAGAATCCTGTTCTCAGTATCAGTGGAGATGCTTTTAACATTTCTGATAGAAGTATAAAGGTAAAATAAAAGTTTAGAGACTTAGCTTCATGAAATTATATAATGTGGTCAAAAAACCCAACAAGAATAAGAGGAATGCAGCTTTTTTTTTTTTTTTTTTTTTTTTTTTTTTTAAATGGTTGGGAAGCTTCTAGGCATCATTCACAAATGCCATTTGGAGAAGGAGACAGTAATGACATCAAACTATGCTTAATATATGTGTACAGTTATTATAACTTACAGTTATATTTCTTAGGGTGGTATTTGTTGCTTAAATATATGTCTACTGCAGTTTTAAATGCAGTGGCAGCTGGACTCTAGCTGCTTCTCTGGAAGGGTGAGAGCTTCCTACAGTCCTTTGTCATAGGCAGTAAAGGCCTATCACAGGCTGGTATGGGCATATCAAAGGGTAGTAGATGCCTGTAGTTCAGGCAACTGAATTCCAGCTTTAGTACCACTTCAGAGTGTTTATCAATAATTAATCTCAAGGACATTACCTGTAAAGATTTTTTTTTTTTTCCATGTCGATGCTTGCAACACAACAAAATCCCTCCCATCCTAATTCAGTGTAGGAAAATATAGAATATTTCAGTAAGTTATTCAGTTGTAACAGCTGTATTAGGTTACTTGTGTTGTACACATTTTCATAGAGCAGAAGGGGGTTGTCGTGTTTATACAATCACAGTATCTTGTAAATTACCTGTAAATGCATGGGTTCAATTTTAGAAATGTGTATCAATTTTAAATATCTCATTTATTCTTTATAGAACAATGCAATAAATTTGTTCTACATTAATTACCTGTGTATTCACACACTGGTTTCTATGTTAACAGTTTACAAAGTACCAACCATTAGGATTAAAAACAAGAAGGAAAGGCTTAGGTACGTCTAGCTTTTATGAAGAGATATGTAGACTTTGGTATAGTCAAAATTCTGAGCTACCGTATTTGGAATTCTTTTGCGGTAGGGACCACCTCTGACTGACTGGGTGATTTAAAGGAATCGGTTAAGAACAGGAATTCAACAGGTAGAACAAATTGCAATACTCTAGTTCTGGGGCAAAGAAGAAAACTTGTAGTGTCAAGATTTGCTGTTGAAACGAATGTCAAAAGACGTAATGGGAAGCTTTGTTTCACGASAACTGCTTAGCATGGAACATAAGATTTTTCAAAGTATGTCTTGTTGTATAAGCCGTGATTGTTGAGTACACTTTTAGGACCTCTAAAAATAATAATAGCTATTGCTAGGTATGCATCCAGAAGTGGATCATAAGAATGTTGAACCTGAAAAGCAGGGAGACTGTGTTTCATGATTTCTTGTTTCTATGCCTCCAGTCTCCTTGAAAAGAAAAACAGTGCAGAGTTCTTAGATGAGTTGAATCTGACATTGCTATCCATCTTCCATTCTCCTGAAGTCTAGTTCATGTGAACTACAGAAGTTCAGAAAGACCCTGCACTTTTATGAGTTCGGAAATTTGTAAAACCACTGCAGAATGCTTTCACTTTAACTTACCCAGAACTTTGCAACAGTAATGCAAAGGTTCTTTGCACCTCAGGACATCAGAATTGAATTACAGTTTTGAATCAGACTGTGGTTGCTTTCCCTCCAGCTTTGTTCACCGTGTCACTTCATCAGTGGCTGAGGACAGAAGTTACAGCAGCCTTCTGTAATTAGAGCGGTGCTGTTATGCAGGCTACTCTGAAACCCAGAGGTCTCCATTAGTCTCTAGGGACTGCGTTTACGGGAAGGTTTCGTTGGCAGTACTGACTGCGTACATTAATATTCTGTTCCATTAACTTTTTCAGAAGATGTGAGACTGAAACGCTGAACTTCATTCATTAGTGAGGGGGGCCACGGAGCTAAATAGAAGAAATGAGGCAAAAACTGTCCCAAAGTATTTCTAAATGTGAAAGAATTTAGAAACAGAGAAATAGTGTTAAAACATAAGTACACACCCCAGTATCCTCAGCTGTCTGCAATGATGTGAATTAATACACATTCAATTAAGATGATCATTAACATTCAGTTACATTTTATTTGAATTTTCTCTTCTTTAGATTCCCCATCACTGTGACATTCTGTAACACAGGGAAATTTAAATAAAGTTTAAAATCAAAGTTTGTGTGAGTGCATGAAGCTAGATTCTACAAGATTACGTGAAGGCATACAGTTCTTCCCGTGTGAAGTCCCATTGCTCTCACTGTGACTCCATGTGACAATAGCATATCCCCCATTCAGGACATAAGAGAAAATGTCTGTATCAAAAGAAAACATGATAAATTAGCATGATTGCCGCCACAATTTACTTTGACCTAGTTGATGGGGATGAAGGCTTGTTCTGTTACGAGAGGGAATTTTTGAGAGCGAGACAGGATTATTAACCTTCTCACTGCCGCTGGCTGTGTGAAGTGTGCCACCCTCCCCTGACAAAACAGCTTTGACTCCTTTTCCCATCTGGGATGCATCATCTTTTTCCTCTGCTGTACGAAGGTCCTTCCCCCCTACACGGTGGTCTTGAGTACACCCTGGAAGCGCTGGCATGGCAAACTTATCTCCTCTCAGTCACTGTAGTGCTGGAAGGCGGCTGGGAGCCTGAGCTGCCTCCAGGCTCTCTGCCTGCTACGCTTGCAGCGTTTCTGCCATGCTGCTGGCCTTGGCACACAGCATGCCGGGGCCTCTTGGAAACAATTCATTTATGGACCTGTTTTTTTTTTTCTTCGAGGGTAGAGGTGTAATTCTGTGCAACAATTGCACTCTTTATACATTTTGCTTTCTTTGCTTTTACAATAGTTTAGCTGAGGACATTTTGAGCTGGTTGTTCTTCATGGTGTGCTGAACCAGGAAGAAGTCAAAGGATGGTAATGCTTCATGTATGGAATTTGATTATTTCTGCAAAATATTTGTCATGCTTTTGTTCAGAACTTCTACTTAGCTGAGCAAAAATTCTTCTGACATGCCAGTTTTAAGGAAATAGCTTTAATATTCTGCTCATAATTGGTAATCTCTTCTGGTCTTTCTTGGAAGTCTACTCCTAACAGCTCATTCGAAGAGACCCTTACATTACGCAGGTGGTGCTTTGAAATTGAGAGCAGGAAAACATTCAGATAAGCTAGTTAGTGTGATAGGAATTCATTTCATTATGTCAGAAAAATAAAACTTTGAAAGGAATACATTATAAGAGGCATACTTAAGAATTCACAAATTGATGAATTATTGATTATTCCTATCAATGCAGAAAACAAATTTAAAGATAAGGGAAAAGATTATTTGAAAAGCTGTGTTCATTCAAAATGCATTATAATCATAATATAAATACTTATAGAAAAGATAAAATATTTTAAAAAGGCAAGGCAATCACACTGATTCCTATTCGTCTTTCTGGCAGTTGTTAAGACACCTGCTATACATGAAAATGCATGTTTCTCTTGAAACGGTGCGTGGATATTTGACAGGAGAAGAAAGCTTAATGTTAAAACACAAAATACAAGAATATGGGAGTATAAAATTAATTAAAAGTGAGAAGAAGATGGTTCTTTCTAAACAGGCATGCATGAGAACAAAATGTGTTTGAAGCATTCAGTCCCCGAAGAATTTGGTTATGGAAAGAGGCAGGCTATGAACATTTGTCTGGCATAGACACACATCAAGTTGTTATGCATAAAATCTATCTCTTAACTAATTAGCAGTCTCAACATGTCTCTGAAGTATAAATGAATTATTAAATGTTGGCCCAGGACTGAAGAGGAATGATTGAAGAGAAAGAATTACTTCTTTAGCCATTATGGATAAGGATCAGAAAAAAGGAAGATATTTCTGCATTAAAAAAAAAAGAAAAGCATAGATCGGTTTGATTTGCTTGATTTCCAGCTGAAGTCTCCAAAAGAAGCATATTACATCTGTTCCTTTGACAGTTCTGTCAAAATAAAGGTAAGGTTTGACACAGAAATAAAGTTGCAGGATTCTGAGCTAATCCTGTAGCACTCAAACTCATTTTTTGTATATTTCCTCTTTATAAAATGAACTGGTGGCTTTTTCAGGTACAAAAAGTCATAATTTGACCCCTATTACTTTTCTTGTTCATTTTTGGGAGAAAAAAAATAGAAAAAACCCCATAGCTTTGGATTTTGTCTTTGTGCTGTGCAAGGTTTAGTCCTCCATATTTTATGCTTATTTGGTCACAGATTTTCTCAATAAAATGCTGAACACTGATATAAAATGTCTATCAGCTTTTTATTAAATATATGAAATGAAGAGCCAGACTATGGCAATGAAACAATGTCAGAACAAATTGCAACTTTACACTTTAAGCCTGGTAGCTCACCAGAGGTCAGCGTTAGGACCCAATTCATCTTAAAATGCGCACCGTCTTTGAAGTAATACCACCTGACGCCTATGCCTGTACTAGTAGCTCTGATCCAAAACTGTAAATCTTTCTGTCACCATATATTGTATGAAACAATCTATCTCAATCCCTTGAGATGCGATCTTTGTGAAAAACTGTGTTTTGCCAACAGTAAAGGGAGTTGTAAATCAGTTTCAAGTGGATGTTTGTCTAGGGCAAAGAAAAGACTTCGCCCTATAAAATGTACCCGTGCTGAAAAATGCATTGCATAATATAAAGATGTGTTAGGCGGCATAATTGCAGCATTGTTACAATTTCAGATAAAGACTATATATTTTAAGATAAAGACTACAGGTATAAGTGGCACTGCATGTTTAATACAGTACCCTTTTTCTTATTAGACTTGCTTGGTACTTCATATTGATTTAGTCATCTCATTCATACCCTCTTTAGTCTGCATCCTTGTCCTGTTTCTCAGTACTGCTTTAACGTGTTATTGGCTTTAAGAGGAAGCACTGGAAAAAGCACAGTTCCTCTAAAGTGGTTATTAATTTGCTGTACGTCTTAAGAAATTCAGAGCCGTCAATTTTTTTCAACTCTTTTCTTACATATATAGTTAATCTCTGAGAATAAGCCAGAATGTTAGACATATTTAAATGAAAGTAATTTAGGAATATTGCTGAGGAAGAAAATATAATTTTATTTTCATATCAATGTGAAAATTGTACCTGATGGAATTAATAGCTAAATGAATCTTATTTTAAATAAGGTGTTTTAAATGAGAACAAATTTTAGTTTATTTTAATTTCTGACTAATACCAGCTTCTTTGGACACTGGTTTCTTTGAACCTTGTAAGTCCTCTTGGTTTGACATCATCTGGCCTTTATGCTGTTACAAAAAATATAATGCTTCAGATGCTTATTTCATTTTCTAATGCTAACATTACCTTGTTTCCGCTCTTCAGAATATTTGCTCCCTCTTAACTCCATGCCTCTGTACAAGCATGGGGTTTATGCATTTCTTTTCCTGCTGTTGAATTAGGATTCATATTCATGGTTTCGTTGTGTGGATAACATCTATAGCATTTAGAAAGCATTTATTATTAATGCTGTATTTTCACACAGGGTACTTGGAATGAAATTAAAGCAGTCTTTTACCCTCCAAATCAATATGTACCCTGTTCCTCTTTTCTGTATTATATGTCAGTCTCAAAAACAAACAAACAAACAAACAAACAAACCTAAACACAACAACAACAACAACAACAACAAACCAAAAAAATGCCGAAGGAGGCAAAACCTCCTCACTTTTTAATGCAAAAAACGAAACGGAAGTCAAGAAATTATCCTGAAATTATTTTCCTCTCCCATCTTATCTGAAGATGGTGTTTTCTTAGTCAATGAAAATAGACATGCATATATTTATACATTATTAGCCATTTCTATTTAAAGTTCCATGTAAACAGTATGTGAACTATGTTGTTCTTGTTGCATTAAAAGTGAATCAGCTGAGTATGATAGGAAATCATCGTACTTGAACTTGAGGCTTCCAGAGAATTTTTGTCTATTTAATTTGGAGATCATAGAATTTTAGAGGGTGTTGATACAAATCATAACTTTTTCAGTTTAGGCTACATTTTCATCTTAATTTGAGGAAAAAAAAAAAAAAAGAAAAAATCCATTCTAAAATATATTTTAACAACTCTTTAAAGGTACATGAGGCCTCTGAAGAATAATGTAGTAAATGTAAGTCACGCTTAGTTCTGATCAGTTCTGTTATAATCTATATGAATCAGTAATAGTCATCAAATATCACTTAACCAGCTAAACTGTTAGTTAAGAAGAACATTTTCTTAAGTAGAAATGAAGTATAGCTGTCAAAACAATCTTGCTGCTGAACTTAGCTTTGTAAAATAGAACTTTTTTGATTGGTTAATATTTTTTGGTCCTTTTTCCCATTTTCCTTTCTAATAAATCTAGAAAGTAGGTTAAAAGTAATTTAGTTTGATCTCTTATATTAGTTAAGTTAAAGATTTTCAGTGCAATCTTTTTTCAAGGTCATACATTCTGGCAAACATTTACCTTCCTTTTATATCATTGTGATTGATAATTATTAAGTATACTGTCACATCGTGGTAGGTATTTATTTAAAACATCAAACATTTATCTAAATTTCAGGGTGCCTTTTTTGTTGGGTTTTTTTTTTTTTTTTTTTTTTTTTTTTTTTTTTTTTTTTTTTTTTTTTTTTTTTTTTTTTTTTTTTTTTTTTTTTTTTTGTTTATTTATAATTATATTTCGTTTTTACTTTTTGCTTTCTTATCCTATTAACACAAGTTTGATTACCTGGATGCTATTATTTCCAGCTGGCAGAAGATTATAATTTTCTCTTAATTTGACAGAAAATAGTAAACATTATCAGCTAGAAACCCCTATGTATTTTCTACTAGCAATTTAAATGAATTGCTGTCAGGAGATATTTCTACCCTTAAGTGAATAACTGAATACTCTGACATTCAGGAGCTTTAACTGATGTTGATATCCCACCATCATGTTTTGTCATCCTCTGACCTAATGTCTGGAAAGAAGATAGGGAGTACAGCAATGGAATTTTTTCCCCAATACAACAGCGTAATTGCTTGTATAGTGCAGTAGAGTATTTTGTCAGTCCTGGGCAAATTTATACCCAATTATTGAGTCCAGCAGCACCATATTGAGACTGATACAATTCCGTGTATAGGGTTGTGTTATCCACATTTTAACAAAATAGAATAGCATATCTACTTTGGCCTATGGAAATCCTTAATGTACAAGGTGCAAAATCTGTACAAATGATACTGCAGATAAGAAAGTGATTCTGGCTCTAGTTATGTCATTCACATAAACTACTTATTAGAAGAAAGTATTCAACATTGGCAAGAAAATGGCATAGGTAGTCCCATTACCATAGACAGGGCATGTTTTCACATTTTTCTTTAAAGGAATTGCATTGAATGCTTTATTTAAGTGAGCTGAGGTGTAGTGTTTGCGGGGGGCTGGGGACAGTGACAAAATCACCTGTGTTCAAGCAGCAGAGAAGAAATGCATACCATTTTTATTATACGGTCCATTCCAAAATTAATTTGGCTTTGGACCGTTTTAGTTGCATGGGTTTTATTTTGACCTCCAAAAATAAATTCTCCACCTTGAGAATTTTTTTTTTTTAAAGACAGAAGGTAAACTGACGAGAGGGAAATCATATCTTGGTCTCCCACAACCAGATAAATATTGCCATATTTGGGAGCTTCAGGACAAATTGTAATTTTCTTGTAAATTTTAAGGTCTGAATAATTTCTTCATAGGCAGTATAAACACCAAAAGGCAGAAAACCGTCTTTTTAAATTCCCTTAGTTTCTAATGACCAAGGGATTGTAAAATATAAATACAACCTCTGTTTAAATTGTAGAGTTTATGAGTCAGGATCAGCAATAATAATCTGTTAACAGGACTAGATTATACTTACTGCTACATTAAGGGATTTTTGTTTGTTTTGTTCTTAATTAGGAAGCAAAATTCTGTAAAATCTGTGGTAGAATCTTATTTCTTTATACATTTTCATTTCTGAAAGTTGGACACTTTCTATTTAGGAGAATGAATTATATTATTTTCTGGCTTATGCATGATCAGCAGCTGGTAACTGTATTCCAGTTCAGAGTCTTTGTTAATGGAAAGAATGCATAAATGAGAAAGATAAAAACTTGATTTCAAATCTTAAACTGAATTTGCATTTGATTACATTGAATTGAATTTTGCACTATATTGGAAATTAGAGAAAACATGTTTTGTTTGTGAATTTTAAAAACAAAAACAAAACCAAAAAACCCTTAAAAACAAAGACATGACACACATGGAACACCAAGGATACCAAATCTTCAAGTAGATTTCAGGATTTGTGTTTGTATTTTTTGATGTTTCTTCTCCTTTCTCCATGCATTTTTATATCATAACAGGTTTTTATATCATAATGAAGTACATGAGTTTTCTTATTTGTACAGCCATGACCTGCCATGGCTGTGCAAAGACAGACAGACAAAGAAAGAAAGCAGTAACCTGGTTTAACTGTAGGCTTTGAAAATTAGATTTTGTTTAACCCATTCTTTAATCCAGCTCTGATTTTAGTTATAATTGTTTCTTGTTTAACATTCTACTGCACTTCAAAAATTGATTTTGATGTTTATAAACATTTTAATATCTCTGTTTACATTCAAGAAAAGTTCTTCATCAGACTCCTGATGTATTTGACAGAATTTTAAAACAGCTGATTTTGAACTTTTTATAGTATTATAGTAAAGTGTGCAACATACATATATCAAAACATGCCAAACTAAGAAAGTAAACCTCAAATTTAAGACTACATTTAAAAAAAAAAAAAAAATTGTTGGAAGGGAAGAAGATCATAATGGGACAAAGGAGTTTTGTTTACATTGAGTGTTCTCAAAAATAACTGACAACTAGATTTCATACATTGAAGCGTTTCTTTGTTCAAGAGAGAGCCTCACGAATTTCACAAATGCTCTTTGGGACTTACCTGTTCTATGCAACAGCATCAGGAAATGGTGTCTGACGAAGACTTTTGGTTGACTTCTCTTAGAGGAGAAGAAATTATTTTATAGGATAATTAAGAAAAGAGGCATCTATGTGTCAGTCTGAGTCTTATCTCTCAGTTTCAGCATTTACGCAGTAGAGCACAGCCAGACTTAGGCATTGCAAGCACAAGTCATATGCCTCAAACTAGAAGATGGACACTGAGTTGGAAAAACCCCCACCTTTTTTTGAATGAAATATGGAGACAGTACTGTCAATTGGCAGTACAGCCGCACTGAGATCCATGGCTAGCTGCTATCAAAAACGGTGATCTTGTGGGGCTCAACTTCACCCTCGTGGCAAACCACGGGCCCCCAGAGCAGTCGCAGGCATGAGTGCTGCTGCCGCTTGCACGCGTAATGTGGCAGCGCTGGTGGCTACTGCCAATGCTTCCTGCTGCTGGTTTATCCCTTACCCCTTCCCTTTTAGGTGGCTTGCCTCGTTTCTCTGTGTATTTTATCTATAAAGCTTTGAACTCTTCACGAGAAGATGGCATACGTTCATTACAAACCTGAACCGTGGAGTGAAGAAGTTGTGTTGTCTGGGTGTCCGGCGTACGCATTTGGAGCTTACTGCTTAGGGTCTGGGGACATCTTTAGTCACAGGTCAAAGACCCCCTTCCCGAGTTTGGCTTTCTTTGTGTTTTCTCTTATGATATCATGGCAGAGAAAACTCTTGTCAGACAGCTGACATTTAAAATGGAGCCTTCTTCTGTAAGCCCCACAATTAGAGTATCTTTATTTCTAGAGAGCATAAATATTCACACAGTTACTTTTAATAAAATTTCTATAATAACTATTTAGTCAATTTATTCAATTTACCACTCCCAACCTCTCCAAAATACAAACTTTSAACTTTAATTTTTAGAATTTAAACTTTTATTTGCCAGTACTTGTATATACTAGCTTCATTGGTCTCAAAATATGAATGCACCTCATTCATATAAGCATATCAGATTTTTAGGAGATATTGTAAGAAAGACACACAGAGTAGTTTAAAAATGGAAGAGTTCAAACTTCATTAAAAGGAAAGGAAAAAAGGAAAAAAAGAAACCAAACTCAAAACCTTTTTAACAGGAAAACAGCAAATGATTTGGAGTAAAAATCCCTGATTTTTCTCTGCATCTTTCTTTCTTAGCCACAGCAAAAATGATAAGGTTCAAATAAAATCTCTTAAAGGCATACATAGGCTGCTTGCTTTCCCCCTCCAGCCCACAGGACTGAAGTGCTACATCCTCTATGGACCAGCAATCTGCTAACCTGGATTTACTTTCAGTAGGGAAATAAACCAACGGCTCCCCTGGAGCAATCTAATCACTTAACTTATTGATCTCTGCATTTAGGTCAGGAGTAAACTAGACCCTCAGCAACTCATGATGATGTGGGAGAGGGAAAAAAAAAATCTGCTTAAGGAAATCCTTCTCTTGCTGTGCTTATTAGTTTATCTTTGGCTTTCTTCAGCAGACCTTGCCTCTGTCTACAACCACCACTGAATTGGTGAGGCTGGTCTCAATTTAGATCATTCAGCTGAAAGTATGCTTCCCTGAGAATTTATGAATTACACCAGGAAAGAGAAAGCTACAGTGAAAGAAAATAATCAAGAAAAAGATAGATATCTGAAATAGTAAAAAAACAAGTAATGACAACAAAAAAGACAGATTTTCAGAACTTATTCTATGATAATTTTATAGAACAGCTACACTAAAAATGGTTAGAGTCATTTCGTGTCTCATGGATATTTCCCATYTGAAATAATGTAGTGAATGTGAGTAGGTTTATGTGCCATAGCAGTACAACTTCTATCATCAGTGGGAGTTTTATGATACAGCTGTTAAGCCTCAAACTCCTTGCAAATTTCCCTGTGAAAAAAGGATTATTTTATGTGGTGTAAGGTATTTCATCCCAATACAAGCAATGCTTTATTTTGTAATTCAGTCTGTGTAGCCCTGCACAAAAGATTAAAAAATGTTTACAGTACAATCTTATTGGAGAATTTGCATGTCTTCTCAACCAGCTGTAAAGTTCCTGGAAGCAGAGTAATGACTGGAGAGGTATCACCCCCAAAGCAACAGAAGTTTTCTGATTAATTGGTTTGTCTCAGTGTAACTGTTTCAGTACCGGGGGACAAATCAGCTTGCTGCAAGAAAGAATTTCTTCTTTCAGACCGATGCTTAATGTGATACTACATGCAGACCATCTGTCTTATGAGTAGGAACTCTAATAGAGCAGATTTTAAAAGTACTAAGTATTTTTTTTTTCAGGGATAAAAATCTGTTAAGTTTTGACCTCTTAAGGGCTAATCCTCAGATGCTGTGAAATCGGTTTATTCTTTTGACTTTGGTGGAGCTATAAGGATGTACATCAGTTCAGGATCTTGTTCTCTTCCCTGTCTGTATTTCGACCAAGTCAAGTAAGAAATAAATCCTTGCTGAAGAGGCAAGAAATTCCCTTTTATTCCTCTCTTGATTTGGATAAGATCTGGCACTTTGAAGAATTTATTAGATTTGTAATGTCCTTTGGTTCTCTTTTTCTGTATGGCAAACAAGGCTTCATTTCACCTCTGATTTTTTTTTTTTTTCCTTGTAAAGAATCTGTGCACATATGACTAGATTAAATTTAACCTAAGATGAATATTTTCCAGCCAGTGTTGTCTGTTGTTAGACAACTGTTTGAAAACAGAAAAATCCTCATCCAACCTGCAATTTAGGAAATAGGAAATACTGCATAAAGAATTGGATCAAGCAGAAAAGCCTCCTTGGGCAACAAATTATTCCTAATGGCAGGTGTCTTAGAAAAAGATTTTCCACACTGCAAAATATATTGGCAATTAAGAATATTGTTGTTGGTCAAAATCAAACAACAAAGTAACGTTTATAGTTCAGGAGGTAAAATTATAGACAGTATATTTAAACACAAAATAATCTGCTTTTTAAGGGGAGTAGACAGTAAATGTTTATATAGTCCCCCAGAAAAGAAAAAAAATATGGTTACAGAACTTTATTTTGCAGCGTTTATTTAAACTTCATTCAGTTGCTTAAAGGTGGGTATCTAATGCCATGTAAGATGCCCTAATGTGGCCAAGAGATCTGCACAGGGTTGACGGACATGGCATAAGACCTGTGGGAGGCCTGAGACTGTCTGGATTAACAGCTGGCAAGATACCACCGAGTCTCTGGTACAGCAGAGGACACCTGTGTTTGGGCAACAGAACCACTCCCAGAATAACTCAACAACTGGCTCCCTTTTTTCTTTTTTTTTTTTCCCATTATAAACTTTTTAAAGTTGTAAGTCATCAAATGAGGAGAGAGCCTTTATTGAAATCTGTCCAATTTAATTCTCAGAATATTAAATAACGTTTTGTGTGTTTTTCATGAGTACTGCTTTTAACATTTCATTCTAACTTTCACTTCTATGTAGTCCCAGAGTTAATTTAAATGRAGGTTTTGATGTCTTTGCGTTTCTCAGAAAACAGGCTATCGACTGAGCTATTTTGATAAAGGAAAACACACAGTGGAAAACACTACTATCAGGACAGAAAGGCAAACGAAACAGTATACCAAAATTGAATGAGCAGATAATATTGCTCCCTGTGATGGGGATGACTTACTCATTCGCAAAAGTGGGATCAGTCCTAAGATGTGATCTTCTTCTATCAGACAGCAGTTCAAGAATATCTCCGTGAAGATACAGCTTTTCAAGCAGTCATAATCCACTTTACAAATTTGAGTTTTGCAGGCAATTTTCTTGTTGCCTAAGTGACGTTGTTCATTCATTCATTGACAGTGTGACTATTGTCTTTGACTAGTTGTTTTTTTCAAACTATTGACTATTGTTTTTGCAAGTGAGAGATAGGCTGAATAATATTTTCATGTTACCTAATACTTTTGATGTCCCAGAAAGCATTATAAATGTACCTGGCAGTTAAGATATATGAAAAGTATATATTTACATGAGAAGTGACACATCATCTGAATTAGCCGTAGTGGAGCAAGAACAATAAACAAAAGGTATATAGCTGACCGTCAGAGCAATTTTTCAACCCATGAAAATAGGGCTATTGCAAAGGGAGGTACATGAATTATAGTTGCTTGGTGACCTGTAATCAGGTTTGGACAAATATTTTGAAGGCAGTCATATTTTAAATATTGAGTACTAGCTGTCTCCTATAAAAGAGGTTCTACTACAATCCAGCTATTCTTTTCTCAAAGCTTTATAATGTGTTACCCCCCTTTTACAGGTAATATATTACTTACTACTCTAAATCTGTTTTTCAGTTCCACAAAGCATAATTCATATGAAAGTTTGGGCTTTTTTTCCCCTAAAACTTCTTCTTCTGAGGCATTGTTCTCCTTCTTACAACTGTCATTTGTTTCTCATGTAAAATTAAAATACTCTTCAACTTTTCCCTTTATATTGTATTAAAATATTGATGAAATAGCATTCACTGGGAGGCTGATATTTCTTCTTGTAATAATTTTAAGTTTTCATGTTAAATAAGAACTTACTGTGCCCTTCCCTAGTATTTTATTATTTTCGGAAGAGAGAAATAAGGCTTAAGTCTGGTTTGAAGCAACACTACTCAGTACATGCATTATGAATTTTCTAATTTGTTTAAAAATAAGCCAAGTAATACTAAATGATGCCTTCTGCTTCCTTGGGTGTAAAAGAATGTATGTATTTGTGTGTCTAGGTGCAAATGTATGTGTCCATGTGAGAGACAGCGTGTATGTACATCATTTTGGGTACTATCTTTGTCCTGATATCCTCTGACAGTTTTGTTGATTCTTCATTCATCCTGTCCAGTCAAATAACAAGGGAAGTTAACTAACTAGCTAACTGTAGAGAGTAATTGTAACAGTGAACAGGAAAAAAGAAATAATAGAAAGCTATATTTTTTATTCTTTAATTACTGCTTTGCACCATTTACCATTCATCTAATAAGCATTTTTATTTTCTATTTTAACTTCAAATGTAATGTTTCTGCAGAAAGTGTTTTCAGATTGCCTTATGTGTAGCCATTAATGTCCCCCTGTACTTCTCTCCTTCCTGCCTGAGCAGGGAGATTCCAGGAAAATGTTTCACTCTTAAGTTTTTCCTACAAAAGCTTTCACTCTGCGTAGTAACCAGGTGCAGGAGCTTCAATTTTCAAGTGTCTCTTGCAGGTATTTTATTTTACTTTGGTTTGGTTTGGTTTTATTTTAGATACTGGAATATTTTCCAGATTACTTTAGAATAAATTCTCTGATAAATGATCAATTCTTCATATTGAAACAGAAAACGTTTGAGTAGAAAACATAATAGATTCCTCATGCAGAATGGAAAAATGGGGAGAATAAATGATTGTGTCTGACACCTTAAAAAATGCATTTATAGAAAGTTCTTACGCAAGTCTGGAGAAGTATGGAAGAGCGGTGGGTTGTCTGAGCATCAATCCCAGGAAGCCACTGAGACAGACAACCAACAAAGAATACAAACCCAAGGGAATGCCAGAGACTATCCATCCCTTGATGATTTATGTTTCAAAAATGAATATTGTATCCCTGCTTGGCATCTTTAGTCAACTTAGTGCGAATAGCCCAAGAGCAAGAGTGTGCAAGACTGTATATGTATGTAAAGGCTTAGGAAAATGTGCCCCCCTCCTTTTTTTTTTTTAATTATACGGATTATGCATTCTACAGAGTAGAGAAAAAACTTCTTCATATTTCTTTAAATGCCTTCCATTTTAATGTTGTAGCACTAACAAAAACTAGTTGCGCTTCTTTCTAGAGAAATAATAAACTTATGCAAACCTTTCTGCCTGATGGCTCTCTTCTGATCTTACTAGTTTTCAGATTGATGAACAGGGCCGTTTTTTAGCCTTGTATCTTATTTTCATAAAGTGTTACTTTACTCTTGAGTCTTACATTATTTTAAAAGAATATATCCTTATCACCATCAACATACATATCGATACTCCCTCTGTCACTTTGGCCTTAGAAGCACCAACGCCAAGGATGTGTAGTCCCAAACTGAACAGATTTCTTCTGGCTTCAGTTTGCATCAGCACCTCAGGTCTCCATAGCATGCAGTTACAACTCTGGTCCGAAAAATTATTTGGAGAACCCCATAGAGATGATTTCATAGGGCTTATGCTTGCAGCAGGTCTTACCGAGCTTTATTGTTGTTTACAAAATAGGTTGTGTTTGTAGCTGAGGGAATCATCACAAGCAGAAATGTTATTTGGGCATGAGGGGCAGAGGCTTCTCTCCCATCTATTCTGCCTGTCTGGTGAAGGGTGGAAAGATGTGTCTCATATAGCCCCTGTTGATTACATTTTTCTTCCTCTGGACCAGGTGTTAGCCTGATAATAGTTCTATGATCTGACTTTTAGAGTTGATGTCTCCCCTTCACATCACCAACCTTTCTGTCTTTACCTTCACACACATGCACGCCCCCCAACCCCTGGAGCTCACACAAGAAAATCCTCTTGTCGCTGAGGAAATTCAGTTTTCAAAAAAAAGACCATCTCAGACTGTGAGGCCAGTAAAGTCCATCTCCTTCCTCAGCCTTCAGAAAGGCTGTGGCAGTGATAGGAGGGAAACCTTGTTCCACGGCTCTGTCAGCTGTGACAAGGGAGGGCTCACTGATGGTTTGACAGGTCTTGGAGTAGCTGATACATTTGATGCAGGTCAGTTCCCAGCTCGGGCTTTGGAGTTCTCCAGAAACAGCCACCACTTGATGGAGGAGCCTGAAAGAATGCAGCTCGAGAAGAAATCAACCCGAACAACTTTTCAACCTAAGGGGGAAAAAAAAGATAAATACTATTGAGAGCACTCCCAGGAGTGCTCTCGATTATTTCAGAAATATCAGGGAATGATAACACTAAGTGAGCTTCCGCTTTTTGAAGGCAATTCAGAATTATGCTGCTACTTAAGGAATTTGGAGAATGGATTTATTAGGTAAATTGAAAAGCAAACATAATGCTATGTGTTAAACAGGGGGAAGGCTTTATCAGCTCCTTCAGGACTGAGGCAATATGTATAATAAGTTTTACCTGGGTAATTAATAYACATCATTTTTAACCATTATAGAAAAGTGAATTTAAGTGAGTGAATAAAGTGAATTTAAAATTGTGTCTCCAACAAAGTAAATGAATCGGTCTTTGTAGCCTAGGCTTCTGATTGTTACAATGCTAAACAGAGATTCCAGCTGTGGGAAGCTTTCAGTGAATACATTTTCTCTAAATTGTGATCCTTTATGAGCTCCCAGTAAACTGTAATGAGAGTAGATTCAATTATCARTTATTTGGACAAAATTATGACCTTTATCGGTTGTCTGCTTAGCATTTTTTTGTTCAAGTGAGCAGACCTGAAGGAAGGAGGGTGATTTTGATGCCAGCATTCCAGTAGTGCTGCAGTCTGTCTTGCTGTGCGTAATAGTGAGCCGAAGAGGTTAACATGAAAAACAAATTACTGTGCTTTTCTGTAGTCTTCATTAATGATGTACTTCACCAGAAAAAGACAACAAATGGGAATGGAACCAGCTTTGCAAGCTGAATTGGTATTCTGCTGTGCACAGTGTGTTTTACTCACTGGCAGCAAGATGAGTTGTTTTTTCCAGTTTTTGATGGTAAAGGGTCAGGAAACAGTATTAACTAAGGCAAGCGATTAAAAAGAATTAAATTGAAAACTTTTCTCTGCCCAGCAGAAGTCAGCTTTGAAACCAACTTACATTGCTTGAGAGTGATTTATCATTTCACTCTTAAGTGATTTCCTCCTCCCTCCCACCCCGCAATGATAAACCCCAAGTGCCACACACACAAAGGATATTATTTGGTCCTCAAAGTTCTTGCTTTTTATTAAGGTAGGAAGACATTTCTTAAAGCACGTTTGGGGATGTTTCAGATGTTTGTTTCATATGTGCAATAAGCCTTGCTCCAGCCCTTGTAGTTTTTAAGGAATGGATTTAGATGTGCAAGGAATGATGGAATATATTTTTTTCTGAGCTCTACGTTATCCAACGACTCACTGCTCTGAAGGGTATTTTTGGGAAGTCAATATTGGCAGTGGATACAGCAAAACAGAAACATTGGCATTCTCGTGACTATACTGTTTCTTTTCTGTCCTCCGAAAAGATACCTGACAGTACTTGGTATCAGAGATTTCTAAGTTTCCAGTGTCCCGGATCCTCCTTAATGGTGATCTTTTTAGAAATACTCTAGGAAGTTTCATCATTTAATTTTTCAGTAAATGTCACTTTTTTGTTTGTCTGGTTTTGGTGTAAAATCAAGTGATTTACACTAGCTTTTCCAAACTTTTCCGTTCTTGCGTAGTGAACGGCAAGATTATTAAGAAGTATTGAATTAATTTCAATGGGACCTTTTTAATTCTTTATATTAAAGGCTGCATTTCTGTGCTAATTTAATCTTTACAATATTCYGATTTCTCTATTTTCTAGGAAGATATTATTATAGAAATTACTGCTTTTCATTTATTTGCCACGTTTCCATTCTTTGGGTCATGGAGGGAGGAAAAGTATTTTTACCTCTTCCTTGTGTTAGGATTTAGTTTTAGTATATACAGAGGTGGACAAATAATTTCCATATCAACTCTCCTAGGTTTCAGTATTGAAACACCTAATTTTTTTAAAAAATTGAGTTCTCTCTGTACCTGTGTTAATGATTTTATTTACACAAACCCCCCTCATGAACATACATTTTGCAATAATAAAGCATAAAAGTAAGGCAAAAGGTCCAGAAAAAGTACATGTTTAAAGGGTAAATCTGATCAGTCTTACACTTTCAAGAACATAAAACTATAAAGAACCACTTGTGCTATCAAATATCTTCTTTTCTGTAACCATGGGAACTAGAAATGTGCAGTATTCCCCTTCATGCATTTGGCAGGGGGGTTCAAAGAGTAAATAATTAATAATGTACATTTGTTGTTAAGTTATTTTAGACTAAAACATATTGTTAATGTTTTGTTCAGAACAGTCCTCAGAACATCTGCTTACCTAGTGACTTTGCAAATCAAAATTTCCATTTATGAGGCCTAAAATCAAATTTTTAAACGGGAGTTAAGGGAGGCATTTTCTTACCATGATTAAAAAACAAAATCAAGTTATCCATTCATAATTGTATACTTGTTTTGAAAAAATAGCCTGTCCACTTACTGTGGATTATAGGGATACTTTCTATTTAGAAAGCATATTACTGTAAAACATTTATGTACTTGCAAAACATACATCTATTAATTACTGAAGATACTTCTTCCTCATTAGTTTTCCTGTGTAATTGACCAGAACTTGAAATGAATAGATGATTTTGTCAAAACTTGGTCAAGGAAACCTTTTTACAGTCTGTGTGCTGTATATAACACTGTGTAAAATGATTTATGCATTCTTTAGAAAATAAGATATTAATTTGCCAGCTTCTCTTTTAGTGCTTTTTGGCACAGATTGGTCTTTAAAAAATGAGAAACCATGAACTGTTTTACTGGCTTGTCTATTTATCAGTACGTTGCTATTAAAAATTCAAACCAACTTGCAGTACACAGCACAATTCTGGTATTGTAGTTATAATATGTAGGAAAATGACTAAAAATTTTGTCCTGTATTGATGTGGAAAAGGTTAATTCCCCCTTTCCTCCAGATTTCTTTGGCTTTTCTTTCTGGACAACTAATATATACCACTCTACATCTATTTAACCTAAATATGTAATGATCCTCATATTACCTTTCACTTCTTAAAGCCATTTATTTAGTATTTCCTGTTTTGATTATATTTTAATACATTGTAGTAACTGCAAATATTTAAATATTCTCTTGCTTTTTAATCTAATGGTTTAAAGTTAGACAAAGTTTTTAATTCAGGAAAGTATAAAGTATTCCTCTCAATTAAGTAGTAGCAGTTTATTTGCCTTTAATTTGATATGCTCCTGTGTGATTACAGAAACAAAGCAAATTTTCTTTCATAGGTATCTTTTATGGTACAGGTATGCATCTGTCTGTGATATTGAACATATAATAAATCTCCATATGATTTTTTTTTCTTAATTTTTTTTCTATTGTTTTGTCACATGAGAACGGAACTTTGTTTCACTGTCTACTCTCCCTACTTACTACTGTCCCTTCCTCAGTGATGCCATTTTATACTTCAAGAATATTGATGAAGCTCTATTCCTTTAACTCTAAATTAAAGCAAAAGTACTTGTTTATGTAAGTCATTACACTGAATTAGCTCTCAGGATGGTTTTAGAGTCAATTCATTATTATTCATGAAATATTTTGATATGCTTAGATAGGAGGACTTGCAAAATTCAAAACCAATGACTTAAGATACTTATTAATAGTTTCTTACTTTGCAGTTTCTTTGTGGATTTTTCTAAAGATAACACCTTTAAATACTAAATTCTAATATAGTTATCGTGGTAGGACAAAAAAACTTTTCAGATCTTCATCAGGTTTTGTATCTCTTTTATACTTTCTTTAAGAGATATGGTTATTTATAGGACTATTTTTATATATTAGGATTGTACAATGAATTAATTAAAAAAGTCTTGGGAGTGAATGAAAGGACATTCAACCAAAAATGAGTCAATTTTTGTGGGAGATAAGAGGAAATAGATTTTTGTTTTAAAGACAATAGATCTCTTTTGGAAAAAGAAACCACTACTTCTACTGTAAGTCTGCACATTGTGTTTTCATTTATATCTTCTTCCTAGAATGTTGTTGAGGCAGAAGTTTTTGGCTTTTGGGGTTTTTATTGTGGCTTTTTTTTTTTTTAACTGTATTATAGAATTCTGATTTTTTGTGTTGTTTGAGTATCTTACACTGGTTAGTAGAGATGTTTCTATGTCTTAATGTAGAAAAATTAATTCCTTCTCCCACCTGTCCCCTGACACAAACACAGACATTTGGCTGTTCTTGGAGAAATAGTCTTGAACTCGGAAACGACTAAGGAACTTCATCTTCTAACTTCTGTTTTATCACAAAATATAACCTATAATTGATTCCATATAAATACAGCATTGCAAGTAGCCCATGTCACCTCATGGGTAAGGTTCAGTGCCCCACCTCGTAGCAGACCTTATTGCTGCCAATGGAAGCGTGACTTGCTTTACGTGGTATTTATACTTTGTATTCACATTCAGTGTTACTTACTAAAGAGTTCCCAAGCACCTTACAGGCACAAATATGTAAAGATAAATAGATAGAGGAATTATAATTAGTTAACACTAAATTCCATTTGAATGGTTTCCACTTGTTAAAATTAGAACCAAGTGATAAAATGAATTCAGCAGAGTCCTTTTAGAGTATTACATCTTGCAATTAAACTATGAGATTTGTTGCAACTTGCAAATGTAATTGATTTTCTTTTAGTATCACATATTAAGGAGTTTCCTATTATATTGCATTTATTAATAAGCCATTTGACACATTTCTAATAAGAAGCTGCATCCTTTAGCCGGATGTTACCCTCACTGTGCATGCTTAAACAAATTACCTCTAAATAGGAAAAGCAATACAAGGTTCAAAAGAGAATGCTGGACTCAGATTTGCTGGATTTCCCTCTCTGTGTCTTGAGACCCTTAATGGCTGTTCTCAGACACTTAAGCCATTTTTCTTTTTCTGTGCTGCCCTATTTAAAAAAAAAAAAAAAAAAAAAAAAAAAATCACCTTGCACAGTCTATGCAGACATGCAATTTAAACTTGGGATTATGTTTTTCTTATCCAATGTTTTCGAATTTAATAGAATTATCTGCTGAGTGCTTTCCTGAGAAAATTAAATTCTGGGAAGGCTTCCAGTTCTCGTCACCTTTTACTTGTGGTGGCTACCACTATTGGGAAGAAGATAACATTACTGATTTTGTGCCAGTCTTGGCAAGCTTCCATTAGTTCTAATGTAGTCATGAGATTCTTGTGGATGCACAAACTATTTTCCACTTCTCTTTGTAGTCTTTTTCTCTCTTGATCTTTCTCTTTCCTTCTTTCCTTCTTTTTTCCTTTCTTTCCCGCTTTCTTTCTTCCTTTCCTTCTTTCCTTCTTTCTCCTTCTTTCCTTTCTTTCCTTCTCTCTCTCTCTTTTTATCCTTCCCTCCCTCCCTCCCTATCTTTCTCTCCCCTCCCAAAGTTTTTTTTTGTAATGAACTCATAGAATTTCTGTGATAAACCTGAACTTTGAATTAATATTTTTCATTTGAAAATATTGTAATTGGAACATACAGGACTGAATATTGAAGCCATCACTTAATTTTCAGTCTGCCTCTTCTCCAGCATGATCTGCATGACTTTCACATCTTCTAAATAGGACTGGGGTCTAAACAGGGACGTGAAAGAATTTCTTAGCCAATAAAACATCTTTTTTGTTGTTGCTCTCATCATTTAGAAGTTTTTTGTCATTAGAGATAGAACAGAAATTATTCCCAATCTTTAACAAACTTCAACCTGAGAGCTTGCAGAGATGGAGCCGTGCATCATTTCAAACATATACAGACTTGCAGAGAAGCCATTTGCTTAATTAAAAAAATAAGTATTTATTTCAAAAGGAAACCTGGTAGATTTTGGAAGAAGCTTCTCTGTAATATCTGCTGCAGACAAGATAACGTATAATGTTACTTCAGATAATTTGGGAATTTTTAAGTTTTATGATTCAAAAATAATCACAGTTTGACACACTGTTTTTGCTGATCCATTTTCTTCTCTTTTTAAAATTAGTACAATGACTTGGAAATAAACATACTATATTACTTTGGTGCAGAAATTGTGGCTTCAGGAAGCTTCTCAGAGAAGTAGTCTTGTGGCTAGAGGTGGAGGTTTTCTTCCAAAAACAGACTTGGGGCATTAAGGTGATAAAGAAGCTGAAACACAAAAGATTAAAATTACCCTAAAATTAAAGTAAACATCCACTGTAGAAAAGTTGTTTTATCTAGCGTACTGAGAAAGGAAGGAAGATATTTAATGCTTCTGGATGAATGTGATTGCACTTTATCACCTGCTGTTCACAAAGACAGAGTTCAACAGGTAATTAATATGTAGCAGGAATGTAAAATGAGCTTTTGGAACCATATTTGAGGGGGTAGGAGACTAGTTACCACAGAAGTGACAAACGAGTGGATTGGAGCTAGTTTGAAACTGAATGCAAATGAATGTTAGTCTCTTTCTTTAAATTTTCTCAAATACACTTGAGCATGGGATTCACCCACTTAATAATAGTAATAATATTTATGGTACTGGTATCATAAGAAGAATAAGGTATATTAAACTATTTTTTTTCAGGACATATCCCTCTCTCTTCCAAGTAGCTTTATTTTGATGCGACAGTGGCTGTATACTTGCAATGAGTAAAGCAAGCTCTGTCTCCCTAGAGTTGTCAGCTGCTCACCTTATCTTACCAAAGAGCTTCTGTTTCACTCTTCAAACTTGTCATCATGTCGAGCAGTCTCTTAATATTTAGAGATGTCTTCACTTCATACCTCACCAAAATTTTTGACCTAAGTGGAGCATGGGTCTATAATGCTATATGGAGGCGACAAAAAACCCGAAAAGTAACGTAGACAAACAATGCATTTTTATGTTACTCTTTTTGTCAGGTGGAATACAGATCTGCCATCCTTCTCAAAGGGAAAGTGCAGCACTGCTTAATGAGACTTTTGAACACAGACACAACATTCAAATAAAATAGAAAGACTGTTGGCATTCCCTATTTTACTTCAGAGGCGGAATAATGTTACACTTTAAGCCATCATCAAATGCACATTTTCTGCTTGACAGCTGGAGATATCAGATTGTGTGGAGCTGGTGAGGTGCATTTGGGAATGATTTGTCTGAAGGTAATAGTCAAATTCATCACAGCCAAGGGAGGGTTATGGCTGGAGAGGGAAGGGAACCGGGGACAGCACCAGCAGCCTGGCGAGCAGGCAGGCGGGGGAGATGGAGGGGTTGCTCAACAGCATGCCGCAGGAGCGACTGCAAGACAGGAGGAGAACTAAGGATGCCCTGGGGCTAGCAGAGAATCATAGCTCAGGAAGTTACAGGAGGAAGAAACAAATACCAGTGATGGTCAAATTCATACCCCATCAAAAGCTGGTGCAAAAAGAGCAGGTGAAAAGTTGGTTGCTGTCACTGGAAGATCTAAAATATTCAAATGACACCATTTCCTTAGATGTTTATAGTAACAAATGAAATGTTTTTACATTCCAGAATCAAATTACAGTGCTTGTTTGTGGAACTGAATTACGTCATATAATCGTGTTTTGGTTCYGTGTTTGCATACATTTTCAAACAAGAGTTAAGTGCGTAGAAAAGATCTGTAGTCTTGGCCAGCAGAGCAGATAAAACCCTTTTTATCTATTGTTTAGCCGATTCTCTTGAAACCTAACTTATTTTCTCCTTAGAGTCCACTGGGGTTTTCATTAACTCTCATATTTGTGAATTTTCTCCCTTTTGAGGAGAGTTACGGGAGAACGTTTCCAATTCAGTGTCCTCAGTCACACCCAGGCGCAGTTATCTGAAATAATGTTCAGCCWCTGGCCTATTGCAGTGATTTTGTCCGCAGTGGCAAATTACCTATCATTACAGATGCCTCTCTCTTTAAATTGTCATATGAATAATGTTATTTGTGGCATCACAAAAGGATAGGTTATAATGTGTAAGTTAAAACGTAGTTTCATCACAGATTAAAGTTTGTCACTGACATTATGGCAGAGTTGCTTTTGTTGCTGTTTTTCCATTTAATGTGGCCATACTATGTTATGCAGTTACTCACTTTGCAAATGGTATAAGATAAAGATAAAGCATAGCTGCTTCTGCTTCTAGAAAACTTGAATATTTGCACGAAATGCAAATTGTCGATAGATTCAGCAAAAATAATTCAATACATAATTAATTCACTGTAATTAACTGGCTTCTAGCCAACGATGAAAGCAAGAGATCAGATAGCTTACAATGTTTCAATTTTATTTTATTTGAGTTAATAACTTTAATGAACAGGCATTTTATAGATCAGTTTAGGACTCAAAATCCTTCCCTTACTTTTGGTGCCTGACAGCCTAACCAGGGATTCATAAGGTTGCTTCCTTTCTGCAAGGAAGCAGCATCACTGGCACTTCTTTCCATGCATTTTCAAAATGTGGAACTTTTCAAGTCTCATGTGTAACAGTTTTGATGTAATTATATTCCTTTACTCCCTGAACATGTACTTCCGTGAGAGCTAACTCTATGCAGGACTCTAATTGGCAATAATGGAGCTGGATGAGTTAAATGGTCAAGTGAATCATCACATATTCTGGATGTTCTCTGTTGACTGGCACCAAAAACTGGCACTGGCAAACCAGGTCCTAGTGATAAAGCATGAAATAAGAAAGTCTGGGAATGTAATTATCCATTTGTGACCCTGAACTGGCTGTTCTTGTCTCTGAAGCAGGAGATCATTGCATATGCATTATCATTTGTATTGTGGTCTTTTCTGGAAGCTGCAGTCATGAAATTGCAAAAGTGCTTCAATGATCAAAGCTTTCATAGCAGCAAAAATTAGATTTATTTACTGTGAGACAGAGTAGAGACTTGTCCTTACCAGCTGAGAAAGTGGGGTATTTCCGAGCTTCATCTAACAGTGGGTGGCATGGGATGAGGATGTGCCTTGCAACTAACTGTCACGTCCTGTACCAGCTACCTCTGTCCTTTTGCTTAAGTAGATGCTTCAGCAGCAGTGGTTTCTAATCTGCCTGCTGTTCCTTGTAGCACTTTCTTACAGCTACAGCAAGAATAAGCAGTATTGAATTGTTCCTTTGTTCTTCCTCTTGTCATACCCTCTATATCAAATGTCTGGTGAAATGCCTGCCTTCCTTCCTTTGCTACTAAAGAATCTCTCCTGTGGGAGATCTTGTTTTGATTATACAGTACCTTCTTAAAGCAAGCAGCATGCAAACTAAACCCCCTCCTACTTTTGTTTAAAACCTGAAAGTTGTTAACAAGGTATTGCTCAGCAAGTCATCTCACCCATACGTGTTACTGGAGGACAAAATATTCTCTGGAGTCTCCTTCACATCAGTTTGTATTTCTAAAAAATTTCCTAAAAGGAAAATGAGACTTCAGTAGCAGAAAAAAAACCACCTTCAATGCAGCAATGTCTAGAAGTGTTTGTTTTAATTACGTGTTGTCATGGAAAAATGAATAGTCCTAATGAAATTCAGGCATCCAAAATACAAAATCAGCCCCACATTGAATTTCAATTATGCCAATTCTATTTTCAAGACCTCTGTCAGAACCCTCTAATAGAGTTTTAGGAAATCCCAGCTCAAGCAGGCTGTGGAAAGCATAGGCATAATTATGGCAAATTTTTTGTGACCTTCTCTGACAAACCCTTTGCAGAGTTCCTGTAAAGAAGTCCTATTGTAGCCTAACTGGTCATGGAGATCAAATATTGAGAGCACACACCACAGGCTACACTTGTCAGTTCCAGTATCAAGAGATTGGTTTCCCAACAAGATTTTCATCTTCCAAAATTCTCCCTGTTTTGTCTAAATTAAAATCAATTAAATTCCTTAAATATCCAAATAGTCAGAATACAAGAATACTCTGGAAGTCTGAGCTTTTGCTTTAGCTTCAGATCACTAAAGGAGTGACCTTGAAAGGAAATAAATCTGCCTAATCTGTCCTCCTCAGTATTCCAGAAATATGTGAAGGAATAAAATGGCTGTCAGAGTTTACAAGATTCTACCAGCAGTAATAAATGCACACAGAAAGCCGGAAAGAAGGTTTTGCTGCTTTGCTTTACCCTGCCTCCTCCTCTTTCTGAGGGAATGAGGGGACTGGTTTTAACCTTGTTCCACTCTGCAGGATGATTCAGAGTTGAATCTTATTGATCATTTCAATTCCTTTACTCTGATAGTCTTGCACAATGCCTATATAAAAGGATGATTTTTTTAAAAAAATTGCTCATAGAAACAGTAGTATTTACAAGATTTAAATATTAAGTTTTTAGTCTGATGTAAATTTGAAATGATTGGTGTTACTTTCTCATGTATCTCTGCATAATGGCATGAATACAGAATTAGTTAGGATGTGAATTTGAAGTGCGACACCTATGCTACATTTACAAAGTAGATTAACCCAAACTAGACAAGGTGCTTCTGGGTCAGAGGAAGAGCTCTGAGTCATGAGCTCTGCCAATTCCTGCTGGGCAGCTGAAGAGGATCTGGCCAGTGTCCGTCCTCTCTGTTCCTCCGCTGAAAGCTTCTGCCCCGGGAGCGGGAACGATGAAACGGTGGCATTTCTACTCCAGAGCCACGGTAGTATTAACATAAACCAAAGGACATTTCAGTTTATTTTAATATGTGAGATGACGAGCCGTGGTACCTGAGAGGTCTGATTCACAATCCCTGCAGGATTTAACTGCAACAATTGAAGAAATTAAGTCCTTCAAACTGTTGGTGTATTTTAACTGTCAAACTGGGGGGGATGGGCAGTAACCTCTTCAGCTGCTGCAACTTAATCAGACAAGGATCATGAATCAGAGCCATAGAGCTGGTCACCTGGGAGTCAGCAAAGCGGGGTTAATTTACATTCTGGTTTATTCTCCCCTTTTACATAGGTCTCCCAACAGTCACGATACCGTTGGGTTGACTTCCCCAGCTCCACAGCACAGAGCTGCTGGCTCAGGAGGCGGTAGCTTCCTGATGAAGCAAAACCTGTTAGCCTTTCACCTATGCCACGTCCCAGTCCCACAGGAGATGGGGACACAGCTCGTACCAACTTCAGCACATAGTGGGGAGGGTACAGTGCCTCTATCCCAGAGTTTTGAATGTTCTGGGTTCTCATGGAGGGACTGTGGGTTTGTATGAGACTTGTAAAAGATGACTATGTTATTAACTGACTGAAGAGCTAGTTTATGCTCGCAGGGTTGAGTGAGACATGCTTCAGAGAAGCACTTCAACAGAGAATCCCTAAAGAATGATCTTCCATCTATCGCAGAACCATTTAAGCTTACAAAGAGATTCTCTTTTATTCTGTACATGCATGCTGAAGTGTCTTTGTCTCAAAGATAGTCTTTGTCTCAAAGATATTTATATGGGGAGGAAGCTTTGTTTTCTCACCAGAGGCTTAGAAATTAAAAGTTTTTTTTTTTAATTGTTTGGTTTGCATTGTATAAAGACAATATGAAGACTTAGGTGGGGTAAATTTCATATCATACGGTTCTGAGGTTGAGTTTCTTTTCAATATCGTATGAACTTTTTTTTTTTTTTTGCATGTGAGTAGCTGGATTCTTGAAATGGCATTAAGGAAATGTCAAAGTAGACATCTATTCTTAGTCTATAAGTCATTATTTAACAACTTCAAAGGTTTGACAACTACAAAGAAATGAATCACAAACACCTAGGTATTGATTTTGTCTTTTGCTTTGTATCTACTCTATTAAATTCTATTGGCATTGACAACTGCTGAACTCTTCTTCAAAATTCTGTGAGCTTTCAGTCTTTAAGGACAGCTTTATTTAATTTTCCACATCTTTTTTCCTTCTAAAATCTCTCTGTCATTAAACTATTACCGCAGTCTTAAGAAGAACTCTTTAAAATTAAATCTGTTGAAGTTTATCCTTCCCTTATGTCTGTGCTGAAAGATAATGCTATTGTAACATGTCATTGATGAATTTATGGGCACTTGCTATCAATGGATTTGCAATATTAGATTTGGTTAGTGAGGACTAATAATCAGTCACAAATGGCTGGTATCATATAAAATTGATGATATAAAGAATAGATCCTGAAAAAGATTTTTTAAACTGTATTCCAAAATGCATATAATCGTACTAGCTGAAAAAAATAATAAAAATGTTACACTTTTACTTAACTAAAAATCATTAGAGCGGTTTGTAGATTGCTAGCTGGGAATATATTTAATTTTAAAATGAATGAAGAGTAAATAAATATCAGTAAGCACTTCCAGAAATATCACTTACCTCTCAGTGGAAGACAAGATGACCATCTGAAACTGGAAACCAGAGAACACTTCCATATTGCTGTAGCCAGTGCTGGAAGGGCGACTACTCAGTGCAAAAGTCAGTGCCCTTTTCACGCAATTCATCTGCAAAAATAGCTAGGCGCAGCTTGATGCTAATGCAGTCTTCTCATGGATATGCATGTGTACATGCTGTGTGGTTTCTTCCATGATGACAAATTCATATACAACATTGGTTTTGTTTAATCTGTGAAATCTGGGAGAACATTTCACCTTCCTTGACTCCACTGGCAGTGTGTGGCCTAGCCCTCTTTTGCCCTAGTCTTCATGGGAAGGGCAAGGTAAGTAGGCTAGGAAAAAAAAAATGGTCCATTCCAGTCAAGTAATTTGGGTGGATAATATAATTGCCTGATCCCACCAGCTAAGGATACTCCATGGAAAATGAACCCTCAGCTGATGAAGAGTCAACCAAGCTGGCAAACGGTTTTGGCCTGAACCTTGGGGCAGGCCTGTATTTATGGGGTGGTTTACTTTGAGTACTTTGCTTCAACTAGTTTCTGCTCCTGCGTAACCCTCCAAGGAAGGTCTGCACTGCAACATAAAAAAGACAAGGAGCAATCCCAGGCCCTGGGGCCAATGGCACAAACAGGGCTACATTTATAATGGTTCAAACTAGTTCTCTCTAGGGCACAGGGGCCATGCCCCCATGACAAGTCACTTTGCTCTGGTCTCTTCCGCCCCTTATGGTGTCTGAGTCCATAGACATAACCGGTGTTTCTTGGTTAAGTTCAAACTGCATAAACTGTCGGGGCTCTTTTGCACCAACCAACTTGTTATTTTGTAATATGGATGTGAAAGTATGTGTTGCTCTGTGCTGTAGCTGGGGTATGTCTGAGGAAGCAAAATATGCCGAGATAGTGTTGAGAGACTGTCTTGGGTGATGGGAGGCAGTTGTGTGTAATGTCATCTATACTGTGTCTTGAGAGCAGACCTGGGAGTAAATTATCTCCAAAAATGGACAGAGGTTTTACTTTGGGAAGAGCTGGTTTCTTCACTCCAAAAGAGAGTCTGGGATCAAAGTAACAAGCAGTGTAGATGATCAGGGATGATTCAGTGCTCAGTGTCACTTCTGGACATCTTTTATGTTCAGTGTAGATGTACCTTCAGGGACATTTACAAGCAACTTTAATATAGAGGGATCCAAAGATTGCTGAAAACTATTGATAATAAAAGCTAAAACTAGCTTGAAAGTCTGGAAACTGTGGTTGTCTTTTATTTCTTCTTATTTTAGGGGAAACTAGAGATGGTTTGTCACTAAACGTGTATCTCATATAATACACATGTTATTTCACAAACTTTGACCTTTGTAAACAGGCAATCACACAACTTTCTCACTGAGTAATTCTCACAGTGTCCACTTCTGGAATGAGGAATATGGTGCAGAGCAAGTAGTAAAACCAGAGATTTCTTATTCTGAGAGGGAGAGAGAGATGAGAGATGCATGTTAAGACGAGCGAAAGTAGTATTTCTTCTTGGGGAGTGAGAAGAAAAAAAAAACAGGAGGTGGTATTTGCAGATGATATTTTAACTGCACGTTCAAGAACTGTCTCTGATTTTAATTTCTCCAGTTTAATTGCTCCAGCCCTGGAGATACTGTAAATCATCTTTCTCTAGTTTTGTGAATCTAGACCCTCACTGCCTTTGCTTTCATTTTTCACATTTAATTTCATATCAAGTGGAACATATTAGGAAGGGCTAAGCCTTTACTTTGGAAAGGCAGGTTAGGATGAGAAGAAAAAAAATGGAACTTTTAAAACTTGGTTTGATCTGGTCAAAAATTTTAATTGAAGTTTTTGGTTCACTTGCAGATGAAACAGTATTAAGCAGAGACCTTCTTAAAGCTATAGTTTCAAACTGACTTCAAAGTTTCTTTTGGTTCAAGATTTAACTGTTCCTTATGAATTTTATCTGTCTGGCTTTCTATGAGGCAGAATTGGAGCCACTGAGGAAACACTGTAGAATGGTGTAGTAAAGTATATTATGAATGACTGAATAATTTGTAAGTGTTTTTTTTTTTAATAGTAATACATAAGTAAAATAGGAAACAATTGAATTTCAGCCAAGCACTAACTATATTTCAACAGAATATCCAGCTGTAACCAATGTAAGCAATATCATTGCTGTTTTAGGTAAAGTTTCAGTGACAGTGGATAAAAAAGGCAATGCATTTTTTTTAACCACACCTTACCTGTGATCCAGCCAAAGGGAAACAAAAGGAATGGAAAGAAGACTATAATGTCTCTTTCCATAAGTAGTTGCATAATGAAAACACTACAAAAGAAAGAAAGACCTTCTGATTTGTCCATTTGTAAGGAAATGACCATAATTTTCCAGTTCCTTTATCTTTTTCAGAATAATCCATAAAGGCTTATTAGATTTCATGGTAGACTTTTCTGACAGTAAACTTGTATTGGATAGTGAAGTGTCAAAAGATCTTTGAAATGCTTCTAGTAATTTAAGGCATAGACATTTCTGTGTGCATTTTATTAGATCAATTTGGGGAAGACAAATAATTTTAAATGTAACTGAAGTGATTAGCTTCTCTGTTCGATTTTTTTTGGTTGATTTCTTAAAGCAGATATTAAATTGTACCAGCAGCTAGCTAACAACATGAAGTTACCGGTATTTGCAGCTATATGGAGAGTTATATAAAATATTTTAATGGTGTCTTTAATTTTAGAGGAGAATCTGAGAAGTATGAATGTATCACTCAAGCAAGAAACAGATTTAAGGATGCAAAAGTTTCTTAGAGATATCATTTTGTCGTTTTGCTTATTATTTTAATTATTTTTCAATTTAGTCTTTCATAAGGTGGCAAAATATAGTTTGGATATTGTCACAAAATTGTAAGCAGTTACATCATTATGTCCACTTATCATGGCCTTTAAGAAGGTACCATTGTTCTGCTTTCCAGAGAGGAATTGTAAGCTGGTAAGTAGAAAATTTTTCAGCTGTCAAATTGAAACCTGCACCTAAAATCACTTAGAATACAATCATAGAATCATTTAGGTTGGAAAAGACCTTTAAGATCATCAAGTCCAACAGTAAATCTAACACTGCCAAGCCCACCACTAAACCATGTCCCTAAAAACATCACTTGAGAAACGTCAGTGTGGATATACAAAGGTAGACCATCGTGAAAGAAGTAGTAAAGCTTAAAATGACAAATATTTGAGGAGCCTCCTTAATCCAAATTGTATTTTGTGTTTTCAGGTAGTTAATTTGAAACTAATCTGTAGGAACCAAATGCTGTCTCATCCCAAGATGAGAGATGTCAAATTGGTTGACAGATTATGGGCTGGTTGTTTCAGGAAGCAGGGAGAAAGAACATAACCCTAACTTTTTAGGTGGATGAGTTTAGCTTAGCTCCCAGCAGCTTGGCTAGAAGGATAGGCATTTCTGTGTTCATCTGGCTTGAGTTACTGCTTTCTGCTTACACCTTTAGCTCCTGCCTGCGTCTCAGTGCTGGGGAGATGCAGAATTTACTCRCAAGTAATGAGCGACATGCAGTTGGCTCTTTAAGCAATTTTGTTCTGGCATTTACTTTTTAGGGACCTGGGGGACAGATACTAATACATGTCTCAGCATCTAGAAAGTAGTTTGCTAGTTCACGCATCGCTTGATAGACTACCTCATCAACAGGAACTTTTGCTGCTGTTTCCCTAATGACTCAGTTCATCTCATCTTAGACCCAAACTCCAAACTTGCAACAGGACTTATTTCAGTTCCTTTAAAACATGTAGCTTTGGACTTGTTTCTCTATCATACCATGTTCCCAGTCAAAGAAATGCTTTCTTCACCTTAAACAATTTTATTCTAATTGTATATAAGTATTTTCTGCTAATGGAGCCTGAAAGAATAACATTAAATGTTGCTGTGCTTTATTTTGGTATTACAGAGATTCATTTAAAGGACTCAACTGCCTATAAGAATCACAAAGCAATAGTCTTCGTTAAGCCGCTCAAAGTATCAATCCCTATTTTAATGTTCAAAGGCCTCCTTCAGTTTTCCAGTAGAGAAGGCAACCCAATATCATTACAGGAGAGTTAATAAATCCAGGCTGGGAAGCTAAAGGGGCATCCAATTTCAGAGTCAAGGGGCTTTGACAGTGAATGCCCTTCTAGGAGGTCCCACTTTACTAAATTGACAGAGCTCTAGCACAAATTTCTCTGCAACAYAATCACACAACAGAGAAAATGTCTCTCAAGTACCCTTTTTCCAGTCATTTAAAGGTCAGAACTAACTCCTTTGATTCCATTTGAAAGCCCACAGGTGTGGTAAGTAGCTTAGGTTACAAAGTTAATGACTGATAAAGTTGATTCTGCATGACAGAAGGAATACAGAGAATTCTCAAACAAGATTTAGTTTGTTATCTCTATTGCTAGCCCTGCTATTTTAACCTGTAGTAATTATGTGACAGCCATCCAGGTTTGCTAAAAGATGTGTGGAAGTAAAGCAACTTCATGCACTTAAGACTTGGCTGTTGAAACAAGGTGGGGGGGGGGGGGAGGATTAGGGAAAGAGATACCACTTTCTTTCTAGCTGTAAATAGCTGTCATACAAAGTTGTGCAATGTAGAAAGTTTTCCTCTCCTCCATCTGGGCTTGTGTGTTCTTTCTCATGGATGGATTGCCACAGGGCCACTCAGCGTGGTTTTGTTTTAAAGTTTTATTTTAAAGAAAAAACCAAACCACTAATCCCTGTGGTTTAGAATCTTGGGAAGAAAGGGGAAAGCATGACGACAAAGAGGAAATCCTTTCGTGAAAATGAAGTGATTCCCTGCTCCTGACTGCCCCAGCGAGGCTGCTGGGGGACCTGGGAAGCCCACCTCTGCCAGCTGTGGTACGAGGCTCGAAGCTTGGGAGCTGACGACTTCCACTATTGCCGTCAGCTGAGCTGGCGGATTTTTAGGAGACTGGGAAATGAAATTCCTCAGAGTCTGGATAGACATAACGTCAAAGGACCAGAGAGGAAAACTGTCAGGAATGGCCCACCACTGTATTTCATTTTGACAGCTGAAGTACCTCGGCTCACTTGTGACAGCCCTGCATGGTCTGGTGGGGAAACTGTCTGGTGGAAAATTCATGACCAGTTCCGGCAGGGAGATAAATAGGTGGGGAGAGTTCCCCGCTTGCAAGTAGAAGTGGCAAATCTGCAAAGTCTTTCATCTCTCTCTGGTTACAGTAGTGCCATAAAGCCAGTCAAGAAAGTTAAGGCCTCATTAAAATGCTCTCAGCTACTGGTAGGCGGGAAGGGTACAACAAAATTTCACCAAATAAACAAGAATACCAATTCACTTTTTAATCTGGGATTATGATTGAAGAGGTGTGTTAAAAGCAGCCTAAGATAAAGGCAAGAAGAGGCAGAAGTTGCCTGGTGAATGGATGAAAACAGAGGAGGGGAAAAGGACTGATTGTGGCAAAAAACCAGGAAGGTAAGAGGAGGGATTCAGTGAGCATAAAGGAAAGCCTAGCTGTGGTCAAGCAGAGTCATGCCCTCTGGTGTGTTTGTGTTCTCCTAAAAAGTACTTCTTTGCCCTTTAAAAGTGGTTAGCTTTGTATTTTCCAGAGTACTGCTGCCACTAAATTGGGATCCCACACACCGAATACAGAAATTCATCCTTCTAGTAATTTTCCATTTTATTAATACTTTTTTTACTGATTCACAGACTTTTTTGTTTTCCCAAGATGATATTTGAAACAATTTATTTGTACTTGAACATGGCGGATTTTTTTCATCTTACTCCCTTTTGTTGTTGGTGGGACATTTGAGATTAGGAAATGGCAATAATAGTCTCATTTTTTCCTAGTTAGTGTCTTTGGTTTTTTCTTGCAATGCAATTTCGTTGAGGGCACTTGCTTAGAATTGTGACCATCTCGGATGATCAATAACCAGAAGTGGTAACTGACCAAATTAACATGTAGAAAATCAAAAGATTATAAATACATCGAAGTATTCTTATCATGGGAAATCTTTAAACATCATAAAATAACTCACAAAGCAACAGCCAAAACCACCATAGTAAATTAAAATGTACCATTAATGAGAAAGTATACGCCAGAGCTGCCTGTATGGAAAATCAAGACTCTCACCAGAGTAATACTAACCACTTATATTACACTTCACATATTTCAAGCATTCAGATGTGATAATCAAGTTGTTTTCACCACATTGTTTCCGAGTGTATAGATGCTGTTATCTTTATTTGAGAAGCATGAGAGCTGAGAGGGAATCCACATTTTTACAACTACCACTTACCAGGTGTGAAGGCTTGAGATCAATAATGCTAGTCTTTAATACATGTATATGAGTACACGTGATTCCTACTTTTTTTAAAATTATTTTCTATTTTTATATTCTGAGAATCCTTCTTTGCTTGTGAAAGAGAAGTTTGAGAAATACCACAAAAGAATGTATTTTCTTATATTTCATATATTTCATTCAAATAGCCATAGACTATTGGAGATATTCTGATGATGGGAACATTAGAAATGCCTTAAAGTGATGGCTGGGAATCACCTATGAAACAGAACACAGTGACCTAGAATTCTTATATTTACACATAAATTAGATTGCTGTTGGAGATTTCAGTGTAAGTAGAAAGACGTGAAGGGTAAGGAGGAATTTCAGTTGAAGGCAACAAAATTAATAACTATTGGTCAAGACCATGGAATAACACAATTCTTCATATACTACTCTATAGTGTGTATGTGTGTACGTATGCATAATACGTGTGTGTGTATGCAGTATTTTATTACTGTGTATAGGAAATGGATTAAATGCTACCACTTAGGAAAGCAAAAGTGTAGTTTTTAAGGTGATGTTAACAGTAATATGGAAGAGCGATCAGTCAGCCTTTATACAGATTTGTGTCTCTAGATTGAGCCGCAATGTTCTTTCTGTTCCATTCCTGAACTAAGACAATGGGAAGGTTTCAGCTTTTTAAATTTTCTCTCCTCCCTCCCTTATCTGTGAGAGTTTGCATTGTACGTTGCAGCATCTCAATTTAGGAAAACACTATGTAGTCTGTATGGTCATGACACCTTTGTTTACGGATGATTCATTGTTGCCTTTTCTTGAAGAGTATCTTCACATCTCTTATGTAGCTGTGCTGGCCATTCCACCTTATCTTTTCTAAAAAATTCTGACTTCTGAGGTAAGAATTGAGATTTGTGGATGCTGACCTCCCATTTTCAGTCGCAAGGACTGGGATGCTATCTAAAGCCACGATTAATTGAGGCAGATGAGATTAGATAAGAATATATATTTTCAAGGGAATGTACGTTTGCTGGATAGTAAAGAGTGGGAATTAAAAGCAATTATTGAACTACTGAACAAGTAAGTACAGCGTGAGCAAACCTCATCAACATGCTACACATCAGAGGGAGCATAGATGGCCGTTCAGTTCTTGGCTTACGCCAAGACCGCCAACAAAGGTGATAATTGTGATGGGCTCCTTGATGTGAAGAACTGTCCACCAAAACCAATCAACAAGCAGCTGCCACATAGGAAGGCATTTAGGTAACTAACACCTGTGGCCTCATTTAAAATTACAATTAGCTGTTTTGTTGGGGAGTGCTTACCAATTCCAAGAGATAGCTACTTTCATTTTTTCTACAACTGCTGACAGATAGTTATATCATGTAATTTTTCTGAAATTTGTTTTTGTTTATCAGTGCATGGTATTCATTTACTAGGTCTRCTTTTGAAGGATTAAGAAACTTTTTTTCTGAATGCTGCACGTGGGTGTGACTTTTCAGCAGCATCTGTGTATAACGTGAATTGAGATGTGGTTATATTGTTAGCTTGTTTGAATCCTTTCTTTTCTCTGACCATGAAACATTACCCTTTGTGACAGAATTGTTTCATCTCAGAGGGTTACTACACATAAAATACAATAAATAAATATAATGAACTATAAGCAGGCTATATGCTTTCCATTTTTGTCACTGCAACATCTATAAAAGGAAGAAAGGAGGAAAGAGGAAAGTAGTGTTCTCTACTCTGCAAAGTGTACCCTTTAAAGAAGGGCTGAAAATGGAGGTCCAGAAGCTGAAATGTCCACAATTATGACACTGAATGGGAAACAGGTGAGCTTGAGAACCTGTAATGAGGGAGTGTCACAATTAGACCAACTGACTTAGCAATCTGTTTGTTTGGTTTTGAGTTGTTGCTGGGTTTTTTCCATTTAACATTTAGTCATTTATCAAGCTCCAGAGAGTATTCTACCAAGTAAGCATCTCTCCACGTGGTAAAATTTTCTCTTAGCAGTGGCAAAACTGGAGAGGCTGTAGAACAGCTGCATCACCTGCTTAAATTGTTACCTGAAAGCAACAGCTAGTTTGAGATGGAGTCTGATTGCATATTTTTTCATCAGCTGCTTAAATTAACCCAGAGACAGGTCAAACTCCTCACGCGATTTCTTGTGCATTCCTGTGTGAGGAGTGGCAGGCTCCATACGTGGGCTGAACTCAGTGGGACATTTGGGCTCCTAATGCTATTTAGTGGGTGAGGAGGTGCAAGGCGTGCAGCTCCACCAGCGCACAGTGCAGATCCCCCCACCTTCTCCCTACCCTGGAGACCCAGGCGGCAGCACTTGCAGGACTTGCCTCAAGTGCGGAATAGGTTTCATAAGCTATAAAAGAGAAGCTGTTAAAAAAAAAATTTTTGAAATCTTTGTGGGTCAGTGATGTGGGAGTGACTGCCTCTTCCCAGGCTGCCTATTCCAATCTCAGTCCATGAAGATCCTCACATCCACACACTGGGTTGCCATGAGAAGCCGTAAAGATGGCCCAGACATCTTTTCATGCAAGGAAGATACAAAAGCAGGCTCTTAATTTTAAAATCATTAAAGCAAAAACTTGATGAGATTGCAGACACCTGTATTTTCTCAGGCTTTTGAAGGCYACTTCTGTCTTCCCTTTGTCATTTCTATTCTCTACATTCTCTTGAAAGTTTTTATCTTTTTGATTTTTCAAAACAACTTAGAAGTTATTATTAGGGCTGCCTTGGTTTGGGCAATACGTAGAATTATTAGTCCTCTAGTTATATGCAATATTTGTAGCAAATAGGCAGGTATATTGTTTTGCTATAACAAAGATGCTGTGTTAGATTCTG
Organism: Phoebastria nigripes; assembly: GCA_035582835.1. Taxonomy (NCBI): domain Eukaryota; kingdom Metazoa; phylum Chordata; class Aves; order Procellariiformes; family Diomedeidae; genus Phoebastria; species Phoebastria nigripes. The sequence continues at coordinate 430,172 of JAYKAV010002824.1, forward strand.
TTTTTTTTAAAGATGGAGGGAAACTCTTCACTGTGAAGCTTCTTGAGCTTCCAAGAAGTTATTTTTTCCTCATTCGATCAAATGAAGCCTCTTCAGAATCACGTGTGTGAGTGTATGGGTTGGGGGATGTTGTTTCTATTTTTGTTTTGTTTTGGTAGGAAGAAAGAGAGAGGAATCAAAGGAAACCGCCTTTCTAGAAATGGGCATTCTCACAGCAGAAATGAGATGGCAACAAATACTCACCCAGGTTCCTGTCTTAACAACTGTTTGCTGACTAGCATGTGGGTCACTGCTTACAAATTTGAACTTTTTCATCATTTGGAGGTAGTAAGTAACAGAATAGAGATACTCTTTAGAGAATTGGAGATACGAAATAAAAGAATAGAATGATTTCTATAGTAAAAGTCCTGCTTAAAAATGTGGTATTAAAACAAATGTTATTAATCCAAACCTAGTAATGATGTGGTGCATGAAAAGCTTTTTAAAAAGAAACTTTTATATTTTGGAGCAAATACAGAAGAGTTTTGATGTTTTTATCTCTGTGCTCTGTCTTTGGGGAAAGACAGTAGAAAACAAACATGACAGTACATTAATTCATTTTTTCAGTAAAAGATCAGATACATTCAAAATGCACATTTGTTTTCCTTCTTTGACTTTAGTCAGTGCAATAGGGGGAAAGACCAGCTTTCTGGTAGTAGATGAATGTTGCAAGTACATAATAAACCCAGATCTCCAAACACATCAGTCATGTGTCATCTGAAATATGCATTGTGTCTCACATTGCAATTGCTTCCCCAATATTCATGAAACATTCATGCTGGATATATGCAGTATGTGCCACACGGATAGATGTGACATGAAGCAACAACAATAATCAAGACTTCAGTATAAGGAGGCCAAAACAGAGGCAGAATAGCCTCCATTTCACCTTTACGTATGGAACTAGGAAAGAAATTGATTACAAATAAAGCATGCGAGGCTTCTCTACTTACACACATGCACACGCACACACATACATACAAATACAGGCGCACAGAAGTACACATGCACACCAGCGCTCTCTCTTCCTTCTATCCAATCAGTCAAGTCAATGAAGAGTTGAGTGTCTAGTAACTCTATTTTTTTTCCCCGACAATAAGGGGATGACATGGCCCTCTGATCATGGAGGAATCTTGGTTGTTAATGGTGAGTTTAGCTTCTTCAGCTCATGGAGCAGTTCAATATAAGAGAATATCCACACCTTATTCCCACTGCTTGAATTACAACTCTCTTTCTCCTGTTCAGTTAGTCAGTCCAGTTTATTTTCCTTGGAAGCTGAAAAGAGAAATGGGTCTGTGCTATGTTTTGTCATCACCCATAAATCCTCAGGAGGATGGAGTAATAAATTTCATTTCGTAGGTAGACTGTGGAGTTTGTTTTTATTTAAAGTATTTTTATATAGCTTCATGCCTAGATGCCTGGCATATTTGCATGACCTGAAAGAATTTCCAGACTTTGAGGTCTGGTCAGGTTCCATAGACATAGCCCAGGGGGGCTTGACTCAACCCAGAGGGGTTGAAATCTTTGCAGATGTTTTCAGTTGTAAATTTCTTGTTTTGTTTTACAAAACCAGAAAATAAATCCTAACCGTGAAAAAGGGCTATGAGTCATGGCATTTTATTATCCATAATGCTGTTGCCTTCCTTGAGTGTTCAAATATTTTCTCTAGTCTTATCAAGTGATCCAGCAACTAGAGCTCTGACCTACTTCTGAAGTACTTGAAATTATTACATCCCATTTTAATCCTTTTTGCATCTAAAATAGTGAAATGTGTCTGTAACAGTGACAGCTGATAGGCACAAAACATGACTATCTTAAAACAGACTTTGAAACCATCACCTCGTGACCTTCCAGAAGATAAATGCAACACTTTCTAAAGCAAACTTTTATTGGTGGCATACCTCCTCTGCCACTATTTACAAGTTGGTTTCATTTCACCATCATTAAGTTCACATGCAGGAAGTCTTTTTCAATGCTACTTTGGATAAAAGCTCTTAGCTGTCGCATAAGACGTGTTTAGGAGGACTTTGGGCCAACAGAGATCCAGCCCAGCCCTCGTTAGAAGCTGCCAGCCATTGATTTCTTATCCTAGGCAATGCCAGCRGTATTTGAAATAGGTGTCAGAGGAGAGGAAAGAAGGAAAGAGCAGAGGCACATGGGGATGTCAGCTGGTCAGCTCACTCATTGAGATGGTGAAATCTCCATGGAGGAGGATCGGCTTATGCCCTAGTCGGTGTTGCTGTAAAGCATTCAGATACGGTGTTGTGCTGTGGGTGGTGATGCTCAGCCAGTCCGACGCAGAGGAATCTAAAGAGGCTGGGTTGATATGATGATGGACAGCAGAGTCCATCAGTCAAGAAGCTGCAGCAGGTTTTTTCTCCTTGGTTTGCATGTGGGTATGGAGAGAAGGAGAGAAGCATACCTGAAACCAGCAGGTGTGCTGGGACTCCCAGAGTGGCTAGAGATTAGTAGGATTTTTTGTTTCCCTTATAAACTACGTGTGGCCTTTAGGATACCAGATGATACGGAGGGCGACCTGAGGTTCTAGCTGTTTAGTTGCCTGTGTTATGCAGTCCTCATCCTCATAGTATGAGGAATGCTAAGTGTAGGTTTTAAACACAGTATATAGTCTAATCCCCAAATGCACGTTTAATAAAAATTATGATAGATTTTTCCCTGCAGCCATGAATAACAAAATAACAAATAATAAAGTACTTGCAAATTATTACTGTAACAAAAGAATATGTTTCAAGAGAAAGGTGTTACCTATGACTTTTTCAGATTTATTTATTTATTTATTTAACCCAGCCAAGTTTTACACCCACAGTGGACCAGCAGAAGAGATATTTGCTCATTCATACCASTGAATTCGTAGTAAGGTGCTTCCTTCTATGTGAAGATTAGTTTTCTAAATGGTGGGTGCTTGTCAGTCTTTAACTGACTTAGAGAAGGCGTTATTTTTAAAATTACCATGTCAATTTAACTGTGACAGTAACAGAGGCAGGTACCAGCAGTTTTCTTCTGATCATGTTAAAATCTCATCTATTATTTAGTTTAAAACTGACAGCATATATTAAGGCTTAATGAAGGCTTGCAGTAATTTCAAAGACGAGATTTATCTTTGCAGATTTTGGGACGTTTCTGTCATTTATGAGCACTATGATTTGAACAAAGGTTAATCTTGGGAGGAGTTTCATCCAAATTATTCTAACTTTGAAATAAGGAACTTTGAATTTACAAAAAAAAAGTTCTTTGAAAATTAGTTACATGTAGTCTGGTTTTAAAAGCAACCAGAATGGTGGTTTTGGGCTTGGATTTTTTTTTTTTTTTTTAAAAGGCATATATTAAAATAGCATTACATATGTAAAAAGTAATAGAACATCATGAGGAAAAGTTAGAAGTTCAGACAGGTTTATGAAAATGAATCTTGTTCATAGTCTTTTCATAGTGCTCGTTAAAATTGGCTGAATTTAAATTAATCTGTCTCCTGGAGTAGGAGAATTCTTGAAATTCATACTTCTGAAACATAGCTCAGAGACGAGACAGTTTCCATTTTATTTGTTAAGGTAACACTGGTTTTGTCTGCTTGGTTGGTTTGTTGTTCTTAGTGGAGTTTTTAGTTTTGTTTTTGTTTTTTAAAGAAAGAGTTTTTGTACAATTATTCAATGTTTATGACTTCGTATGACTCTCTCTTTCTCTGAAAACATCTGAAGCTATTGGCTGATTTCAATCAAATTTGACAGAAGGCTAGAGGTCTCCAAGGTAATTACATTTCTTCCAATTTCATAAAGACAGACAGTCAGGAAAAAAGAAAGAGTGATCTTTGAACTATCATAAATTTGCCTCAGGAACTTTTGTTCTTGTTTTGGGATGGCAATTTTAAGGAAATGGGAAGTAATTATATTGGGAAAAGGAGGGAAATGTACAAGCATATGCAAAAATTATGGAAAATCTTTATACAGTTAAGTTAAAAAAAAAAAAAAATCAACCAATAGCCATAAAGTTTTAGGAAAGCAAGGGGTTTTTTTCATTCCACTGCATTTCCTTGTTTTAGCAGAGGGAAGGGAAAAGTTAGTGGAGTCGCCATAAAACATCATTAGCTCATCTTATGAGAGAGATAAGAACTGAGATACAGAGAGAATGACTTTTTTATGAACTGCATTTCTAAACTAAAGCAGTACTTGACAGAAGAAGAATTTCCATTTTCTAATAGTGGTATATTTTTTTTCAAACACGCAGAATTCCCTATTTTTCTAATTGCATACTTTGTACGATGATAGACATATAGATTAATCTTTAAAATTGAGCAAGAATTATGTTTTGTATTTAATTTTTGCTGTCAACTGGGGAAACAAGAAGCAACAAGTGGTTATAAATCTTTAAATAATTTTTATAAATAAACAATTCTGAGATTAATATCACTGAAGAAGTGGAGACTGCATTTATGTTGTACTTCTGCATATATTCCTAATGTTAACTCTTCTTCGTTTGCAGAATAACACACAGCTGAATTTCAACCTTACAGACACTGATAAATTGTCAGATTTGACATTGTATGCACAGGTTAAGAGTGTTGTGATTAATGTGTGGCCAGTGTGCTCCCCCCCCCTTTTTTTTAGTAGGCAAAGCTGAAATTCCTTTTGAGGATATATGCATTTTGTCTCTATTAATGCAAAAGTGCTATATTGGTAATAAATTGGGTTTTTTTATATTTCCTAGCTTTTTAAGGTCATTGTTACTGAACCTTTCTTTCTTTTTTTTGAGACTACAGGAAACATACATATTTTTTTTCTTCTCTTGTCACAACTTCATTTCATTTTTGCTATTAGTTGATGAAAGAATCGACCATAAAACACTGGGAATATTTGAGGTTTGAAAGGGAAATAGTAGCAGCCAAGAGGAGCTGAGGCTTGTGGTGTGGATCAGAACGTCCACCGTGGTAAAGTAAGGTCATTTGCTATCCTGCTGGTAGCAGGTATCAGGGACGGCAGATTGTCTGGGTTAAATGTGCTGAAATTTCTGTAAAATGCAGAAAAAATGAATTTCATTCACATGGTAAGAAAGTATCTAGGGCAGATACAGCATTCATCTATTTCATGTTATTTACAGTACATAGTAAAACTCAGAAGTTCCATATTTTATTTATTTTGTGAAATGAAAGAAACATTTAACAACTGAGCTCTGCAATGGAACTTCTTCATGAAATGGCAGCCATCTTCTAGAGCAGTCTGGCTCCGAGAAGTGGGAACATCAGCCATTCCTGCTCACAGATAAGCATATGCACCATACTAAGCTTCAATGAAATGGCAGCTATCTTCCCCAAAGGCTTTCTGTGTCTTCTGAGCTATTAGTAGAAATTAAGAGGACGTCATTTTCTGGTAGGGACCAGCTAGCCCCTGACAAAATTGCCTGTAGACAAGCAATTGCCTTCCTTGACTGCGGACAGGAGTGGAATAACTATTATTTCTAAGAAAGACAAAATTCTGACTGTAATGGGGAAAAAATTGTTTTTACTTACAACATAATTTTCCCATGTGCATTAATTATTTCAAAGTAAGTCCAAATTATGCAGAGGGCATGAACAATGGAAAACTAGCAATTTGTTTGTGAAAGGAATCAGATAGAAGTGAGCAGGCGCAGAAGTACAATTCTTATGAGACCCTATCTTTAATTATTTTTAATTCATAAGCTAAGTGACAGATTTAGTTAAAATCCTGAGAAAATTCAATCTTTAATTAGAGTATGTCCTTTGAGCGGGGAAGGTGATATAATGTATCTTTCAAATAAAACAAAGAGGATAATTCCGTTTTTTAATACAAATATCTGAAGTCAACCTTAATACAGGGATTGTTTATATAATATGACATTAAAAGGAATGAAAATTAACATATGCCAAGGCTACTTCAAGGTTGCAAGGCAAGCACTCGCAGCCTAGGAAACGCTGTGATCAAGATTGCCTGTGCAACACTGATTTGTCCCCTTTGGGCAGGTGCACTAGTAGAGTCTTTAATTACCCGTTCACAGACTAGTATTTCCACACAGCCTTTAACTTCTGCTGAGTACCGAATGAGCTGCTATTCAGTATTTCCTCCTAACTTCACCATTCCCATCAGTTTGTGACTGCATGTAGTATTTACAGCAGCCAGCCCAGTCCTCACACTGAACACAGACAGAATCACTGATTTCCTCGTGTGCTTTTTCCAGGTATTTCAGCTGTTATATCTTATGACTAGATCCACAAAGAGACACAGGTGTTTCTCTATTTACCATTGTAATGCCTGATTTGTAGGTGTCTGGCTCTCAGCTTAGCTTGCACAACTCCGAGTTAAATTCCCTTTTCAGTGTGTGGACACCTCGGGGTATTGCTGCTACAGGCTTTTGTACAGAACGGGGTATCCTTGGCTCTGTTTAGATGACATGAATACTTGCAGTAGTCAAGGCATGTCAGCATGAGTCTAATTTACTCTGCCATCGTTAGATACAGCTTCTGGTGCCTGATGCAGCAGTGGGGAGGCAGTCCACCACTGCACAGGTTGACCATGGATGCTTGTACGTACAAGGGATGCTTGTACATGTCAGGTCTGAACCCAGGTGCCTTCTGCCGCTCCTGGCTCATTGACAGAAAACACCTCCAGGGGTGATTACCTAAAATCTTTCTTTATTTCTCCAGGAAAGGAGGGTGATTCTGGCTTCTCTCCTGTTGGGATGGTAAAACCACCGTCCTCTTGCTTACCTCTTACCTGCTGGCTCCTAGTTAGATGCTCAGACTATGAGACACCTAGGTTTACTTCTCACCTTTTTTTGGGTGAGCTTTCATATCCGCAAGTACAGTCTTTTGGGGATAATCTTGTAACTACCAACCAGGCGATGTCAAGGTGGGGACCCTGCCAACCTCCTGGCCAGGTGCCAGGTGCCACCGGAGACCACTGCCAAACCTGGACTGGGCTGGGGGTCACTTGCAGCCTGCTGTGGGATAGGTTCGGTGGTGGGGGGCAGCAACGGAGCTGTGGGTGGCCATGGGGTTGTGGGGGAGGCTTGGGATCAGGCCTCATGGTRCTAGGGTTGGGGGGAACGAACCACTGGGTCCCAGCCCCAGGGCTGGGGGCAGCACAGGAGGCAGGGCAGTGCCCTCAGCAAGCACGGCCTCGTCCTGTGGCAGCCAGTGAGGTGAGCCAGGCAGGCCTGGTGATGGTAGCCACATTCAGCCAGGGATCCTGACCATCTGCTGTGGCTGTAGGGACCAGGAGAGCCAAGGCCAGGTTGGGTTGGGGTCCAGCTCAGCAGGACTCAGGGCCAGGCACAGGCAGGGCTGCGGCGCAGCAGCAGCACAGCTCGGGCAGGGATCCAGGGTGAGAGGCTCGGCGTAAAAGCAGCTCCCGAGGGAAGGAGGGCAGCCCCGGCTGAGGTTTCTTCTCACTTTCTTTACAATGTCTGTCTTCAAGGTCACCAGCTGTGCTCTGAGCTGGCCCAGAGCCCAGCTAGCCAAAGCCCCAGGAGACGGGATGCGCTCGGGGTCCTGACAGCCTGCTCCGTTCCCACTGAAAAACTTCAGAGTGTCAGAAAGAGAGAGAGGAGAGAGCATGAGCACCTTAAAGCTTGCATGGAAGCAGACCTGAGCTTTCCTGTTGCAAGAGAATTTTATTTTAAAATACGCGTCCATTTATCTATCTAATCCCTAATGATTTATAAACCACTGACGAATTCAGCTTTAAAACACCTCAGTGATTACTATTATTCTTAAGTTGTGTAGGGCAAACTCAGGCGCGATAATGTAAGTCCAACAATTTAAAAGCATCAGCTGGGTCTTTGGTTTGACATGCTTAGGGCATGGTCATGTAGAGGTTTACGTGCTGATAACAGCATTCACCTTGTTTGTGTTGCTGTTGTGAATGCTCCGTGTCTGCAGACTTTTGCTTTCCCTATTAAACTGTCTTTATCTCAACCCATGAGTTTTCTCACTTTTACCCTTCTGATTCTCTCCCCCATCCCACTGCGGGGGAGTGAGCAAGCGGCTGGGTGGTGCTTAGTTGCCGGCTGGGGTTAAACCACAACATTCTTTAAAAATAGTTGTTTTACATAACACTAAGTAATGTCTTTGGTGTATAATATTATTGATCTGTAACTGTTTCAATATTTATATCCTTTTGGGGAACAGTGGTATAGATAGACATATATACTTCAACATATATACATATGTATAGGGAGAGACATATAAAGGAAAAGAAAGTTTCAAAGGTGCAAATAGTGGATTCACTCATCATCAAGTGGATTTGGCCTGCACATTCACTCATCACCAAGACTTACACACCCAGCCTGCATTTTACAGGCCAAAAACTTAACTGCTGAGACCTACAGCTCTGTCGAGCACTGTCTGTAAGAGTCTGTGATGATGTAAAAACAAGGGTTTTCAGAGGGGTTAAAATGTTAATTACATTACAATAAGAAGGGAGAGGGAGAGAATTGGAAATGCCCTATGTATAATGAGTAAGTAATGGGAAAGACTGAAATGCATTAATATTAAACCTTCACTACATAACTCATCCTTATTGGACACAGCTGTCGATAAAATATGCCCTTACTCTTGACAAGTAGCTCCTGTGTTTTGCTTGTAGATTAGCTTGCAGCCCTGCTCTGTATTCTTTATCTTCGTCACTGCACCAGTCCTTTAATTAGGCAGTGGAATCTTCTGCATAGTGATTAGGAAATCACAGTTAAGAAGGTGTTACAAGGAGAGGCTCTGGAAGCTGCTCAAAATAGCTTTCAGCTTTGGAAATTCCTCCATCTACTGTGGGAAGGAAATGTGTGTAGGATTCAGAAGGGTGTGAAAACTAACCTTTGCTCAGTTGATGTAGAAAATTGTTAGCCTTTATATAAGAATACTGTGCTTAATAAAAATTAGTCTGCAAGTGTGTAGCTAGTGGTTGTTCCTTCTTGTCACCTGGCAAGCAGAAATTATACTGAGATTGCCTACAGAAATTAAAGACATGTTCAACAGCTTCATGTTGATGAAGATTTTTAATTTCAAGAGAAATTATCTGACATTCAATCCAAATGTATTCAGAACTTCAGCTACTTACACTTAAATAAAATCTAGATTTGTTCTTCATAGCACTGCTTTTTGTAATGCACTGTATCCCACTATTGTTAGTTTGGTTTGGTTTTTTGYGTTTGGAAACATATGTACTTCAGTTCCTGGCAATCAGCTAGTATTAACTTTTTAATTTCCCAACCTCAATTGTTGACTGTTGCCTATGAAAGTATATGCATATACAGAGAAGCAGAGTAGAATATAACATTAGTGCTGTCAAAAAACAAAAATAAAAAATTGTCTTTTTCCTTGAGCTTCATGCCCATGATTTTTAGAGAGGAGTTACATTTAGAGGTTGTACTGAAATACTGTTAATGCAATCTGGAAACTGTTGTGCCTGCTGCCTGCAAGAAAGGCAAAATCAAGGCTTTTGTTACATGCTACATTATTACATGTAGTACCTACATATACAGACCAAATCATAAACAGAGAGAACAAGGAGGTTTGGGGTTAGAGAAACTGGCTCAGGACAGCCCAGTGGTCAATAAAGGGCTCATTAGCTTCGTCCTTCCTACCAGCTGGAATGTGCTTGGTAGCCATGTGAGAAGGAAAGGCTTCCTAACCTTACTGTGTGGAGGCAGAAGATGATGGAGATCATCTGCTGAGGGGGAGATTGATGTTCTTGCTATAAATACATGTGGAGAAAAGGAGGAAGCCACTGTTTTTCAAAGCATCACCTATCTTGTTTTGCTTCATGTTTGCATATCTGTATGTTCCTTGTAGTTGTTGTCAGAAATGTCTGCTTTTCAAAGAAAGGTGGGGKTTTTTTTGTGAAAAAAAGACCCACAAAACTTAATCTTGGTGTAAAATTTTGTGTTGAACATGTAACAAAATATACTGAGCAAAAAGCGTCCTTTGTGCCTGTATGCTTTTTGTGGCAGTAACATTTATCCCCCATAATTCTAACATACTTTTTTCTTTAATGAATGAGATGTCCAGCATCACTTGGGTCAAACTTCCTTCTTTTTTTCCTCTTCACAAGCATCTATAAGAAATGTTAGAAATTGTGAACATTGAACTGTAGGTTTATTTCAGTGAATCCGAGTGGTGTGCTGGAGAATCTTTATTCACAGCATACACAGGATCAGTGCTCATGATTAGAGGTTGTCTTCTTCCGTCAGTGTGGCTGCATAAGTGATCTAGTGTCTATGCCTCTTTTTTTTTTTACTTGTAGGAATTTTTTACTCATACAAATTGTCTGCTGTTATTAGAGGAAACAATTTGGAGATTTTTTCTTAGTGTCTAGGTAGCAGCAGAGGTCAGAAGAGTCTTTATGGTTGGATGAATGAATACGACCTTTACTTTTGCATGCAAACTTCACCTTGTTGTGAGTTGGGTTGGAGAGGCTTTGGCTGGGGTTTTTTGGGGGTTTTGTTTTTTGTTTTTTTTTTTCTTTTCCTTTTCATTTTTCCTTTCTGCTTTCTTCTGATATAATGCTATGAACTGCAGGGGGATATAGTTTAAAAATAGTAGGAACTTAGGCAATTTATATTGTAGCTTCTTTCTTACTGCAGTGGTAGAGAGCTCTCTTTATTGCAGAGAACTTGTCACATGTGATCTGCATTACTTGTTCATTACTGGAAAAAAACTTATATAGTGTTTTAAAATTGGTAACTGTACAAGGAGTTGTAAATATTGTGTGTGCAGGATTGACTCTACTCATATCTATTTCTGTGTTTTCAAGAATGTGGTATGTGTTATTAGGACAGGTTTAAGATGTGAAAAATCTTAGTCTTTTAAAAATAGCTTTTCCTTTTTATGTAGCCACAGACCTTGCTTTTTACTTTACTATTCCTGCTGCACAATGCATTTGTTTTTTGAGACTGTGAATAAAGTACAAGGCAAATCACTGGAACGGGTGATGAGAAGGGTCTCAGGCAGGCATGAGATTATTTTGAATGCTGGTCTCACTTTTTACTTATATTCTACGTTGGTATATCTTAAATCAGAAAATAATAGATTTCAAGGCTAAAATGCACATCTAGGATTAGAGAATTCTGGGATTAAACATATTTGTACTTTGCCACGTAAAGATGTTCTAAGTTCCCTACACATTAAACAGAGAAGTTGGACAACACAGAGTCAAATTCAAGGCAAGCAACATACTGAGCAATAAAATACACCTCAGAGTCAGTGGATAACATTGAAATTTCTGTGTGTTGAAGAGAGGAACATGAGAAAGAGGTGAATAGGAAAAAAGGAAGATGAAGAAGGTTCTGATGTTTTTCTTCCTTCCTGGCATAAGCATCAACTTGAAGACTTGCAGTTCATTGTCAAAGGCTGCTGTTTGGCTCAGATATCTTGGTAATGCGCTCGAGCAGAAGGAGTGGACTTTCCTAGCAAAGCAGGAGAAGTGTTAGTAACCTTTTCTGAGTGGGGCTAGGGCACAGTTTAACTTGCTTGGGGGCATCCGCACAGAGCTCCCAGACTCAGGTTTTTTAGAGTGGCTAGCTTGGGTTTCATGCCATTGCTGCTGGAGTCAGCTGTTGAGCAGACAGTGGTATAAGCCCAGGATGGGAATAACAATGCAGAGGATGAGAGCGCGCTGCCTGGGGATGGGGGGACAAGGAGATGAGAGGAAAGAGGAGAAAAAGTCATGTTGAGGCGCTGCTACAAAATGACTGGTATTCTCCTATGTATACTGCTCAATGGCAGACCGCAGTTCTGTTCCTCCTCAGCCTCCCTCCTTTCAAATCCTACCTCTCACTTCAGAGGATGGTTGGACATTTTTGCATTAAGTATTTCATAACATAAGTATTTGCAAGCAGGGTGTAGATTCAAATGAGTAGCCTAACCTCAAGCTGCAGGTTAGGTAGCTAAGCAAGGCTGGGGTTGGGCTTTTCTACTCTCTGCTACTGAATCCAGACCGCTCTGCAGCAAGTTTTATAGGGTGAGAGGAGAACAGAGGGCGTTTGCTTTTGTGACCTGCTGTGCATTAGGCTCCTTTGGGAGTGACAGGAATCCTGATTCCCAGTCCTGCTTTAATGAATGTTTATGTTTATTTTGCATCAAGGTGTTTTCGAGTAACAGCATTGACAGGCAGGATCCAGACCATAGGACCCTCTTCCCTTCTCACTGAGCAAGAGAGACACATATCTACATAATAAGTGGATTTTTTGGAGTAACTTTGAAGTCCTTAAGCTCTAGCTAAAATGAAAAAGGGGTTCACCTATAATAGCCCTTTATAGGATCCAACATAGAGTGATCTTGATTTTAGTTTGGTCATCAGTGTGTTATTGCCATTTTAAAGTAACTAAATTTGACAACTTTTTAATTCTCATTTACTACCTGCTAGATTGAACAAACATGGGGGACAAGGACATATGTCCAATTTTTCAAATCCATTTTTTTTCTCTCTCCTTTCCTTTCTTTCTTTCTTTTTTTTTTTTTTTTTTTTTTTTTTTTTTTTTTTTTTTTTTTTTTTTTTGCTAAATATAAGTGTGTGTGATGCCAGTGGAGGAATTTGGGAAGGTTACCATTCTTTCATTTCTTGCTGTTTTACATAACTTTGATTATTCATTCCCTGCATTATTAGAGTTACAGTACGTAAGTTGCATTTCATAGGAAGTACTCATTACTATCATTTTCCAGAGAACAATGTTGGTTTTTTTTGTTCAAAAATACTACTTGTAAAATATATAACAATACATAGGTCCCAAGAGTTATGAACTAAACATTTATGTTTAGGCTTCTGAATAATAGTGATTATAAGGTAACAAACTGCATCCTCCAGAAAATTTTGGTATTAATGGCATTTACTTAACACACTATGTGTTTTGCAAAACTTCAAAAACTCTTAACAAAAGAAAAAAATCTGAGCGTTCAGGCCAGTGCTCATAGCAGTTCCTTTGACTTTTTCTCTGAAGTTACTTAATAACTTGTGACAAGCCTACCTTTCATTTTTTTTAACCTCTTCACCAGGAATGTTAAACACCTGAAAAATCTGAGTATGTGCATAGAGGCATAAATAATGTTCTATCCGTTCTTTTACAACTTGAAAACATAAAATGTTGAAAGGTAATGGCTTGGCCAAGAACTGATTCCTCATGCTCACATTTTGAGATGGTAGTTTCTTTTTGAAAAGAGGACAATCAGTGCCATACTTTCTCAAAGCTTGATTGCATTTATGTAATCTGCTGCAGGCAGTTTTAGGCAAATAGGGCAGGCTAATTCTGCATACACTTTATGACAATGCTCAGAAGTATTTCCATTGGAATTATGCATTACTAGGATAACCTGGGAGTATCTTTTTCTGTGCCTGCTTTACTGTAGAGGAACATTAGAAAACAAATGAGGGAATAATTCATGGCATTGTATGTTTCTTTGTTGAATTAATTTCACTTTGTGTCCTAGATTGAAAAGAAAAAGATGGTGGTGTACCCTTGTACCAGTTAGACATATATATAAACATAAAGGAAACTGTGAAAAGTTCAATATTCCTGAAAAATCTTCCCTGTACTGTCATTGAATTAATGTACGAGCAGATTTTCTTAGACACAACATTCACACTCAGATAATCACAAAAATGTTCCAGGACTGTGTTTTTTCCGCTTTTCCCTTCAACATTGTTCCATTTGAAGCATCTCCCACGTGCCATTTGCTTTAGTAGGTATGTGTGGTGGGGGTGAGGGTGGAAGAGGCTGATCTTCTCATCTTCCTTTTAAGGCACACACAGTACCTTGATGACACTAGTCCAAAGTTGATCGCAGTACTAAGCCAGCTTAATAAAACCATTTTTTGCTCATTCAACTTGTTAAAATTCAATCCTTCATATATAATAAAATCACATTGTGTACAATAAATCTTTCATGCAAAAGATTCAGCTATGTTGTTCTCATCTGCAGCAGTATTTTGTTTAAAAATTTAAGCAACTTTTTGAACACACTATATGAAACTCTAAAATAATTAATGTATCTTAAATAATTAGGCTTTGGCAAAGTTGAAATTCTCCCAGTGACAGACAAATAACTTCATTTACACTATTAAAATGTATTTAATTGTAGCAGTCAGCTGCACTGCCAAGTTATAAAAAGGTGTGTGAAAACGCTCTTTGGCTGTGTGGCCTCTAGCATGCAACATTGGAAAATGGATTTGTAACTTGATGAATTAAGACTTTTTGCCTAAAGGCACAACTATTAGGCGTGCATTTCGCGTGCCTCKGGGGGTACGTACACCACACCTGTCGCTTAATCCTCTGCTCCTTTCTTTACTAATGGCYGTGGTACACAGCTTTGAGTTTGCTTTTTTAAGCTTTGTTTCCAGTAGTTGTTGATTGTCCAGCTTTTTTTACTTGGTTTTAATCTTCCCGTTATTTAAGTAATATCATTATAAATCTTTCATCCCTACATGTCCTGACAAAGTAAACCCACCAGAAAAACTGCCATTTTTCTTCAGAAAAAGAAGAAAGCTAATTAAAAATAAACTGTATTTTTTATTTTTTAAATGTGATGTGCCAGTCACTGCTGGTTTTCATAGCTATATAGCTCTTCTAGATAAAAGATCCGCATGGAGTAGTCACTCATTGGGTCAGAGTACGTGGAGTTTCTAACACTGCAGGATGCACTGAATGGCTTAACAGCTTCTGGAGAATGCTTAGGGGCACTTTCAATAGTGCCATTAAAAGAATTTTATGTTTAAAGCAAATTACACTCCACACTTCAGATTTTAACCCTGAGCTATTCCTGCACTTTGAATGTAAGCATATTTGAGCGCCTGAAGTTGGACAGCAGAGATTTTTCTGGATCAGCTAAAAAGCATTGGTGAGAAAGCCAAGTGATTGTGGAGGAATTATTTTCAATAGATCGTGAGAAAGCTGTGAAAATTAGGGTAAAAAGAAAGGGTGGGGAAGGAGAATGGATGATGCCACAACTGTGCTTAGTCCTAGTTCTTACAGCATGGTAAAATGAACTGGCAGAACAAGCCACTAAAAGAGCTTCCTTGAGGATTTAACTCCTTGTCCTAAATCTGGAGGTGAGGATGCTACATAGATGAGGAGAAGAGGTAATTTCTTTGCATATTCTTAGCAAAGTGGTTTTGACAATTAAGACTGGAACTAAGTACAGCCGAAATTAAATATTCATGTACATTTAATGGCTTGGTCATTATTGTTATAGAAATGATTTAACCCTTGGGACTTCAGGTACCTCTGGCATTTCCATTCCCAGCAAACAGCAACACAGCCGACTCCCACTGCAGAATATTTGTGTGCCAGAGATGGAATTTATTTGGTGCGGACGTAAGTATCTGGAGGTCACTTCCTGGGCTTTTTAGGTAGGTGAAAACTTCTCTGCCCACTGAGATATAAAAATAGAAGCCTAAGGTCTTTCACTTCCTCCCGCCCCCTGCCAAAAGTACTGTTTTCCCATTAAGCACTGCACAATGAATTAGGATATTTTTCTGTGAACTACAGTGAGCAGCGAAATGGCTGTACAGAAATACCCAAGCAACATTTGGTACTGGAAAAAGCATAGCTCCAGTGGTCAAGGTGGAACGTCATCCTCATGAGCCAGGAGGAAAGCCTGTCTTTTTATTCTGGGTGTGGTTAATGTGACGGTATGTTTCCAAGTCATAGGCAACTTAGAAGTAGATTATCCTGAAAGCTTATTAGGGAA
Source organism: Phoebastria nigripes (assembly GCA_035582835.1). Classification (NCBI taxonomy): domain Eukaryota; kingdom Metazoa; phylum Chordata; class Aves; order Procellariiformes; family Diomedeidae; genus Phoebastria; species Phoebastria nigripes. The sequence continues at coordinate 445,910 of JAYKAV010002824.1, forward strand.
AGTTTAATGTGGCGTACCTGTTGGTGTCTACTACAGGCTACTAAATCACACCAGAAACCATTTGTGGTTTGTTGGGGAAAATAACACTGAGCTGTTAGGAGGTAGTTCTACCTATGGCATGCTGGAGGTTTTGTGCTGCCAGTTATTATTTCTGAAACCTGGCAACTGTCGTTATAACCTCGACTATTGCCTCCACCAGCAGTTTCCCATCAACGTGAGGGCTAGAATAGAGATAAACAAGAACTGAAACAAATGTTTGCTCCCAATAGCCACCACATTTGTTATCAATTTTGCTTTACAAGCACATAAATCCAAATCAAAGTACTTAGTTGTGCAGATGTACTTACAAAAGTGGTATTTAAAGAAACTAGCATGTGCCTTGAGAAGACCAAATTTTTAATACTGGAGAGAGAAGAATAAATTCACTGTGCTGCTCTTATGTCCCAGAAATAATTATACTTCTTTAAAGGACTCTTATGGTATACCATGGTGGTATTACATGTGAATCCCAAAGAGGTGGGGATGCAGTGTTTAAGCAGAAAATAAATATCAGTAACTGTAAACTATAAAAACCACATTCTGTGTTCACAAAGATGCAATTCCACAATCTGGAGGAGGGAAAGGGGAGAGGAGAGACAAGATTTTTAGAAGTGGGCCAGTGAAAATGAAAAATCGGTTGCTAAACTAGGAAGAAAAAGGAAGTTGCTCGTAAAGGCTGTATATCCAAAACTAGGAATGGTAGAAAATTGATAAAGGAAATGAGAACTTAATCTTTAACCAGCAACCAGCAAGGACAATCCAGAAAGAGTTTAAACATATTAGGAGCAAAAGGAATCCTAACGATTTTTATTATAAATAGTAGTCTGTTAAGAAGGATGTGGAAAAGATAGAGGGACTAGATAATATATTTGTATTTGGGGGAGGAAGAAAGGCAGACAGCTAATGCAGTCGCATTACGTAATGCTGAAATGTTTTGTATTCCAAAAGGAAAGGGATGCTAATGACTGTGTAAGTAAAACCATACTGGGTATTTGCTTAAAACTGTCTTAAGATGAGAGAGAGGTTGGTCACGCAGTTGTGGAGCCAGCATTTCTCTCTCGCCTTGGTTATTGTGCCGGTGATGCTTTGCTCTATGAATTCAGTCTAAGAAGATCTCGTGGTCTCTGTCTGAGAACAGACAGACAGACAGACAGAAACCTTGCTCTGTCTTCTGCACACTCGCTTCATCTGCCTCCACGCGAGTTCATCCAGCTTCTCGACTCACAGCCTGTATCTGAAAGAACTCCCTCTAATTGGTGATTAGCTTGCATCGATCAATCTTTTTGTTAGGAGGATTGACAGTTGAGACAGATGTCCGAGCTTATTCAATTAAAGCTCCAGTTGCATCCATTGCCAACCTTATGTCAGGTCAGTCCCTTCAAATGCAATTTGCAAAGCTTCAAGCAGGAGCTTTTTCCATACATTTTCAAACCCATTCTCTAAAAATATTTTCTACAATTTTCTGTTAATTTTTCTGAGTGCAGTTGGAATCTAATTTTAACTTTGTCTTCATTTTGTTATGTGCTGGTCTAGAGCGTAGACTCATTATATTTTTATAGCGTGAACATTTTTAAATGTGCCAGACTAATGCTTTATGATTCAGTAGTCAATATCCATAGATGGCATTTCCAAAGGTATTATTAGCTATGTACAGGTAAACAATTCCTTTTATTTATTTTTAAATTCAAATCCTTTATGTGAATCCCACAAAAGAGATTAGTTTCTCATTCAAATAAATGAGTCTCTAGCCAGATAAAATCTACTTGCAGTGTGACTATTAAGGTGGTGAATAAATGCCTTTTGTACATCAGAAGGATTTCATTAACAAGTCAGAAAGGGCATTTTGACTTGTTTCCAACTTGGTACAAGCCTTTTTCATTCTCACTGATCAACACAAAGACAAGCAAGAGATTTTGCTTTATAATGTTTTAGAAAGCCACAACAAAAAGGGGTGTGTGTGTGTATTTTTTCAGTTGCATTGGGGAGGGGGGGGATGAAGCTAGTTTGGTTTTGTCTCCTGAAAAATACTGAATTATTTCAAAAACACTGGAATTCTTGTGCAAAGATTTCATTACAAGTGTCCTCATGAGCAATCTATTGATGTCATTAGCCTTCTTTGTGAGCTGGAAGGAAGCTGTACCTCAAAAGAAGCTGGAAAGGATTAAAAATGCTAAAAAAAAAAAAGTAAGTAGAGATTAGAACATCAATGCTTCTTCTGTCTTTGTAGCATGCTGGAGTGCTACCAGTGATGAAAGTAAAAGGTGCAGCATAACGTTTCATAACTCTGAGGGAAGTGATCTAACTGGTAACTGAAATAAGAACAGATATTCAGACAAAAATCAGTCTGAATAGTCTTGGATCACCATTTTTATTTTTGTTTCTTGTGTTCACTGTAGCACCATCACATTGTTGTATTTTCAGAAACAACAAAACCATATTTGGATTCAGTCTTGTTGCCCCTCTTTTCTACTGTCCCTTTTTCATTCAAAGGGGTTGCATATAAGCGGAGAGTCTGTATAGGTAAATTATTTGAACGGTCTGAGTCCCTGAAGGGGGGGAAAGGAATTGAGAGAGAGATTTAATTTCATTTTTATACTGGTACTAGATAGTTCAGTTGTATTTTGTGCAGTGTATCGTCTGTAAACTAGTTACTGGTGTGCCTATGTTGGATAATTGAAATTGCTCAGCTTAAAATCCTCTGTACAATATGTTTGCAGGTATTTCATTTGGCTCTGTCATATTTCCTTGAAAATCCAGTTTCATTTTTGTGTCGATGTTCTAGTTTGGGTTTATGGGTATGCCTGCTTTTTCTTTTATGTGATACAAGTACTCTATTTATGGAGGCTCATTTTTCCCCAGACTGAAGCGGTGCTCTAATTGGTTCCATAGCTCATATCTAGCAACATCTTTCAAAACTGCAAGAGACGTTATGGGGTATATCCCAAAATATTGCACACTGGACTTCAATCAAAAACTGAATTTTAAATGTATTTAAAAAATACAATACATATAATGCCTTAGCCTATTTAACTTTTTAAGTTGTATGAGTAATAATGTCTGGAGGAGTTCCAAAAGAAAGAATTCCTTCCTTGTTGCTACGAAGGAGTTTTTTCTCATGAGGAGCACTTCTTTTGTTCTTCACTTTCCAAATAACCTTGAAAATTTATAGGCTGAACAAGTAGGGCATACTTACTGAGAGTGTTCAGGGTCAGAAATTGAAAACTTGCTTTTTTATAGTATCCCAAGAGTTTATGTAGAAGTTTTATGTCTTCCTTTATTCCAAGGCACACAAAGCCTGCTGGGTTTCTTTTAACAGAATAACAGTACCAGATTTTTGTCATTTTTATCCTTATGTATAACCAAAACCTCAAAATCAAAAAAGATTTTTTGCATTAGTTTTATGAAATACCATGACTTGGTTTACCTAGTTATTTTGTGCGTGCATGCATGTGTGTGTTGCTTCTCACCTGATCTCCAAGGGTTAACCTTTTACCAGTGGTATTCTCCATTTCTATGGGCATTGTTTATGACAGGCAATAACTGGTTAGGGCCAGTGAAAAGATTAAAAAAGCTCATTGGCATTTGAATAGGTCCACTTGGGCAGTATAGTGGATATACTAAAGAAGCTAGCCAAGCAAGACAACAACTTTGCCAAGTGGGCCGGTGGCCAGCTGAAGGATCATCTAGCATTTTGACAAAAGGCATTTTGACAAAACTGATTGCCAGGTTATTTGACAGTGGCTGGACACTGACAATTTGGGGAGGGCAGAATGCTGGATGAAGGTACAGGTGATAAGAGAGCCTCCTGTCTTAGAAGAGAAGCCAGGATCTGTACAAAGAGGAGGAGACTGAACACGCTTAGCAATTTTGACCACATATTGCACTGCAATCGAGTAATGAGTGACACCAAGGAAGCACTTACAGATGTGATGTGATTTGACCACATCTGCATATTAGGGCTACATTAAGTACAAATGAGATAAGAAATTCTGAAAATTACTCTCTCTTGCTTCAGCTGAGGCTTGGAAAAGGTAAACTACAAATCTGGAGCTCTGATTTATGGTGCTAAGGTAGCTGGGGTTTGTAAGTCAATACAGAGAGTCCAGAAAAGCTATTGCCTTTTTTTTTTCCCCCACCGTCTGATGCAGTGAGAAAGTAAAAACTCAAATCTTTGTGGAATCCTTTCCCAAGAGAATTTCTTCCTAAAAGCTTTTCTAGAAAACCTAAAGTCAGACACTGCATCTGATCTCTTTTCACTGAGGAAGCTTAGCAATAAATGGATCCTGTCTGGGATATAGGCATAGCAGCACAACCAGATTTGGTCACAGAAAAGCTTTACTAGAACTAATGTCAGGCAGAAGCGGAATTAAGCTGCTTGTTTCAGCTCTGGAACAGAGTGTTCAGAAATGCAAGATTTAAGGCTTGTCGATTCCCAACCTGAGCTGAGTCACTTATTACCCAGTTACACTCAGGGCAGTCTAGCTTCAAAAGGTTTATTGGCATAGCACAGCGGCATGTTAATGCAGCTAGACTGCTTCCAGAACAGGACGAATAATTTCCCGCAGCACTGTATAGACTTGCTATTCTGGGACCTCTCTCTTGATCTTCCTTCCGTGCTCTAATTACGTAGCCGCTAATTCTTCTACATCCTTCATTCCGAGGAGGACTGTGTCATGCTACTAATTTAATAATGCACATTGCCTCTTCATAATGTTAGAAGTGCTTTGGTCAGCACTTGAAAATTTAAGTAGCTGAAATTAGTCACTGTAAGTAGACACCTGGTAATTTTAGATGGTTTGGGGTTTGTTCGGGTTGGTGCTGGGGAGGAGAGTATGAGGTGCCCATCAGGTTGCATTTTAACAAACTAGAACTGGAGGTAGTCAGTCTGCTGATAGGCAGTTGACAACATAAGGATTTAGGATTTTAGCTTTAGGCTCTGTATTTCGTATTTCTCTACCTCACTTTTTTGTCAATTATAAATGTGAACACGATGACATAATTCACTGGAGTATTGATGCCAAATGCAGTGATGCTTTTCAGTGACAGTGACAAGTGGCAACGACAGTGAAGTGTCTCAATATATATATATCTTTTGAGCTATCTGCTCTTGTAGAACAAGAGGGCACTTCCATTATGTGAACTTGTGTTATAGTTGACACTATGTACAGCTAAAGTTCAAGCGGGTTCCGGTCACCGTTGACTGAGTGGTTAATGGCCACATGGTAAAGATAACATTCACTTCTCTTAAAGAAATCATCAGCTTAGACCTCAAGTATATTTTTGATTCAAGTGGGGGGAGAATACATAAATATGAACTGCAGCCTAATTTATTTTGTAAGCAAACTGAGGTTTCCTCCCTTTTTCTTAAGGCCGCTTTAGAGTGCCTGTAATATGTTACCACCAATGAAATCTTTCATTGAAAAAACACATGAATGGAAGAGTGGAATTCTAAATGATGGTGCCAGTGTTATTTTGTCTCCTATTATTGATACGGTTTATGCACTGCACATATGATAGTGTTCACAGCTGAAAAGTGACACAAGAGGAAAGAACATTATTTCACCTGTGGCGAAAATCTGATAAGCTTGGACTGTAAGCTTCTGGGTTTCTGTGACTTAGCTGGGCAAGAGCCAAATAAAGAGCTTTTTTTGCATTTGTTTTTCCTACTGTTCATAATGACAGTTTCAAAGGTCTTATGTGTAGAACTGTGTAAATGGTGAGATGTTAATGGTAGGGTGGTAAAACAGGCTTATGTATCTGAAAATTGCTCACACCTTTTATAGTGGAGATTGCCTGACATATAAGATCACACAAATTTGAACCAAAGGTTTATGACTGCAATGTATTCAAAAGGACAGTATTTTAAGGGGGAAATGTAATTTTCCCTACTAAACCTGGTAACTTGCTGTATGGAAGTTCTCATTTACTTTTGGTCCATGAATTATACACAGACAGGTACAGAACAAAAAATTGGGAGAGCTTCCTCTAGAGATGATTGTAGATAGGTCCTTAAACCAAAACCAGGAGAAGGTATCTCATGATGGTAATTTTCAAGTTAATAGACAAATTTCAGCAAGCCTGTGTTGCGAATAATATCGAGTAGAAAAGGTGATCACTGAATCTCAGTGGTCACTTATGTTTCAGTCCTGAAGAACGTACAGTCTGTGCTAGCTTTATTGGATGGCAGAGGAGGCTTGACTCCTTCAGATTTTTTTGTCTCTTCGAGTCATTGCACACCCACTTGTTCACTATATGCACGCCCCACGGAAAGTGGTTGCTGCCTCAGGCACCTATACGCCTGCATAATGACCTGCCTTGAGTTAGAATGAGTATTTACATGACAAGATTGTGAACTGAATGCAAATGTTGTTTTTCAGCTGAATTAGTTCCCTGGTATTCAGCGTGCAGCCACGCGAGTGCTCATACTGATACAGAGTAAGTGGTGTTATGGGGGCAAGAAGAAACAGAAGCAGCAACTCCTTTTGAAGAGTTAATTGAGGAAACATTACTCCAGCGTTTCAGCAATCACACTAAAAATAGTTGTTAGTATAGTAATTAGTCTATTGTTAGCATTCTCTTTTTTCTCTCCTCTTAAAAGAGCTCTGAAAATGTTCCTGTCCTGCGGTCTGGCAATCTGGTACTGGTGGTTGTCCATGAGTCCTTATTGCCTGCTGTCCAAACCACCTCCACATCTTTCTAAGGTGTCTGGCTACTGCCCAATTACTCAACAGCTCTAGGTATCCTCCTTCAGTGCATCCATAAACCCACCTTCTTACCATAAGCTCCTGTTTTACCTTAGTATGTCCAGACCCTCTCAAAAACACAAATTACCTTTCCTTCTGCTCCTTTTTCTCATCTGCCTTCTGAATCTCTCAGCCTTCCCTGAAACCCAGCTCCTCATTATGCAAGTTCACAGTGTTCATTGCCTCAGCCTCTTCCCTCAGCTAACAAGCTGGCATCCATTTACTCCTTAGACACCTTCAGCTTCCATTTGCCACATCCAGCACAGCTTGAAGCAGGATTTTCTGCTATAAATTGGAGTTTATGGTAACATACAACGCATTTGGAAATGTCACAATAGTTAAATAACAAACTTCCATAGCCATAAATAACAAAAAACCCCATAAGCACTGGTAACAAGATGACTCTGTTTCTGCAGTCTTAATGACTTACACAGGTCCTTGTCTGTAACTGAAGTCTCTTTAGGAAACCAGAAACCTCTCCTAACTTCAGTGGGTCTTAGATCAAGCCATATGTTTTCAGACAGGCTGCCAGACCAGCCACCATCATCCATCTTCATCTTCTATTTATTTTTATTGTGACAACTTCAAATTACATTTTTCCTATTTTATTCTCAGAACTAATTTTGCTTTTACAACAATCTTTTCAGATAAAGTATTTGCAAAGAAACAGATGGTGATCCTATTTTCTGTGCTGTGAAAGGACAGCACTTCTCAGTTTAGTAAGCAGTGAGACCCTTGTGGTATCCATTGCATTCAGAAGGATAAATCAAGCGTCAGAACACAGAGACAGTCCCTTTTCCATTAATCACTACAGCAGCAACTATATGTTATTTCTACAAAATGGCTGAATTAACATCTTGACAGTTGATACAAAGAAAGAGTCGGTAATGACACACCTTTCCCACTGGCCACTAGTCCATTTTCAGGAAAACTAAGTCTTTAATGAGAATATTTGTTTTCAGGAACCACTATTACTCTTCCATTTATTACTGTTCCATTTTCTATGTTGGGAGCACAGATCATAAAATAACTGTTTACCATTGGATAGAACAACTTCTGGAGTACAGTATCTTTACAGATGAGTGGGTAATTTCTGGCAAAGTGGGTCATTTCTTTATCTCAAATTGCGATTAGGAGAATAAAGATCCTTCTGATCTTGAAATATAGTTCAATAAGAATACTACTTCTGAAAGTCTGTTCTACAAGAAGAAAGTCTAGAGAATGGAAATACTTGATCTTTTTTTCTAATTGAATCACTTAGCATGTTCATTCATACTAAATAAACTATGTTGCAGGGTTTCTTTCTGTTCTTATTAACTACCATTACACATCTTAAAGTGATATACTTTGTAATAATTAGGGCATGCTCGTCTTTTTACTCTTGCTTCCTTCTGAAGATTGCACCTCTTAATGGTAACGGTCAAAGATGGAAAGACCTAATGCTCTTTTTGCCTTCAYACATATATATTGATACATGAAAGCTTAAGATGTCTATTTCATTTCTTTTATTTTTTCGGATTATATTTTTTAGAAGTCACACCAAGGGCAGCTTAATAAGTAAAATGGAGTTCTCAAGTGTCTGAAACTTTAAAAAGAAAAATTAAGAGAAGGGCTTTTTTTTAAGGAAGTATTTAAAGCCAGTTTAAAGTTAAGCATTAGCTTCTCTGATGGTGAATGTTAAGTTCAAGAACTGCAGATGATAAAAATGCTAATTGTTTTGCACATGTATATGTGATGAGAGAAGTTGTAATAAATATCCCATGCCACCAATAGCTTATTCAACAACAGCAATACTTGTTAGTCTTGAAATAGCTGCTCCTTCTTCCTTCAAAGTGAGATTTAAGAGCTGTGTAAATATGAGGTTTGYGCAACAAAGACCTGTGCTTGCTAACCCAGAAGATGGGTTCATGTCAGTGTGAAGTAAGTAAGATTTGTATTTCGTTTCAGTAGATTTCTTAAAAGGGAAATTTTTCAAAATCAGGGCTTATGACTGTACCAATTCTGACTGCTGTAACAATATCTGATAAGCACTGTAACAATTACTAGACATGATATTAAGATCCAAGATATTCTCAATGGCTTGTTTCCTTCCTTTTTGCAGATCTTTTATTTTTATATATGTGGCTTTTTAGTTGTTTGTCAAGACTATTGGATAGAAACAGATGCATTTTAGTATAAACTTCAGATTTTTGTGCTTATGTGCCCATACTTTATTACTGAGTTTGGCTCTTCTGCTGAAGTTGGCTGACAAAAATATATGGTGGGGGTTTTTGCACGGTCAAATATTTACACAGATCTGAGCCTTTTGTGCATTTCTACTTTGATAGTAAAATTACTCTGCAGTGCTCTGCTGGCCCTCTACCTGAGAATTTGCAGAATAATTCATCTGAATTTTTTTTTATTTTATTTTTTGTATTTATTTTTATTTCCATAGTTACGGACTTTATAGATTGCTATAACCTGCTTCCAGTATTGGCTAAGTGATTATGCTACTTCTAAGCATGTAGGTCAAGTGTCTGCTGACAACTTAAGTGAATAAGAGAATAGATAGGAAGATATAAAATATCTTGGAGTTCTATTTCATGTTTGTCTGTATCACATGAATTGGTCATCCAAATTTGATCACAAGTTGTCTGTGATGTCTGACAGCTGAAATAAAACTTCTCTCAAAAAGGTATATACTACAGTGCTAGGTACCAATAAGAGAACTGCGGTCACAATTAGCACATGAAGTCACCACTGTGCTATTGCCTCTATTTTAGTGTCTGTTATTTTAGTTCATTTTAACAAACGCTTATGAAAGCACATGTCAAATAATACTTAATTTTAATACTAAGTCTGGCAATAACAAAGTGGCAACATAATCACCCCTTTATAATATATGGCATAACTGGTGGCCCCAGGAGAAATATAACAATTTAATTTGCTTAATATATTCTTCTGACACAAAGATCCACAGGAGTACCGCTTAAGAAACTGATGAATGGTAAAAGATGGTATAAGAGCATGGAGAATGAACTCAGCACTCTTTGGGTTCTGAGGCTTTTGTCATCTAGAAATACGATGATACTTACTGTAACATTTTATTTCTTGTCCATCTTCTATCCTGTCTGTAATCAGACTCATCAGTGAAGACTGATACAATCAACTTGATTTGCCAAAGTCAGTAGAACTACTCAAAGGGTTACCTTGAGATGTGTGTTTATGCACCTTTATTAATTCCTTAGAAAAGAGGTGTTGTATGAACATTGCCAATGGAAGCTAGAGAATTTAGCTCATAAAGTAGAAATTTGAGTACGTATTTGCTTATTTTATACTACTTTGTATATATAGGTGGGTGGGTATATCCACAATATTGCTTAGTAAATGCATTATGTGTAGAAATAAGGAGAAAATAGACTATTTTAATGTATCAGTGTTTTTTATGAAATGTATTGATATGTTAATATTTCATAAAACAATAGTTCTCAGAGGAAAAGTATTTTAAATTATTCTTGCAGTCTTCTGCCTCTACCCACTGAGTTATAGTTTTGAATATAATAATAAATTATCTTGTACTTATTTTGCTGAATATGGAAATRTAATTTATAATCTCCTGCCAATTAGCTTTTCTCCTTAGTATTATTTCTGAAGCATTCATTGCTGTTGTAAAATTCTATTAAGATAAGAAAATACAGACTGTTGGACTTCTTTGCTTAATTTTTCTTGAGACTATCACACAGTGTTTCTCCCAGTAAGCTGGGAAGAGAGAGAATGTAATTTGTACTTTCCAAAGCTTTTGATTTGAACTGATTGGTATATTCTTTCCAAAAAGCTGAGTAAGTTTTATTACAGTACAAACATGACCTTCAGGAAAAGGTTAAAGATATCTTTAACAAACTACTTTCCCAACCACTCGAAAAGAAACTGTTAGGAAATGACTGGGCTCAGCTCCTCAGGTAAGTAGCCCTCATTAATTGTCTGTTAGTGACATACTCATTATTATCAGACAATTGACAATTGCTGATATTAAATGTGGAACAAGCATRCACAATCAACTAATGAAATTGAAATGCCAGAATTAAGATGCTGCTAGTTGGCTTTTATCGCTAATGAGGAGATTTCTGTAGTCACACTGGTAGTTGCAAGTGGTTTAATGGGATCCTTTACGGGGTTTATAGTTAGTAAGATCATGTGGTTTAATTATTTCTGGCATCTTAATATGATCTTCGTTCTTTTCACTTTTCACATGAGGAGACTCATTACTTTTCTCCAAGGATCCAGTATGATAGACAAAAATGTCAGAAATAATTAAAACTAATGATGGCCACACACAGAGAAATGTTGAGTAGGAATTCAGTCTATCTGGTATTGATAATTCCCCCTGGAAATCTGAAATGAAGTTCTCCTAGTCGTATTCGGAGTCCTTCTCATCAGCCTCATAGTTTCCTCAGTTTGATAGTGTTGTGCTTTGGCACCCTGATTTATCGGTTTGTGGGAAAGAGGTCAAACATTTTATGGCCTCACATTGTTTAGGCTGTCTTTATAACTCCCTGGATAGAATGATTGTTTTGAGGTAAGAGTGCCTCCTGTTTAAAATCCAGCGTCCTGAAATTTGTTGTCATGGTCCCCAGATCCCTCTGGCAATAAGAACTATGCTTGGCTCTACTGTAATGTTGATATGGCTTTTACACCAAAAATTAATGTTATTTGAAAACATAAATTGGGATTCCTTGCAATTCTGACTCATTGTATGTACTCCAGCAGTTTTGCCTTCATGACATTCTTGGCAAATTTTCGTAACAGCCATATGAGTAATAAGGTTTTTCCTAATACGAAATAGTTACAAGACACGAGATTTTCTATTAGAATATGAATAAATTAGAATAAGATACTGTCTTCAAGTGGAATATGAACACTTAGCTCTTCTTTGAGTCTTTTGAAATCTTTCCCCAAAATTACTGATTCCTGTTTCTTAGTGCTGCCTGTAGCTGAGGCTAGTTGTGACTGGTAAGGGCAACTAGATTGTTAAAAACCAAATAAACAAAACCCTCTGAATTGAAAATGAGAGGCTCTGCCCTTTTTAGATGGATATGCTGGGCTAAGGCCATTTACACTTAGTCAGGGGCTGCTTTCATTTGCATCTCTGAACTTTTTCCTCGCCTAGTGAGTGGCCCCGGGGAGGGAAGTATGCCAGTGCATTTGGTCATGGGATGAGGAAGAGCTGAAACCAGAGGGTCTGCAATTCACAGCCAAGGTTTTTAGAACATCTACTTGTCTGGCAGATCTGTTTGCTTCAAGCGTGGAACCACAGAGTGGGCAAGCAGTGATCCAGCTGTGGAGCTTGTGGTGGGAGAACATGGGCAGTGGAGGGGGAAAACTTAGCATGAGAGTTGGACAGTCAGACAGTCACGGTACTGTTCTTGAGTAATCTATACAATATATACATCAGACACAAGCAGCTCTTTTTATCACACTTGCTGGGTGGGCAAAGGAGAGGGGTGGTGAAGATAATTGTGGAGAGCACCTAATCACGCTGGCTGATGGTGCAGATCTGTCTCAGCTGGGTTCTCCTCAACCAGACAAATTCTAACCCAGAGGCCTATTAGTTCTTCTCGCCTTTTAGCACTGCTTCAGGGAAAGGACACTGAACAAGGCAAAATATGTGGCTAAAAATACTAAGTTCTGCTGATACTCTGAGGTAAAAAGTTTATCCTTCAAACTGTAAGTGCTGGATGGTGTAGTTATATTATTGATTTGGAATTAATATTAGCAATATGAGCTGTATTCTTCAATGTGCAATTGCTTCAGGATCTTCACTAGAAATCTTGTTTCTGTAACTTTTTAGCCACAATTTGAAGTGACCCTGTGTGTGATTTATATAAAAAGACTAGGAACAAGGACTAAGCATGATACTACTTAAATACTGTTTTTGCAGATAATGTTTACTTTAACCCCTGAATCTCCCTTTCCTCAAATCTTCTCAGTGACCAAACTTTAGAAACTCTAAAACTGAGTGAAATGGTTACAAATGTTCTTAATTCCAAACAGATGAGAATCTTTGAGTGTATGAGTCTATTTCTGTCTTTTTTTAATTCATTTTATCTCTTTAATATGAGACAAATACAAACTGCTTAGAGGGTGGGGTATTTTGCAGACTGAAATATTACTGATTTGGCTTCTTGCATACCTAGACTTCTTAGTTGTAATATATGTCATTTTCATCTAAGACCTACAAAAACCCTATTAATAGAAGTCAAGTAAGCATTAAGAACGGTCCTTCCTTTACCTAGAGCTATCAGAGCTCCTTCCCTTTTCCACAGTATTAGGAATAGTGCTCATTTATCTTCTGATGCTGAATCCCCATCTTTTACACTTGAAGGAGCCTTGCTTCAGGATAAATCTTGTGGCATTCTGCTTCGTCTTTCATAAATGAAATGCTGTTAATAAACCAATTACACACAGACTGCATGACATTGCTAGCAATCTACCACATGTATCTACTGGTAGGTTTAACTGATGTTACTTTTAATTTTGCTTATCAGATCTAACTTCTCTCCCTGCCTTTTTGACAGCTGTGACTGAAGTGGAAATTGATTCTAGCTTTTTAAGATCACTTTGTCATTAGGCTTGCATTGCTATATTGAAAAGCCACAGATAAAAGGTGCTGATGGACGAGGTGCAAGGATTAAAACTATGCCCCATTTGTGTTTGTATGTGAGGCAATAGATCTGCAAGATGGAGTTCATTTTCTCCTTGCTATTGTTAATGCTGTTCTGGAAGATGAAAATAGATCCTGCTTCTTTCCCAGAATTTTTTTCCTTCAGTGCATTTCCATTTGTGAGATTGTTCGCCAGTGCTAAAACTGCATGCCCTATTTTTTTGTGAACAAAAAGCAGAATTTTTTTGAAAGACAATATTTATATCCACAGGGTAATGTATTTTGCACCCAACATGCTGGTGAAGTGCCAAGCTTGCACAAAAAAATTGTTCAACTTTGACTGGAGAATATACAAAAAAATTAAGCATTACTGACAGTCTAAATAACAACTCCCACCTTCACCCACGCACAACTCTGAGCCAGTGTTGGTTTATTCTTCTTCTGTTTGGAAACCTAAAATCTAGCTTGCCTTGCCTTCAAGTAACTCCTTTGCCACTGCAGTGCTGAAGAATGGATTGCGGGAGGTGGTTGAGTTCAGACCTTGAAAAGAAAACAAAATTGCTCAATTAGACTCTCCAGAAGAGCTTCGTTTGTCGTAGTGAATTACATTGGTCACTGGCTACCATTAAGAAAGGAAAAGGGAAGGAACAAGGGATCACACACTCTGAACAGGTTAGAGTAAACCAGCCAGAAAGGTTCATGGTGTCATAAACATTGCAGAGAGTGAAAAAAAGACTTTGATACCTGATAACTTAATTATCTGCCACTGTCAGTTTGGAAGGGCTTTTAAACATGTCCAAAGTGTCTACCAAAATTTTCAGCAGGAGTGACAGCAGATTTTTAAGTAAGGATAAAAATGCAGCAGTCTTCCTGGAATAAGACTCTGACAGACTATGATGAATTACCTTATTATAGTTGTTCGCATGACAAATGTACTTGATCAGTGTTTCTTCTTGGGAATAGTTGAGCTTATCCAGAGGCAAAAGTTGAAAGGAAATGAAAGCTAACTAGTAATCCTAAGTGGAATACATCAGAATCTTCTAGCAACAGAAACTGAGAAACCTAGGTCTAGCTCTAAAATTGTTTTCTAAAAGGTGATTTTTGGTAGCAGTGATAAATTAAACTGAAATGTGAGTATGCAAACTAGAAATAAATGATGTAGAATAATCAAAAGCTTATTTGTTAACTCTAAACTCAGGAGTGGGATTTCCATTATTTTCATAACCCAAACCATTCTATGGTTATTTCAAAAGAAACTCACGGTATAGGACCTAATATATGATTATTTAGCCAGTGTGTCAGAGCTATCCTAACCTGTAATTCTCTGATCTGTCCACCTTACAATTTAAGCATGAAAATAACGGAAACCCCACTCCAGAGTTTAGAGTTAACAAATAAGCTTTTGATTACTGATATCTGTAAACACGTAAATTAGGTTATTACCCCAAATTGCAATTGAGAGTCTACATCTGACCCTTCTGGCTTTGAGAGACAAGGCTACAAGCCTGTCTGTCAGGACACAAAATCTGTGGAACAGAACAAGAGTGAAATTTGGATGGAGAAAAATCTCAATAGTTTTGAACAAATTAGATGTTTTGGTTTGACCCAGCATTTTTTTTTAAACTTGACATATGCTTTCAAAACACTCTCAACTATTTTTTTTTGTTTGTTTGTTTAGTCCTTAAGCAGAATATATGTGGTTCTGATTTCTACTAACACTTCTTACAAGACTGTGGCATAGTAAGTTGATTAGTACACTAATGATGTATTGTTCTAAGTAATGGAAATTAAGTTGAAGTCAAACTGTAGGTACAAACCATTTTTTGTGATGCCTATATCAAAGTTGTTTGGGTTTTTTTTTTAATGTATTTTTACTATTCTTCTGATTTAGTCATTGGCAATGGTTTTCCAGTCAGTAGTGTGAATTAGGGACATTTTTCTGTCCCTAGTAATTTTATAATTACTATTTTGTTTCAAGGCATGATTTGAAAATCAACCATGCATGCAGAAAAGCTTGTGCTGTTGTTTCTCTTGGCTTTAGAGGACAGATAAGTACATCTGCATCCAAGCTTTCAAAACTTGTCAGAAAATAATTTTCTAAAGAAGAATTACTTCTGTCAGTGCTTAAATTTAAATTGTGGAAAGTAAAATTTTGTTACTGCATGTGCTTTGTAATACTATGTTCATGAAGTGCTTAGCATACTTTCATTATCTTGATCACATTAAAACAAATACAGTTAACGGAATGTGTAGTTAGCTATTTTGGGAGTAACATTGCCAATACAACACAGTTTTCCTCATTGTTTTCTTTGAATTGTTCCAGTATTTCTATGATTTAGAGAACAGGAGTGGGACTGTATTTGGGTAAAAAGAAATATTTTACTGTCCCTGTAAGTATCTGTCCAGACCTAGTACAAATATAAAATCTCTGAAAAAATTAACACCTGGATGGGTTTGTTGAAGTTCTTTAGCTCAAGCTCTTTAGTTTTTGTGTTCAAAGTGCAGTGTACATAGTCACATCAACTTAGCAGGCTTCGCTGCCTGCTAAGTTGTGCTAGAGGCAGCAACACAGCTAACATACTGCAGCTATATTTTTTACAAAGTTGTAAGCTATATTTTTTATTACGTTAGCTTGATTACTGGAAGAATCTCTCCACAACAATAAGGAACTCTGTGGGGACTTAAGTAGAATGTGTTTACTAAAGGAGATGCGCAAAGAAGATGCAAACTACTCGTTGTTCGKTTTTTTTGTCTTCACCATAGGGAGATGCAAGTTAGATACGTGGAGTAGATTCACCCTGCCAATGGTAATACAACTGCATAAGTAGGGCTGTATGTTCCTCCTGCCCTAGGTAAATTTACAATGCACACTATATAGACATTGTGCTCTACCTTCCTGGGGGAAAAAAAAAAAGCATCGTATATTTGTCTCTATGGGACTCAAGACTGATTGGCACTCTTCTATATAAACATACTCCTAAAGACCTCATTTTCTTTAAACTTACCCAACACATTCCATCTTACTGCTTTTGCTCTTACTGTAGCTAGCTTTGTGAAGCAAGAAGTGGGTTCTCACATTCTTCTGTTAGAAATGCGCAGTTACAGTAGGTATCATCTCTACTGATAACTTACATATTCATAATAATTAAAAAAATCTGTCTGAAAATAAAAGGGTTCTGTAGTGTTTATACCAATCTTTGATTGGTGTTCTTATTCGATCAATGTACATCTCAAACCATGTTTAAAGTGAAAAAGTGGATTGAAAGGTTGAGAAGGCAAGTGGGGGTTGTTTGAAGTAGTTGAGGATGAAGCTGCTGGACCTGACTGAAACAGCACTTTATCTTGTTTGGGACTAATGTCATATCTTAATTGGGTTCACATGTTATTTGGGTTGATGAATTCTATCAGATATTATAATGAGRCAAAAGAATTGTCAGTATCCTGTGAGTCTCATATGCCTTTTTCCCTTGAAGGCTTTTCTAATTTGTACATTTGCTCCTTACTTCAGTTCTTGAATATTTTACTGCCTCTTTGTGAATCTTAATTTCATTTCTTTCTTTATAAAATAACAAAATTTAAAATTGCCAGTAAAGAGCAAATGCATACATTGAAAAGTAAACTAAAATGGTAAGAGTTTGAGTGGGATTTTATTTTTTATTGTGTTTTGTTGTGCAGAATTATCTATTTTGTCTTTATTTCAGATATTTAGCTTATTGTGCATAGCATAGATTCAGTCATATGGTACTTCTGTTGAAATTTTGACAAGGCAGTTAAACAGAAGAGTGAGTAAAACTGCAAATTAATTGAATGGATAGACTTGGGTCTAATGYTTCTTTAGCTGTCATTTGCTTGTTTTGTTCTGCTTAATTTAGCTGCTTTTCAGCTCATAAACTTCAAAGTCAACCCAAAGTCGAGCTCAAGGAGGATTCATATGATACAAGCAGGCCTGATTAGCCCGAGAACTGTGAGCAAGTCTGGTATCTGTGCAGACTGCACAACTGTGGTGAAGATGTAAATATTTATTTTTGGTCTTCTGGGTTTGAGCTCAAAGGATTAACCTATAGTAAGAAATTAAGAAGGAGGTTGCTAACATTCAATATATAAAATCACCGGTGTTAAGATCTTAAATAAGGCATCTGCCTGAAGGGAAGGTAATTTAAAGTAGCTTGTGATTTATAGTAGTTTGACTCATCAGTAGTGATCACAACTAAAAATGATGTTTTGTTTCGTTACTGTGGAGTATTTTATAATGGATTTTCCCAACTGGGTTTTAAGAACAATGTATCTGTTTATCCAAGACTACTGATTTATACTGTGCCATGCCATAAGCACTGCTGTTGATTGCTAACTGGTTGGATATCTATTGAACGCAGCTTGTTCCTGGATGGTAGGTGATAAAACCTTTAACTTCCAATTTCAGTTGTAAAGCTCTGATCTCTTTAAGTTGTACGGGAATGAACTCTAAACCTTTATAGAAATCTGCAGTGATGCTCTTTCCTCATGCTATTTCCTGTTTCTTCGGTCTCCGTTACACAGAATTCTTCCTCGGTCTAGTTTTCTTTGCTCCCTTTGACTGTCAAATTGGAGCATGTCAGTGGCATTTTGCTATCCCACACTAAAACACTTTCCTCACTAATTATTACATTTAAATTGTTTGTTGCTCACCAGCATCTGCTGCTCAGTTTCTCAGCTGAAAATACACAGTATCATACTCTATCCTATGCTTTTTTTTTTTTTCTTTCTTTCTGTAAAATGTGTCCTGGCTGCTAAAAACTGCAGGTGTTTTGGTATTTCAGATCTAAGCAATATATCTCCATATACACTCTTAGAATCTGTTTCTCTTTTGCAAACACCGTTTTAAAATTTCTCTCACGCATCATGAGAGAGACAGTGCTGATGGCTGCAGTTGTGATAGTCATTAATAAAAACAGAATAATACACATAAATCCTAAGACAAACACATTTTTGATTCTGCAGTTTGATAGGAAGAGTAGAAAAGGAAGGGTAGAAGGATGCAACAGAAGGAGTATTTCTCTGGAGCTCCTGTATTTTATGTCTTAGACAAATGGTGTGACCACTGTTTGAATAGTGAAGATATGTAGAATGGTGACGACACTTGTAGTAGCAGGACTTTCGGGTGACAGTCTTCCCTTTTCAGTACCTGCCCTGCTTGCCCCGATGGGAGTCCAGCATGGAAGTTCCCTTTGATGTTCCCTGTAAGGAGGGGTCACTGACAGCAGCATCCAGAGATCACCAGCACGGGACAGCTGTGGCTCAGAAAGATAACAGCCTAGTGTTAACACGCCACTGGTAGGGCTATTGCCATGGAGGTTTTGGTGCTGTTGGAAAGGTGCTGGTGTGCTGAAAAGCTTGGTGGAGCATGGGCATTTCTAGAAGGACTGTATAGAGTACGAATAGCAATTTTCTTTGTATCTTGTAGTTTAACCAATAATCAAGTCAAGCGGTTTGAAATGATCTACAATGCCACGATTTTTACAAATTTAGGAAAGTTTGTTTGGAAAGAACAAAGAAACCTTTGCTTCTTGATCATTATGAGCATTAGTGGATTTGACCATGATGAATTTAAAGAGTTTGTAGTAGGGCAGGGTGCCCAAGTATGATGACAGAAGACTACATCTGTATATTCCAGCAATGACTGTTTTGGACAGTCATTGTTATTTTGCTGAATTTATTTCAGTCATGAAAGAGAAATATTTTAGGTTTTTTTTTACCTTGAAATATTTTCAGATTATAGCACTTTTTCATCCCTCTTCAAAGTATTTAGCAACCTCTAAATAAAACACATTGACATTTTAAAATCTAAATACTTTGTTGTTTAAGAAACCTAATAGTTGATATACTTGCCAGAATATTCTGTWATTCTTCCAGTGTAATAAAACCCTTATTGGAGGTTGTGTGGGTGAAGCCAAACAGCTTTCCTCTAGAATAAAATCACAGAAACAAACATTAGAAACCATTTATCATTGGGAAAGTTTCCTCCCNNNNAAAGACCATCACTCATCCCTGACCTCCTAGTCACAATTATCAAGGAAAATCTATAAAAATAGCTTTAGGAAAGAAATGTTCCTAGGCTAGTTCCTACGTATCCTGGGAGCTAATACTTAGTCCTTTAGTGGTTGCTAAAGAATTATGAACTCGACAGAGAGAGCAGGAAAAGAAGTGGTTTTAAAGAAAGCTCTGTTCCACAGGTTTCAATAACATGAGAGAGGAAAAGTTAGCTTTCCTGTCCCACAGCCGTTCACTGAGAAAATCAGTTAGATTGCCTAATGGATAAACAGAGTTAGGTTAGAGGAAAGGCTGGGTTCCTCTGCCAGCAAAGCTAGTTTCCTTTCCCCGCTATCACACTCTCTGTTGTGCCATTTCAAGCACTGCTATTGCCAGAAACTAACCCAGATCTGTCTAAATGATCCAGTTTAAAAAGAAAACAGAGAACGTTTTTTAAGCGTTTGAAGCTTAGAGTGGGGAATGTCACCAAGCAGTTTTGGGTCGGTGCGTGGCCGCATAACGAGAGTGTGAAGAAACTGCAGCGTTGGTGGGGAGAAAGCAATAAGCAGATACACGGTTGCTGGCACTGGAATAAATTGTCCCCAGCTGGGGACAATTGCTTGCTGGGTATGTTGGCAATTCTGGGCCAGGACCACAGAAGCACCGGGGTGGCCGACCGCCTGGGTGCGCTCACCCAGCCTCCCTGCTGATCTGAAACCAGCGTTACTGCCTAACTGAATCCTTCGTTTTGGAATCCAGCGGCAGTGTTCAGGTCCAATGACGAGGAGAACAGTGGACCCTCCCCTCTTCTTGTTGGATTTTGTTTGGATTTCTGAATGGAATCTCTAATTGCTTCGTATCTACTTGGAGCAATGGCTTATTGATTATAGGAGCCCTTTCCTGGCCCGGCGYGTGTGGCGGGGCAGCAGGGTGATGGGGCGGGAGGAGGCCGAGCCACCCTGCTCCTCAGCTGCGCGGCGGCGGCAGTGTTGGGGCGGGCAGGCGTTAGGCCGCGGGGTCGGAGCTGCGGCGGGGGCGCGTGGCAGCCCTTGCCCCAGGCTTTGGTGACTCGCAGGCTGAGCCTGAGCCAGTCGGTGAGGCCAGGGCCTGCACCGCCCCAAATGCCAGGGTAAGCCCCCAAGCCCAGATGGTGAGTGCGTGGATGAGACTTAGCAAAATGTTTGGGCGCAGAAATAAAGGGGATGAGAAAGAAGGACCCCCCAGTCCCCGGATGGGAGGCCTGAATGTGGGGTTGTGCCCTTGCATCCTGGGTTGTGGTGGAAAAAGTGCGGAAACTGGAGGAAGAGAAGTGTGTCCTGGGAAACAATGAAATTGCTCCCAGCTGGGCATCATGGCTCTGGGGACCTCTGATTTTCCTCCTCCCAGGATGGTGGGGACTTGTTCCCTCTGCGGGGGTGAGGAGCCCCCACACAGTTACTAAAGAAGAACAGGAGGAGGAGGGCAGATGGATGCCCCCCAGGGGCCGTGGGTGAGGGAGCGGGACAGGGTGGTAAGGCCTGCTGAGAGGGTGTGCAAATGGCGAACAGGGGAAAGGGAGCAGTCGTGAGGTTGATGTGGTGGGGGGGATGGCAGAGTCAGAGGGATGGTGCTGGATGTGCTCCAGCTGCAGTGCAAACTGGAAACAAACCGGTACTGGATTGTGGATGATGCTGTGTGGGGCAAGACAGGATGATGTAGAAGAACACAGATGGAAATGTGGTAAACCCATCTGGGCAGCTCATCCAATGCAACAAAAACCTGTGTTAGTTTGTCAGGCGAGAGAATTGCTAACATGCGCTGATCGCATCAGAAACGATACCCAATCTGGCCTGCAGGACCAGGGGGTGGAGTTTGTAATAGCTAAAAGTTCAGACTGTGATGATGTCAACCCCTGTAATCTGAGCGTATATACACATTGTACATTGTTAATCGCTGTTACCTGGCCCCAGGGACAAGGGCAGAGTTTAATAAATGTATGTTAAGATTGTGATGATGTCAAAAGTAGAGTTTATAAAGGATACACGTTCAAACAGTTCTTAAAATATGTGCCTCACAGAGGCGAGGGGTGCAGTGTATTGGACTTAAGTGACAGAGTGGGTGGCAGGGGACTTGCATTGGTGATCTGTGCAGGCAAAGGCAGTGCACTGCCCTGTGCCAGTCCCAGCTGGCTCTGAAACTGGGGTAAATACCCCATCGCCTGCCAAAACTTTATCCAGTCAGGGAGTCCATAGCGGACCTGCTCAGACATGCTGAAGAAAAAGTGGCAGCTATTAGTGGCCGGAGAGGCTCCTAGTGAGACGTGCCAAGTAGACGCTCTGGAAGATGCTCTTGGAGACACGAGGAAGAGATTTCAGGGTTATATGAGAGGGAGAACCCAAAAGTTTCAAGAGAGAAACTCACGGAGGCATCCAGGGGACCCAGCAGTCCTACCCTGGGCTGCACAAGGCATAGCYGGAGCCTCTGTGCTGACCCACCTGCCTTTCCTCCCAGACTGTGCTGTCTCTCCTGTGGGATATGGAGGTCATGTAATTTATAAAACTCCACATATATCTGTGATTAAAGTGTTTTGTATCCAAGTCCATTTAGTCTCCACACTGAGTATGTGGTCTTAAACCATGACAGTGCATGTTTGAATGAGAGTTGGTAATAATTTCTCAGGGCAGCTAAGGACACTTCTGTCATATGCTGTTGGACAGGAAAGTATTAAAAGCCTTCAGACTAAGCAGTTGGTCAACATTAGATGCCTCCTGTGATAAACGTTAAAACATATTGGATAATGGGGAAGGAGAGAGGTGAACAGAACTGAAAATTACCAGCAGCCAGGCAGTCATAGGTGGACAGGATTTCATAGCATCAGTGAATTTAGTTTAAATGGAGGGGTAATGACAATGTGAATGAAAAGAAAAACATTGAAGTAGCTTTCCTAACAGACTGCAATAGACCTGAAGGAAGAGAGATTGTGGTGGTAGATTTCAAGTTATCTATAAGCATTTGCGTCTTGAAGACATGCTTAGCTGGCTGTTTATGTATTAATTCTTGCTGTGTTGCTCATGAGAAGAGAAACTAAATTCAAAGCTTTGGTAGGATTTCATGCAAGTTGTTGCAAAATCATAAATATGATGGCACTTCATAATTTGTTGATGTTTTCCAGTCCCCTTCACCTAAAATATAGATTCTAGCACAGTGAGCCCTGGTGGTTTATGCCTACAGCTCTAAATTAAGGGGAACTTTGTTTTATTTTTCTCATAAGGTGAACTCTGGTGAAAAGTGAACAATTTTGTAGCCTTGGTTGAGGCCCCAGTAACCCACACAAGTGTTGAACAGCTTGTAGGAACAAAGTTTCATTTGTCCCAGGAATCCATATATTCCATATTTCAAGCAGTTGAAAGAACTTGTAGTTGCTCTGTTGCTGGCATCGTTAAAGTTACTTTGCTTAAAAGAATGTGTACCATTTAAAGGGTAGATTKTTTGCAAACATTCGTATTTCCTAGTTCATTCACCTTATAAACAGAAGGTGCCACTACTTCTTCAGACATTCTTTGAGCTTCAAGACACTTTATACTGCTGACAAAATCTCGTGGTACATTTGTCATTGTTGGCTGGCTATTGGAAAAGAAAGTGGAAGACAAAATGACACCAAAGCATTTGTATAGTATCATTAGCCAAAAAATCAGTGTAGAGTGAGGAGTATAAAAACTGCCTTTGAGTTTATACTTTCCAAGAAAAATTGTATACGCATGTCCATTTGTATAAGTGATGTTACATGCACACTGGACAAAGTTTGAAAGATAAGAACTTGAATCATACCAAGATATATACAAACATGGATCTTGGATTTTTGTTGCAAGATTTGGCTTTTGACCTTACTTGACTGAAAAGATTCAGTTTATAGTCATCCAAGGAGAGGAAATGACAAGGCTGTGGTAGAAGATGCTGTCAAATCTCTTGGATTGTATTAATACTAAAGACCATTTTAGAACTAAATAGTCTACCTAACTTGTTGGTTGTACGTAGTTCGTTCTTCTTTAATTTGCAAAATATATGATTTGAACAATGCTATGAATTAATGTAAAACAATTTCTTTTTTGTGTTCCAGGTAAGAGAATATCAGGTTTCTCACTATAATCAGACTACATCAAGGTAACAGATTTCAGGTATCTGAAGCCTATGATAGGACTATAATTGTGTGTGCATGTATGTGGACATCAGATTCTCTTGCATGTGAAAAATGTCTGAATCAGTAATAGATTTGATTTCCAAAGGAAAAGTAGCCATCTTTAGCAAATCTTTAGCAAATCTTGAAAATCTAATAGAAAGAATTATGTTCTGTGCTACAGTCTCATTAGGTTATGTTCTACTTTTCTTCTGTGAAAACAATTTAATTCATGTTGTTACCATACTGGATGTATTTTGTATCTCTGTATGTTTGCAAAGTAAGACTAAGACAACAATATGGTCACTTTGTGAAGTGATCTTAAAAAATAAAAAAGGGAAAAAAAAAAAGTTTCATGCAAATAGTAAAAAAAAGTATGGAGTTGCAGGTAGGTAGTTGCAAGTAAGGTAGTTCACAATATTAAAGATTAAAGTAGAAAGATTCTGAAATACCAGTGTGCCAGAAGGATACATCATACTCGCTTCTGCTTGTAGATAGTATATGTAGGCCAACATTTTGCTAAAAAGTGGGATTGGCATAGCTTGCAATGCTGTGTAGACTAATGTGCTCAAGCATACAAAATATTTATATTGCCACAAGTTAGAATCTACTAAGTCTCAAAAAAAAAACAACAAACCCAAAAAACCCCAAAAAGCAACAACAAACAAACAAACAAAAAAAGAACCAGATCTTTTTCTTGTGTTCCTTAGTGTTTTCTGTGCTAAAACAGGTCTTCATCTGGCTTATTTTTTTTCTTTGATTATAAGTTAATATTGAATATGGACGACTTAAAAAAAAAAAAAAAAAAAAAAAAAAGTGTGTTTCCTTTTACATCCTTAGTGTTAGTCAAGGTTTATGGATATGACTCCTGTAAGAGTCTTGTATTTTGAATAGACAACTGAACCTCATTTATCAACCTGGTTATTGAAGTAAAATACAATGGATTCCTTGTGGTTAAGCAGTCAGCAGTAGTTTCAGCCAAGATTCAGTACTAGAATGTCTGTCACCTACAGCTTTCTAAGATTTTCYTGGAAAATTTAATCAAAATTGATACCTATTTTCCCCTCGCAGATAATCTGTAGTCCTTGATATGGTAGTTTTTCAGCAAGAGTAGTGTGTAGCATCTTGAAAACAATTGGAACATTTATAGAAGTCTTTCTTTCATTGATTGCATCCTATCTTTTAAAATACAACTTTAAAAAGAATGGTAGTACTGGTGTATCCTTGATAATGTTGTATTCACACTTCAGCAGCTGAGATTTTTTTATTGCCAGTATCTGGACTATTGGATACATAAAATCCTACAGCTACACAAAGGCAAGTAAACAGCATAAATCCTTTACCGCTAGACAGAATGCTGTAATGAATCTAAATGGCTTTTTAAAGGTAGGGTTTGGTCAGATGTCCAGAGATTTCAAGATTATTTAGCTAAAGTAGAAATCACCCAGAGTACTTTCATGAATAACATTGGGATGGGTGTGTCTTTCCTTGTCCAGCTGCATTTTGAATGCCTTCTCAGTGCCATTAGATCAGCATAAGATTGATAGTTATTTGATATAGCAACATCTGTTGTTCTGTGATGTACTTCCAGCAGATGCTCTTACTTTAAATGTAATATGCTATTTGTTTTAATCTTGGAGCATGTTACCTGTAGCAGATAAATGGTAGTAAAGTTGCAATGCAGGTTTTGAAACCATGAATTGTTTATCTCTGGTCAAAATGATATCTGCAAATTGTGCAGAACATCATTAAGTTTAATAAGGATGGCAGTTGGAACAGTTTCTGATTTATTCCACAAATTGGCATACAGAATTCTTCTGACTATAGGGCAATTTTGTGCTTTTTCTTCCCCCCCAACCCCCTTCTCTCCCTTCCATCTCTACCTGCCCCCAGTAGCCATCCTTTTTTGTTCCTGGTGAATTAATGAAACTGCATGGACATGTGTCTTATCAGAACTAGAAGACTGTTCTCAAAGTTTGTCACTGTGTTTTTATCTGTCACACCATATGAAGAGTTGTAATGAGAAAAAATGTCCAGCAATGAAATCTGTAACTTAATTGACTTTGCAAGTATAGCATGCTGGCAAATGGTCTAGACAAAGATAATTTTAAGACAGTCAGTGTTTCCTGCTTTATATAAGTGCATGATAGTATTTAAGATAAATAAAATGATGATATCATCAAGTATTTCTGTAGTCAAAGGAAAGTTTTTGGTAAAAAATTCTCCTTTTCTAGCAGGAATATTAAAACCAGAATACTGTACAATGCAATGCTCTTAAATATGTTTACACAGCAGGCATTCCATATTTCTTGGTATTAATAAGTCCACTTGTAAGTACCATTTCCTTCTTTGAAGGAGTGACATGCTATTACTTAACTTGTATGCAAATCCTGGTTTCTGTTACAAAGCTACAGCAATCAAGAGAATCTCATCTAATGACAGCATCTGCTGAATGCTGTTAAAATTCTTCATACAAACACAGACAAAAAATTTGGGTAGCTGTGGATGTTTGCTTGCATATTGCTGGCTATTTAACCAGTGTGCATTCTGAAGTTACTTTTTCTGTTCAAATTTTTTAATAACTGAAAGCATGTTTAGCATTAATAACTCTGCATGTTTATGTTTTACCCAAAGACAACACAGCAAGTTATATAAGGCAACGTAGCAGTTCCTTTTCCTGTCTCTATCTTCACTCTGAAGTCTCAAGTCAGTATGTTTGCAATACCTGTTTTGAGAATTTTATCTGTCTTAGGGTTCTGTGGAGAAGTAGAAAATTCTAGAATGTCTTTGACTGTGGGAGAGCTCAGTCCAGGCTTCATGTGGGGATTTCTCTGACACACATTAACTCTGCTTCTGTGTCCAGTACCTATGCATTTTAAGTAATAAGGTCTAGCTCTTGGGCTAAATAGTGGTCTACCATACCTATTGTCGTGGTTTAACCCCAGCCGGCAACTAAGCACCACCCAGCCGCTCGCTCACTCCCCCCCAGCAGGATGGGGCGAGAGAATCGGAAAGGTAAAAGTGAGAAAACTCTTGGGTTGAGATAAAAACAGTTCAATAATTGAAATAATAATAATATAATAATAATAAATAGTAATGAAAAGGAAAATAACAACAAGAGAGAAATAAGACCCAAGAAAGACAAGTGACGCAAATGAGAACAATTGCTCACCACCAACCGACTGATGCCCAGCCAGTCCCCAAGCAGTGGTCCCCTGCCAACCTCCCCCCTAGTTTTATTGCTCAGCATGACATCATATGGTGTGGAATATCCCTTTGGTCAGTTGTGCACTCCCAACCTATTCGCTGGTGGGGTCGTGTGAGAGGCAGAAAAGGCCTTGACTCTGTGTGAGCACTGCTCAGCAATAACAAAAACATCCCTGTGTTATCAACACTGTTTTCAGCACAAATCCAAAATATAGCCCCATACTAGCTACTGTGAAGAAAATTAACCTGTATTGAAAGAGACATTATCAAAGTTCTTGAGAGATGTCTTTGGGTCCATTAAGATTAATAGAAGTTTCTGAGCAGTTTGAAATAGCTAATCATAAACATATTAATGCAGTATGGTGTTATATAAAGCTACATAACGCTTAACCAAAACTATTCTGCATAATTTGTGATGAAGTCTGTTATAATCCATTAGCCATAATTTCCAAGGCAATTTTCAGTGAGTTTTAAGTTGTGACAACAGTGTGTGCTGTAAATTATTATATGAATTGCAGAGATTCTTGGTGTTTCATATCGTTTTCACATACAACTACAATGTTATAAGCAGCCTTTTTATATGTGAGGTTACATTAGGGCAAATTGGATTTTTGTCTCTGTACCTATTGTGAATGGAGGTATGGTCTCTTTGTGATAAAAATGGGTAGGGATAATGGATAATCCCTCCTTTTACTTCTGCATCCCTAGTCTAGGAAAAAGTAATTGAACAGAAGACTTGGCTTTACCAGTAAAATAAAATGCTTTCAGTCTATGAGCTTTCTCGCCAGTGGACGGATTAAATGAAATTTAGGACTGTAAGTAGATTTATCAGGTTAAAAGCATACTGATTTCCACCCCCCACCGCCCCATAAGCTGTCTAATGCCATGAATGAGGGAGTTGTGCAGAAACACTAATATAAAATTGTTAAAGCATGCACTTGTATTAAATATGCATGTGGAATCAAATAAAAGATTATGTGGAAAATGTATTTTTTGCAAACTTTCTTTTTGTAAACTTTCTTTTTGTAATTTATTTTTCAAAATTTAACTTTCTTGTATGATAGTTTGCGTGCATATTTCTTAAATCGATCTCCAAATTCAAGACTTTCCTACAATAGATGAACAATTAAAAAGGGAAGAACAAAGTTCTAAGTTGCCTATGATATCATGTACAATGAGAAAAAATTAATTATATTCTTCAAAAGTATACTTAGTAATTATTATGTGGCTTTAATAAATAATTACTCCTTCCCTTATGCAATATAGGATCTTCTGCAGTTCTGATGTAAATAATATTATTAGGATATGAAAGGGAAAATATATTTTTCACAGAATTCGTATGTTGTACAGTTACTTATGCTGTGGCTTTATATGCTGTGACAGGCGGCAATCTGAAATGATTTACCTACTCCTTAGATTGCTGGCAAAGTAACTCAAAATCCTCCTTCAGAATTCCTCCAAATGCAATGCCATGTTGCATTGTCCTTGACACGGGACACATTACTATCTCATATTTTAGCTTATAATGACAGACCATAAAATCTTAATGCATGTACACACAAATCAATAGCAAGCTGAAGCAAAGCTTGTTTCTCTAGTAATCAAATTATTCAGTAGAAAAGCCAGCAAAATTACTCTACTGTTGTGATAATAATTAAAGAAAAATATATTACTTTGCAAATCATACAATTTGAGTAGAAATAAAGCTAGAAAGCTAAATCAAAACYGTTTTCATATCAATCAAACGCCAGTTAATTTTAACTAGATTATTTAACAAGAAACYTTCAAAATTAAGCTGCTATTAATGCATTAAAAAGTAAATGCAAATAGGTTGCTTTCCAGATCATAGGGTTTCAAACCAAAAAGCAAGTTCTGGTGGAACACAGTCAACTAACTTTTCCTCATCTGAGTCATTCAACTTTTCATCAGTGCTCTTTTTGTTCCCCTTGATTTGACTATTCAAAAATTCCATTGCTGTCACCCAGTCATAAAAGATACTTTCGGAGTTTTTTTGCATACTTGGTTTGAAAAAGTTCAACATAGAAAAGAACAGTACTATAGCGTGTTCTAGCGCTCTTGCTACATTGAACAGCAGGTCATCGTTAATACAGTCCTGCATAGGTGACACTAGTAATTAAGGCTCGGATCTCAGATGAAACTGTTCAAGCCAAACCTATAATGTAGGTACATGTGATGGTGGTTGCTAGCCCATGTTAAAGTCTGTGCCTGCGCACTTTTTTGTTGGTTAAAGATCATTTGAGAAGGCGTAATCACATTAACACCACACGTTCATTTAACTGTGTGGATGTTCTCTTAAAGTCAACCATGTTGATTCCCTCCATGTAAGTCAATAATATAACTTATTCCCATGAGTATTCATTCCATTCTAAAAATCGTGATACCCAAGTTCCCTATACATTAGTAATGAGAGAGTCTTTCTGTGGCATGCTTTATTTTCTTCTATCAAAGTACTTTTGAATTAGTGGAAGAGAAAGTCTAGATTTGTTTTGTACACTTACAGATTTATTAAAAACCAAAAAGGCCTATGTAGGCACTGACATTTGTTGTCTCCTTCTGACCTATTACTAAGTCATTGCCAAATGCCTAGCGCTGGATAGATGTACAGATGTTAGAACTTCGGTAGGAATCCAAAAATAAGTATTTCCCTATGTGTCTGTAGGTAAAAAGAAGACTCTTTAGTTAAATGTATATTTTGTTATTTTTGTTTTTGTAGTTGCTCTGTATTCAATCAATGCTAACCCATCATCGTCTTAGGCTTCTTTATCTTGCCACTGAATGTTTTGCCTGCCTTCTTATGAAACTTGCAGTGCAGGAGGACTTCATGAATGAGTTTGATTTTTAACTAGAAGCTTATGTCTCTTTATAAATCATGAGGCTTAAATTCATGCCTAAATATAAATACACAGTTAAGATCAGTCCCCTCAAAGGAATCTGTTTTATTTTTTCATAAGTCCTTAATTGCTTACTCTTAGTAGTGGTAAGTGTTGATGTAGTCATTTAGAGAATGCCAAGTTCAGTGAAGTTCCCATCATTATTTGGGATTTTCRGTGCTAGATCAGTAAAAATAATTTGTGGATGAATACAGAAAATATTTTAGCAGTACTGTCTAAGGATGTTTTTCTTGACAATTATTGCTGCTCATGTGGAAGATGACTTGGAGAATAGAATAAGTTGCAAACAAATAAGTCAATTAAACTGTCTGAGACCCTTGCAAACAAGTAAGTGAATTAAATGCTGTAAGAGATCCAACCCATAACTTTTTCATTTTATACTTCAGTATGTAAGTCTACATACCCAGAGCTTTTGTTCCAGAATATTTTTGCTATTTTTGTTGAATAATTGGCCAAATATTTCAGTTATTGACCTGAAATATATCAGGCTCCAGGAAAACCTATCAGTAATCCTTGTACTGTTAGAAGAAAATCTGATGAGTTAATTGATTACCATATTACCACTTGTAGTAGTAGTAAAAGGGATTTTTTTCTCTTCCCCCCCTTTTTCTTTCTTCTCTTATGTCCTACTCTAAGAGTCACAGGAATACTCACTGCTGAAAACTCTTTCCCAAAATGCTGTTCATTTCTCTTTGGAAAGAATTCTTCTAAAAAGAGTTCAGTTCCAGCATAACATGAAATACCAAGGAGTTGGAAGGTGGCAACTATTCCTTAAAAGGAAAAATATGCATTGGGAATTAATAGCAAATGTTCCACATTATGGTGCAAAAAAGGCAAAATAGTTCCACCCTCTATTCACCTTTCTTCATTAAGTATTCTTCATTGGTATTTGTAAAGCAGGATGATCCTGACACTGTGCAGCAGGCAGCACTGACAAAGGAGTGAATGAAAGCTCCTCAATGATTTTCAGTTAATCAGTCTAATTACCTTTCACTCTGTCACAGTGGCAACATCAAGCTTGTGAGGGAAAATTCTTCGAGAAATATCCAGGTTTCTCCTGTTGTATTTTGCATTCTTCATGCGGGCTCTGCTGCAACAATTCATTTTAACATACACTCAATCCCATTAAAGTAAGTCCTTGAAGTCATGGAAGACCTGAGACTGTGTTTCGGCTTAACCTGTTTTGATGCTCACTGAATGGATGAGGTATGTACTGAAGGTCTAGTAGTGAGGATGGAATTAAAACCTTTGTTTTATGAGTTATGAGCTTCAGTAGGTCAATATAAGATCATAGAATCATAGAATGTCTCGAGTTGGAAGGGACCCATAAGGATCATCTCCCTGCTCCTTGCAGGTGTCATCCTGTCTGCTTCTCCCCGTATCCTCCCAGAGGGGAAGTCTCTGGAAGATGAGGCAGTCTGGCATTGAGCTGCCACATTTTAAATTCAACCACCAATAATTTAAGTTTACATTTTTACAGTAGACTTCTTGAATCACTAGAAATGATGAGGTAGAGTTTTTAGAGAGGCCATACTATCTATTCCAGGTTTGTCCACATTTAGTTTTTATGGCCACATAGTAAAACCTCACATAACAGTTATTGGCTAATATGTGTGTAGATATGTTATCTGTGTTTTGTCTTTTTATATAACTCTACAACCTTAATTAATATCTCCTGTTTTAGAGACAGCTTATAAAATTTTATTTCTTCCTTTCTATTTCTTTGGCCCTCACTGTTCTCGCATGAGTCCAGCAGATGTTTGCCTATTGCATCCTTACATCTATCTTCTTTCTGTCATTTTAATTTGCTGTGATTCAATTTAGTAATAACAGGTAGAAGCGAAGTAAAGTTTTTGATAATGATGCAAACTGTCAGAGGCTGAAAGCTATTCACAGTAAATACAATTGCATATTTTGTGATATTCAGAAAAAGTTAGAAGAGGGTCAGTATATAACTAATCAGAGTATCCTTCTCTTTATCATTACCTTGCCTTATCTGGATATTTAGTTATTTTTAACGCTATTTTTGAAAATTGATTTTATAGGTGAGTAAAAAAACCTGTGCCAGAAACCAAATGATTTGTTTTCTCCTGACTGATGTATTAGATCCACATTTGTCCCCATGTGTAAAGTCTTTGTTTTGCCCCACATCTTTTCATTCTCTTACTTCCAGGCATGTTTGCACAGGCACATACGGAATCCAAATAGCAATAATCTGTGTAAAGAAAGGCACCAAAATACCTCAGGTGCTCTATTTAGATAAAGTATGCATCTAAATGGATTTAGATGTAGTATGCACTTTGGCAAAGTGCCATGACTTTCAGACTTAACTGTAGGAAGAATCAGCAATGAAAAATAACCAAAGTTGGAGAAGGCAAAGAAATAGAGATTGTCTTTTTGTGCATGCTGAATTTGGAAGGACGTTTTGGTATAATACGTGATTTTATTTGAAATGCAGAATGCTGCAAAACAGCATGTTCTGTTAACCATTAGCATTACTAATACAGGCTCTTTGTGGCATCTTCTGTCCTCTGTATTTGATTCAGTGGTGGTCAGTTTGTACACATAGATGCAGGGAAGTCTACTTGGGAATCTCCCACCCAGCCTACTGGTCACCCATCACACCGCACCTTGCACTTCCATCCTCAGCAATCGCATAATTTCCCATTAGAAACTGAGGACRGTGCCAGATCCACAGTTACCTTAGGAAAACAGCTCTGCAGCAGCATTTGCCCCTGTGCCTGACTGATTGGTAAACCAGTGTCTCTGACAGCCCAATCTCCCAGGAGTGTTCAACTCCCCATGGCATAGACTGCTCTCTACTTTTCCTCAGAGACACGAAAATTCCCGTTTTTTCTTTCCCCCTTAGCTTCCTTGGTGTAGAAAATGAACCTCTGCCAAAACCTGGAGGATTTGCCAAATCTGCAGCTGTCTTAAAAGGGGGATTGAGCCTTTGGGAACAGTAGGAGACCTGAGTATGCAAGTCCGTCGAAAGAATAATGCTCTTTTTAAAGAGCTATATACACATGACAATATGATAATTTGCTCTGTCATACACACTTATATTTGTGTATGTAAGTGTGTCCTATGTGTCATACACACTTAAATTACGTAACTAGCTGTTGTCCCTTAGGGTGCTGCTTAAATTGTTAATAAGCCTTTTCATTTAAAAGCTTTTGAGAGGAAAAAGTCGTAGTTTAAGTAGTATATTCAATTAAATGACAATTTTGTTACCTTTGYGAGGTCTCTTAATTCAATATAAAATCATAAACACTATTTGTTGTTCAGTTTATACACTTGTATATTTGTACAAAAAATCCTGGTAGATTTTTTGAATGCTATTGCTTCTACCTAAAGCGTGTATCATAAACAGTGCAGAAGGCCAAAATCCCATTTAGTGTTAATTGGCACAGCTTAAGTGAAGTTAGAGAATGAGTGGCAGCACCAGGTATGGCCAAACCATTCTAATGAAGCAACTTGTTTTCAAGTGATCTGCATAAAGAATGGATGTGTCGCTTGGCTTACTATACACTCAGTATTGCTGATGTTTTAAACTTTTCATTTAAAATTAAGTTGGGTATTATGAACTTCGGGTCACTGAGCAGTAGACAAAAATGCAGCTCCTTAATTTATTGCCCTGAAAATGAAGTATACACAGGATTCTTCTGATGCTCCGTTATTGTATTTTATTTAATAAACAGTGAGAGAGACGGTTACATGCTATGAATCTATAAAACTGCAGTGTTCACTGGGAAGCTATCTGCATCTCATAGTGTTTCTCAGTTGAGATTATTACCTATAATTTATGATTTATTAAAATAGTGGACAACTACAAGATAAGCATATATTAAGAAAAAAACTAGGCTATATTTTCTGAGAAGTTGTAAAGGATTTAGGTCATTCTTGTTCGCAGATACGTAGTTCTGAAGAAGTGAACTTAGAGATCTTAACTTAACTGGGACTTGCCATTGAGTACCTGGTGGCAAAGTGCCTGCAGCAAAGCATTTTTTTTTTTTTCCCCTAAAGACAAAGCCTGATAAAAAAAATGGAGTGAAGTTCATTAAACTCCCTTAATGCATTGTTTCTCTTGAAAATAATAGAAAATATGATGTATCCTGAATACAATTATAGAAGCATCTTACATTTATAGAAACAAGCTTTGCTTGAATCGGAGGTTTCACTGGAGTCATTTTTTCATTCTTAAAATTAACGAAGATTTCAACAGTTAGCTGATAATGTGGGTTTTTTTACTAAATACCTTTGTTTGGCTTTAACAGAGGTCAGCTCTCTTGTCATTCTGGTTTCCTGACTTGTTTGTTGTTGATGTTGCTTTGCATCTGTGACCTAAGGAACACCCTTCAATTTCTGGAAATACTGAAGAAATCAATTACTCATATGCAGAGCATTTAATGCGTCGCATGCCCTAGCTTTGGCAGTAGAACTTCTAGTGGTTTACAAAGAAAAGAAGTTTTATACCACTTTTTATACCGCTCCTTTTACTGCCGGTTTCTTTCTTTGGTTATGATGTGTCCATGTGCACATGCCGAAGGGCACAGATGTTTGCTCATCTGTGTTTTATTGGTCAGACTGTCTGCTCCTTTGACAAATACTGACCTAAACCTGAAAAAGTGGCATTGTACAAGAAGCTGGATACTCTCTCCTGCTCTGAAGTGTGTGCGTGAATTCAAGAGCTCCTTTTTGGCACAACTGAATACTTTGCTTTTTTTTATAACATTCAGCTCTCATCCATTAAGCCATTTATTTCTGTGTTAAGGCTGGCATCAGGTGTTCATGATAAAAGCAAACTGAAAGTGAGCAATCAAAGAAACAGAGGTGCATGTAGCTTAAGCAGCAACTTTGTTCTCTGGAAAAATGATGTGACTTTGTAACGCTAGGTTTAGCATGTCTGTTGAGTAAAACAAAATGACTCCTGTAGTGAAAAGTCCTCTAATGGAAATGAATGTTGTTTGTTCTTGAGGGCTCTTTTTTTTTTTGTTGTTGCTCTAAACTACTTCTTGAAGTATCCAGGATAGGTGGTACTTACGAGCACCCTCTGTGTGCATGTCTGTTACCACCATGGAGAAGAAGGAAACATGAGTTTGCTTAATAAGGATGTTTACTTCATTTTCTCAGTGAGGCTTTTCTGTTGAAGAAAGTGTTGGAGGTTGAGCTGTTCAGACCTTGACAGGTTATATATCCCCTCAGCTCCCATTCAATTAATGGAAAAGAACTCTTAACAATATTTTGGTTTGAGAATCTTCACAAGAAGAGGTGATGGAAGCTGAGCCTATTATCCACCTTATCCTGGCTGTAATCTTTTATTTCATCTGCCTATCAAGCGCAGATTCAGTGCCTCATCGTTCCCCTTGCTGCATGCTACTGACCCACAGGGTCTGCTTCAGTCCTGATATGGGTCCATCAGTCATGGGATGGATTGCTGACTACATTGCAGGAGGTTAAAATGTTTCCCAGGGTTCATTGGTAGGATGAGAGAAAGGAGGCAGGGGAAGTCTAAGGTAACATACATAAGTGCAGAATTTCACTCAAAGGGGTATTTTAATTTAAATACCTCTATTAAGAGTTTAATAGAGTTGTAGCTTCTATCCCTGCTGTGCTGACATGTAGCTATTTTTCTCCCCCTGTCCTTACTGTTTGCACTCACTTCTTTCCACCAAATGTCTTTTTCCTTAGGATTAATAGCGATACACTTGAGTTGCTGCATATCTCTTGTAGGAATTAAAATCATAATAGGAAATATTTTTGCTTTCAGAAGCAAGCGGGTGGAATAGTGATGCTTAAAAATGAAAGGGGAATTTGAAGTCATCAAGGACAACTCTGTGAGAGCAAGCAGTATGCAAAGTTGTGAGTACTTGTAGGAATAGGATGGAAGTAGTAAAGACACAGGCAAAGAATAAACATTCCTCATACCTCCTTGAAGATAGAGCCAGTCATCCCTCACTGAAAAGAAACCTGAAATGAAATTGAGCTTCACTGTAGAAGAGGAAGCTGAAATAATAGGCACTGCAGAAAACACAACTTGGAGGTAATAGTGAGATTGTATGAAAGTGTAGAGGCAGATGTTGACAGAGGCATATAAATTCTACAAAAGAAGTAGAAAAGACCTAGTAAAGAAGCCTAGCAAAGTGTCACAGAAACACTTGTAACATTACTGTAAGTGGGTTAAAAGAATTCTTCAAATTAGTATTTCCTGATAGGTTCATGCTTTCTCAAGACCAAATCTAAGATTCTTTTTGTATTCAGAAAGGGGTTTTCCGTATGCTCCTTGTAAATAGCAATGATTTCTGTATCAAGGAAATACTGATTCTATCCTTAGCTTCCCCTCCAAGCAGAAACCACCTGTAAGACCCCCAGCATTAACTGGCAGTCTGGCTCAAATGGATAAGCAAATTCCTCAACACTAGTACACTCAGTTACTATTTTCAAAGTTTATTTTAACTGTTGAATAATCTCATACATATGTGTGTGTGCATACATACATTTATGCTTACACATACACCCATAAATTACCCTTAAAAAGCAGTTCTGTGTGGGAGACTGATTTTGGTCCCATTCCTGTAACCATTCTTGAGAGAGGATCTGTTACTCTTTGCACTAATGGTTACATTGAGAAGCAAGCATGGAATTCAACTTTCAAGTGCCTTTCCTAGTGTTTCTAGACAAATTCTGAACAATTATAAAAGAATGGCAGGCTGGCATAGGGGATTCAAAGTCATTTGCTCCTGCACTGGCCTACGTGTCTATGTAATAGTGCAGTATCATCAGGTAGATTAGAGAATGGAGTAAGGGGTTACTCAATGTTTGCCAGTCCTCTGCTTTGTTAGACACAGCATGTCAAATGTATATCCTTAAGGAGAACATATTCATGCTGTAAGTTTGATGAGTCTTCATGCTACTAAACCAGTGGTGTCCCTGGCATACTGAGAAATAGGAGCTAGAGGCTAAAGTCCTCTTCTGCCACCAGGAGGGAAGTGAGAGTTGCCCCTCTTGTAAGCAGAGGATTAGCGGGGCGGATTGTAATATAGACTCCGGTCTTACTTTATAAGCAGCCTGTTAGCATAGAGTATATGTACAAGGAGTGGTGCATGCAGTTGCTATCAGAGGAAGTGAAGAAAATAGGGAATTTGTTTTCAGATCTACAAGTGATGTTGAAAGTCCAGGTTTCCTGCAGGTAGCCCGCAGTTGTAGGCACTGCCTACTAGTCTTCTGCCTAAAGCTTGCCTTTTTTTTTTTTTTTTNTTTTTTTTTCTTTTAATTTATTTTTATACCTTTCTGTAGTATTTGGTAGCTCTTTACTCAACTTTTCTTCTTCTTTCTGAGGATATAATTTTGACTTTTTATATGTTATGCACCTATGTGAACTAAAATACAGATAATTCTTAAATCCCCTGTGCAAAGCCAAACCTGTGCAGTTAGCAGTATAGCTCAGCTCCAGCTGGCTAAAATTGCTGTATTTATGTGAATTCATACCGTATGTTAGAGTTCGTATTTTCCAGGTTTATGTTGCACCTTTAATAGGTTCTAGCTCTCTTCAGTTCATAAATAAAAGACTGTCCTTTCTTTTGTAGACAGGAGCACCAGTTACAAATTACAGTAGCTGAATCCTGTCACACTGTAAATCAATTGTAAGCAAATAGTTTTTCAATTATTGACTAACAAAATCAGCTTATTTTGTTTCACTGTATTGTTGCATACACTGGCAACATCATTAAATGGGAATTAGCCTGTAGCCTTGAAACTCCTACTGTTTAATTTGTAAGTGCTACTTTCCTGTGGTATTTTTTAATGCAGCCTAGGCAGTGTTTTATTCTTTATTCTTATCAGTCCTGGTAGATCTCTTAATTTGCCATCTCTTTCTTTTCTATATGCAGCTCCGTGTCATGGTTGCCTTACCTTTCAGTAAGGCTGTAGTTCTGCAAAGAGGCCAAGTGGTAAGATCCTGTCCCCTCCACCAGGTTTTCATTGATCTCCATGGCATTCCATGTGCGAATAAGGATCTGCCTAACTCCTTTTATAGAATCAGACCTGGAGCTTACCCTTGGAATATAATTTGGGCATTGTAAGCGAATTTCCCTTTTTTAGAAGGACAGATCAGAGGCTGCCTTTGCAGCTGTTATATAAGTAACTCTGTAGGTCCCCTACAGAATGTTGCAGTGTAGTATCTCACATGCTGTGATCCGTAGAGGGGGGGTAAGCATTATCACTTCCTCAATCCAAACTGCTGTATAAATTAGCCAGGGTTTCAGCATTTTAAAAGCTGTCTCTGTGATGGGTGTACATATATATACACATACACACACACATGTTAAAAAATGTAAGAAATGCAGTTCATGATGTCCTTTGTTATTTGGAGTTCATTTTGTATTTACAGATTCTTGCATTTTATATGCAAATAACTCATACTTTAGAAAAGGAATATATTAATTTGATTAATTTCTTACCTTATTTAAATCTTACAAAATGTCACCTGCCATTCAATCTACACACCAGTTACAATAAAACAACAAACATTACAAAGAGGTAAAGCATTAAATTTTTCCTAATCACAAGGCAGATATGACAGGTCTCAGTTTACACACACAGACATTGCTGAGTATGCTGAAAATATGGAGATATTTTTTTCTCCCTTCACAAAACTCATTAGAATAAAACCTTTGTTTTTAAATGTGTAGGTGAAAACGTTTGTTCCTGTGTCATGGAAAACAAACAGAGTTCTATAAATTTTCTTGTGAGACTGCAAACTAGATTTGGTTTTTTTATAGATAGAAGCAAAGTATAAATGAAGTACAGAATATCTTGAAAGTTTGGTTTGTTGGGGTTTTTTTTTAAGGGTATGCTTTGCTGTGGGCTTTTAGAAATTTTGTTTCTGAAGCCTGATGTCTGTTGAGAAGAAATAAATTCCTTCATGCCTTCCTTACATAGAAAAGTAAAGTATTGTATCCTGGGGCATCCAGTAGGTAGCTTGTCAGTTCCATTACTACAAGAAGGCTTCTCCCAGCTGTCACTAGCCAACCCTCATACTTTGCCATAGAACATCTGTTTGAAACCTGTTCTTTTATGTGAAAATTGGAATTTATGTTCTTTTCTGTGAAAGAAGGGTATTTTTGAGTGTTAGTCCAGTATTTAGGGCTTAAAGATCTAATCTCAGTTTACCATACTCATTTGAGACTGGGCACATAAACTATTCTATGCCAAAGCTTTACTTACTATGACATAGATCATTACAGCCTTCCTAGGAATTTTGTGAAACATAACAATTTTTAATGTTTTCAAGTTAGTTTGCTTTCTTCTAATGTGACTGATGTACAATTCTAGTATAATAGTATTATTATTGTGATTGGTTCTTCACTCCATTGGAGGCTTGCAAATAGATTTCTTATGGTGTTAGGCCTCACTACTATCTCCTGTTGAAGACATTTGCATCTCCAAATGTTTCCTGAGTCTGGCAAAGCACAACATGAATTAGCATTTAAGCTTCATACATACATATATAGATATATGGTGTGCTGCATCTGTAATGCATGTTTTGCTCACTATTCCTTTACAGATTTCTGACCACATATAAAACATAGGAGCTGACTGAAATATTTTCAATTTTTTTGAGAAAGTGACTCTAGGTTTATGAGTGCTTTGTGCATTATTTTTTTTCTGAAACAATTTACTTACTCATATCATGGAAACTATGAGACAGGTCTGAATGACCTTGAGTAGAAAAAATGTAATATTTTCTTAGTTAAATATACGTTTGAAAAAGTATATTTCAAAAACTATTCCATATGAGAGTAATGTCTACCTAGATTAATAGTTTTATTATTAATGGCTTTAGACTGTATTAGATCATTTAATTGATGTTTATAAATAGCTTCYTTCCCTGTGGTCATGAAATACAACATTTACCAAACTTCTTCTTCGATGGAATTTACATATGGCACATCATGATGATTAAAAGCCAGCCGTCTTTTCACAGCATGGCAAGAAATAGGATTTGATTTATCTTCGTTGCTCGCCTACCACTTGCTGTGACTGTACTTTTGAAATTTTAATATTCTCATTTCTCAGAAGGAGTTTGTTATGTAAAATATCATGTAAATATCTTTTATGCTCTGTTTTTGGCTTTCTATGTAAAAAAAAATAGTAATTTTAATGTGATGAGCAAATAAAGCAGAAAGGTGGGAATGAAAAGTCGTCTTAGCCAAACAGATTTTTGTCAAAAGAAGCAGATTTCTACTAAAAAATCTGAAAGAATTTAAGTACAATGTAATGTGAACAGTGTGTTTTGAGTCCCTTTCATATGAACTGTTTAGCAATTGATGAATGAATGGCTG
Organism: Phoebastria nigripes; assembly: GCA_035582835.1. Taxonomy (NCBI): domain Eukaryota; kingdom Metazoa; phylum Chordata; class Aves; order Procellariiformes; family Diomedeidae; genus Phoebastria; species Phoebastria nigripes. Next base: position 485,953 of record JAYKAV010002824.1, read on the forward strand.
GATATGTGTCATTTCTAGATTTCTGTCCCTAACCTTTTATAGATTAGTGCAAGCACAGTATGGTTTTCTAAGACAAACAACAGAGCACAAGCCTGTTGCATGTGGGCAGGCAGATCTCTTCTTCTGCCCTCCTTCCTCACGCTCCCCTCTCGCARCTGCCTCCCCAGTAGCACATACGGCGCAAGGTCCAGACCTTAGGCTAGTCAGGCTGGGATGTGATAATCTTTACGGGATGGAGATGCAACAGCCTGCGTCTGCTGCAACAAACTACGCTTTGAAAGAGTAGGGATTGTGTATTCCTGTTGCATCTGCTCAGACTTTAACACTCTCCCTTTTACTGCTGGCCTTCCTGACACAAGAGATTTGATCAAGGTGTTCTTCAAAATTCTCTGCCATGCTGGGAAAGTCTAGTATAAATCTGCTGTCTATCACCTTCTAATTCTTTTTAAGCAATTAAGCACCTGCTGATTTACTGAGGTTACACTAGGATTTTTACTTTGATTTTTCTCCAAATTTTAGCTTAGTTCTTTTTTTCTGTTGTTCAGTTCAACAAGGGAGCTAAAACTAATTTGACTGTCCTCCTTTCTCCTCCTTGTGAGACCGCCTGTGCCTACTAAACACCTGTTTCTTAGTACAATGAAAATAAAGACAAATTAAATGTACTCGGTGCTATGGTTTAGAAAACTGAATACAAAACAAAGTACCAAATTCAAATAGAATATTGTTTAAAACTACACACAACAGAGAGAATTAACTAACGCCTATACTGAAGGTTTGAAACAGGAGGTGCACAGTGGGTGGTTCATATCAAATACAGTGAACCCACAGATAGATTGGGATTTTTTTTTTTTTTTTTTTTTTTTTATTGGGTGGTGGGTTTTTTTAAATGCACCATTTCCCTTGCCAATGTGTCTACCTCCTAAAAAACATGCAAGGCATTTAATGTGCAGAGAAAGAAGGAGTAAGTATACCAAGGCCAAATAAGGTATATATAGCTCTGACAGTTTGAACTGGTGAATGTGAAGAAATTATGTCCTCTGTACAAAACAATCCTACTTTGTTACACTACTAGAAAACAAGAGGAAGCAATCATATCCCTCTCAATTTTTAATAGAATATTTCATACACTTATCAGTTTTCTTTGACAGTTTTTAGAAATTAGTATGTGAAAATGAGTAATTATCAGTTCTAAAAATAACAGATAAAATCATTCCAGAAGTGGAGTCCTGCTGGGGCTGTAAAGCTGGTTAAGATAGGGTTTTTCTTGGAATGCTCTCTGGTCCTGCCCCATGAGACGTTGTACGTCCTTAAATCCTCTTGGATCTGAATGGTAAAAAGGATTAAATGTGCTGCAAGGCAGAGTAAATGACTTCCCATCTCAGCAAGAATAAACATATAAAACTAGTGCAAAACGTATTTTTCCTGCTCTGTGCATTGTTATAAATGCTATTTGTTGTGATAAACAATATATACAAATAGATTGTAACCACATTACCACGACTGAAACTTTTTTTGCTGCTATAGGAGGAAAAAAAATGAGGATTAGGTAGGACTTCTTGGGATTTAGTTTATAAACTGTAAACTGTGGCAAATCTCCATTTAAATAATTCTGGAAGGAAGCATGACACTCCTGAGTTTCAAATTCAGAAGTTTCTTGCTAGCTGGCTCTGCAATAGTGAATTTGTGCTGTTTCCGAAAAACTATTAAGCAACAGGCTGCTCTATCTTGAGTACAAAAGGCTTCCGATTTCTAACATGGCGATTTCAGACACTCTGGATATTTTTTTCTTTATCGTTTCAATTACACAGCAGTATAGAAGTCAATAATTAACCAAGAAAATATGAGGTGAACTATTCAAATAATTAAGCTAGTAGCTAGATTGCAATTTATTATTTGTCTTCAACACACACTTTCAAATCACAGTGAAGACTTCATCAAGCTATTGTTTGTGTAAGGGGAAATTGTATCAGATAGGTGTCACTTAAATAATTTTCTGTATCCAAAGGATACACTATAAGGAAAACAAAACAGTATAAATGATTTATGGCAGATCTTTCATAGCCCCGAAAAAGTATTGTAACAAAGAGAAAAAGCATTTTTTTTGTCTCCACTGTAGTTTTCTAAGATGATTGTTAGGATGCTGAGCTGAAGAAAATCCAATTTCTGTGCAGGTATTTTTAAAGTTGTTCTATAATGTTAATATTTAAGCTGGGAAAAATATGTTTTTATTCCAATCATACAGTCATTTTTTGTTGAAACATAAAAAACAGCTTATCTTTGTCTTGCAGAACAGAGTATAATTTGTATTTACCATTACTGAGGAATGCTGTAATTATACTTGTGAAGATTAAGACACTGATGAAAAATGAGGGGCCTTTTCATTGCACATGCCAGGTAGGGCATAGACTACACAACTGTGCTCATGTTGCTCCACTGCTGATCTCAGACATGCCATGTTCTAATAGAGAATTTCTGTGCCTGCTTGCCTGATCTTCTACTAAGCAGAACCCATTGCTGCAGTGTGTCTGATAGTTTTGTGCTTTTGTACATAGGAAACAATAAAGTATGTATGTGGTCTCATGATGGCAGGAATAGTAACAAACAGATGGCTTCAGTTTATCCCTACAGTGGGTACCCGATGAGCAGAAGTGAGTTATATTTTGCATTGTTCTCATAAATCTGTTTCACTGCACTTACTCAAGATGTGACTAGGTTCAGAATAATAGTAGCAAAATCTGTATAATCAAAGCTAAAAAAAAAAAAAAAGCTTTTGTGTCTGATTTCGAATTTGTTAAGTGATTGTTAGATACAGCAGTGTTTCTCAGAACATCTGTATAATGCTATTAAAATAAGAATATTGCCTAGCTTAGTCATARTATGGATTCATGGTAGCTGACAGCTATCCTGACACCTGAATGTATCCCTCATGTGTAACAAAATGTTTTTTATTTCATTGCTTTTCATTGGGATTGCAGCATTGAGTGTTCTGACCTTACCAATCTGAGATGCTTAGCTAAAATGAAACTGGTTTAGCCTATGGCTCAGCTTCAAGGCAAATGCATGCCAAAGAGACTAGTGCTCTTAAAAAAAATTATAGCAGAGCGCTTTGTATAGACTAATTAAGCATTTAGTGGTTGGGGGGAGTCAAAACTCCTACAGTTCTCATTGTTTAATATACTTGTAAGACACCTAGAATTGTTAAAAAGGTATAGAGGAAAGAGGAAAGAGACTTATCCTGCTTTTCGAAGCATGTGAGATACTGTTATAGTTGCTAGCAGTTGTTGCATCTAAATCAAGGTTATCTCTACCCTTGTTGTAAGGGTTTTTGCATTGCAGTTTTTGCAGTCTATCTGGACCAAAAAAACACACCTTATGTGCAAAGCATGGAGTTTATTGTTAGTCTAACTGAAATCTTAACAGTCTAATCAAATAGTTATTATTATTTGAGCTGTTACATACAAATAAAGTAGAAGAACGGTATTACAGAGAAAGTCTCAATAATAATACATTTAAAATTGTTACGTACACTTCCTAATATCTTCCTCTTTGCTCTGATACTATACTTACCTCCCAGTTTCTCTCTGGGGCCTCGACAGCTTCAGTCGTGCTCAAGCAGGAACAGAGGTAAGAGTGGGTTGCAATGAGTCATCAGCATCCTAAGTCCTTTACTAGGACAAGTATGTTATAAATGCTTTATTTCCCACTCACTCTAGAGTTGCTTTAGGCTGATTTAACATCTTCTTGTAACATGCTGTACACCCTGCTCTTTCTTCACTGGTTTACAGTCCTACATTACATCCTAGATGGTATGTTTTACAAATGTTGGATGCTTGTTCTTTTTTCTCTTATGATCCAGCTCCCAAGGTTGCATCCTTTAGTGACCAGTAATTGACTACTGAAGATTTTTCTACAGTCTTGGGTCTTCCATCTGTACATTGAAGGCCTCTGCTATCATTTCATGCCTGTACTCCTCTATGCTGCATTTTCACACTAGATTCATAGATAGCTTGCTATATGCAGAATAACAACTTGCTACTATTTTCCATTAGTTATAAAAATATATCAAAATTCTAATAGCAGTGGGGTTTACACTACACCATTGTACAAAACTAAGCCAAATCAGGTCAGGTAGGAGTTACCTGATAATTAGACAGTTGCTGTTACAGCTTATTATGCTAAAATAATGCTCTAGGCAAGCCTAAAACAAGTCTAGACAAAAGCTGACAAGTCCCTGTCTTGAGGCCTTGCAGAGTTAGTACAAAGCTTGTGATCTGTTATTAGCAGTGGCGACAACTTTACTGGGTTACAGAGCTGCACAGCAGCTTAGTGACTTAAAGCCAGTGTTGCCATCCAGTATTACTGTTTATATGATTTCATCATGAAATCACATAATTAGATTTTTTCCTTCTCTGTGTTTGCAATTTTCGGTGGTGTTTTTCTACATTTGGAATTCTGGATTGCATTAGGATTGTTCCCATCCTATTCTGAAAACACTAGATAGGAAGACAACCCAGGAATATGTCTGCTGTGTTTTAAATATTTTGGGGGTAGGTTTGGGGTTTTTTTTTACCTTAAATTAATAGATTACCAGCTAAATCATGGTAGTGATACCTTGATAAGGTAGTCCCTCTGTGCAGCCTGAAAGGAAGAACTGGATATTTGAGGTAGCCTTCAYAGTGGTTTCAGTTGCCTCAAGCTGACTATCAGCTGGGCTAGAGCCCTCCCCCTTCCCTCCAAGACCAGCCCAAAACCTCCCTCTGTTGGAAATTCTCTAACATGCTTGGCAAAAATACCCAGACAGAATCCTAAAACCAGCTTTCACTAACACAGAGGTTAAGTTGCCCAATGATACCATATGCCTTTTCAGGATGTGTATGTAGTTCAATAAAACTCAACATGAGGAGGAAATAAAAAGGCAAAGGCAATAGGTCCTTACAACTTTAATTCTGTGCCTCTTGAAGTTAATAGAAAGTATCTGTGAGCAATTCAGCCACTTCTGTGTGAGGCATTCCAGTACAGCATGGTGGGGGGAATTACAACAGCTTGGCAAAGCATGGTGTGATATAAAACACCTGGGAGGACTATGCCCTCAGGCTTAGTGACTTGTATAGGATCAGTATAAAAAGGTGTATGCCCCCTTAAGAGAGGTTCATTAGCTGCTTTGTGTATGTTGGGGCAAGGGCTGAGCCAGCTGTCATGTTAAGGGATTTCTTGCATTTAATCTGTATGTTCTGGAGGTTTAATGCTTGGTAAGTGAAATTATAGATTTAGATGGATTATGTGCTTATGGGTAAGGAAGCTGTAGAATGGGAAAAATACTTGGAAAATATATTTTCTGTGGAGTAGGCTGGAAATGAAAGATGACTGAGGGAGGAATTTAACATAGAGGACTGCAAAAATAGAGGAATATTAAAATAATGAGTCCTAAGGAAAAAGTAATAGTGTTGGAATTAAATTTTACAGATATATAGGTGCTGAATGGTGATTTGTTGGTAATTTAGGAAATTGGTAAATTAGGAAAAAACAAAAGGGAGTACTTGTTCAGATAATTTGAAGTGAAACTGTTACAACTTGTTGCTATAGAGTATTGTGGATGGTCAAAATCCGGATGCATTGAAAAAATATAAAACAGATAATGGAAATGAAAACTCTTAAGGGTTTCTCAACACAAAAAAAGTGCCCTTTTCTGGATAATCCTTAGACCTCAGAGTATGTGAAAGCTACTGGAAGCTATGCTATTCTTGCAGTCCTCCCCTCTGTATCTGCTTGCCTACTCGTTGGTATCAGACTGACAGTTCCTTGCTCACAGGGAGGAAAAATTGAGATGCAGCCAGCTATTCTGAAAGGGGCCTAGGTATCTGTCCACCAAGAAGAGGAAAATGTAGACCTTAAGATTTTCCACTCTTTATTTCTTAACCCATCTTTACACTGTCTTCCAAGCTTTATTCTTTATTTCTTAGCCCTTATTCCCTCTCCATAGAAGCCATGTTTACTATATAGCGTTGTCTCTAGTTTCAACTTTATGAAATGTGGGTATAGAGCTCCCTTCCTTTTTTGCCTGCCTGTGTCCAACTGTTAGTCTCACTCATAACTGTATAAATGAGAGCTATATTATTGCAAATAACCTACTTAAAATGATCTGTGACTTTTTTGAAAAGAAACAGTGTGGGCCCCTTGGTTTGGGGGGGGGGGGGGGAAATGTCTCCACAAAACATTTGTGAAGTAGGCCAGCATTCCCCAAAGAAGAAAGATTCCTGCTTGTTCTAGTCTTTTACAGTGTTTTCACAGGGGCTGAAATCTGTAGTAGCTGGGTTTCGATCTTTGGCACCTGTTGCAAGATTAATGAAGTGGGTTTCCATTTCATTTTAGAAATGACTGCCAAAGGTAAGTCTTGGATAGAAACATTTTTTTTCTTAAGTAAGCTGGGACACATCAATGTGTGCGGGTTGAAGCAATGTATACTATTAAAGTTTCATGCAGCATTGAAAGTAGAAGAATTCTGTGACACGTATTTTATTTTCTATTCTGCCATGGRCCGCCTCCTTTTGGTAATTAGCTGAATCTATCTACTGCAATCAATGAACTTGTTAAAGAATAATTATCCACATCTGTGTTTTTAATGTACTTTGAGTTACTTGTGTGTTTGTTATAGGTGCACAGTATTGATGTTTGTACTATATTAAACACAAGAAAATTAAAAGCATGAACTAGTCTTTATTAATAGACAGTGTTTTAACTGTATTGGACAGGTATCTCACTGTCACCAGGAGAGCAGAAAAAATCTTCCAGTACAGTGATTAGGTAACAAGGCATCATTACTGTATGTTTCAGTGTTGGCAATTACAATTTAGACTATTATTATTAGAGGAATAAATCATATACTGTAGGAGTTAACTTGTCAGTTGCATGTGCGGCATATTACTTAAGCTTATTACTTATACCAAAAATAAAGCAAGAAGGAGCAATAGATATCAAGTTAAGAATTTTGTTGAAAATATAAATTGGTGTATATTTGGAGATGTATGCAGAGATTTTGTGTGTTCAGCTTAGGCACAAAGCTAGTCTAATTAACCCCCTTCTACAGATGATGTGTGTGAACTATCAAACGATCGGCTGTAAATGAAAATACTAATTCATCAAATAAAAGGCCTAATTTTCTAGACAATAAACTTTTTTTCCTCCCTTGCTAACTGTCATTCACAGCATGCACAGATAGGCATGGCTCCCAGTGCTGACAAAGCCTGTGTCTGTGTGGAAAAAGAGAGAGGAAGGGCAGCATTGGCTGTATGGTTTTGCAGAGTGATTCTTAAGTGTTTGGACTTCATGCAAAGCTTATAACAAGCTAAGGTTTATAAATTTTGAAATGTTACAACTGTTGAAAAGTCTATATCAACCTTGACAAATAACTTAGAGTCTTTTGTTTGTGAAATTATGTGATGTTAATTAAAACTGCTGTTTTAAGATATCTGTAAATAAAGGAAAGCATCTTTTCAAAATCATGAGTATGTACTAATCTTGTAGTACATACTTGAATATACTTGATTACCAATCTCACAAGTTTGAGCGTGGAGTTGGAGCCGAGTGGAAGTTACTTGTGTTAACCTGTGATATTTGTGTTCCCCATTACAGAGATCTAAGGGCTTGCAGAGTCTATTCTCTTATGCTGAAGTGGGGCAGGTCATTAAAAGCAATTGCTTTGGGTAGCTGGAATATTGGTGGGGTTTTTTTGTGTTGTGGTGTGGGGTTTTTTTGTGTGTGTGTGCTCCCTTTTTGCAAAGACAGAGCTCTAAAAGCTCCTCAAGATGTACTGCTACTGGGCAAAGTCACTGCTGGAGGTGCTAAATATGTCTTTGTTGATCTTCTTTGTTAAGCATAATCTTTAATGATGGGTTTAGTATGTTGTTATGCCTTTTTCTTGTAGCTCACACTTATTTTTAAATGACTTTTCTTTTTTTTTTTCTTAAATAACTCGTGTCTAGTGACAAAGATAGCTCTGAGTAATGGCCATGATATCCCTATACAGGGGGCACATGMATTATTCAGAATCAAGATATGTGCCACCCACTGGCTTATGCTATCTCCAGAACTTTTCAGGGAGATCCAATACTAAGCCTAAAAGGGTCTGGTCTTGGTGAGCAACATAGTTTGCCAATGCAACTGAAATTTTGCTGAAATAGGGGTTTCTCTGCAGCCTGACAAAATAGTAAAATTTTGGGCTTGATGCTYGAGCCCCTGCTTCAATCTGCATATGCCTCCTCATTTTCTGGTTCCCAGGAGCTCTCTCTTTGCTTCTCTGCTTAGCATCTAAGTTTTTAATTGAGTCCTTTTGCTTCATTTCTGCAGCCTCTGCCTCCAGAGCTTTCTGGCCTGATTGCCCACTTACACATCTCATCAGACATACAGTACTGCTTACACCACTTTTCATAGCACTTTCTTCTGACTATGTCACACCCCTCTCTGTCCCCTTATTCTAGGCTTTGTTTCTGCCATGGTATAATCTCACATGTGAACATGTCATCACAACTTCTGTACATCCCTTCCTTTTCTCTTCTCTCTCCTCCCTACTTATGTCTGTGGCACTCTTAAGCGAAACTTAAGATCATAGAATCATTAAGGTTGGAAAAGACCTCTAAGATCGAGTCCAACCGTCAACCCAACACCACCATGCCCACTAAACCATGTCCCTAAGCACCTCATCTACACATCTTTTAAATACTTCCAGGAATGGTGACTCCACCACTTCCCTGGGCAGCCTGTTCCAATGCTTAACCACTCTTTCAGTAAAGAAATTTTTCCTAATGTCCAATCTAAACCTCCCCTGGCGCAACTTGAGGCCATTTCCTCTTGTCCTATCACTAGTTGCTTGGCAGAAGAGACTGACGCCCACCTCGCTGCAACCTCCTTTCAAGTAGTTGTAGAGGGCAATAAGGTCTCCCCTGAGCCTCCTCTTCTCCAGGCTAAACAGTCCCAGTTCCCTCAGCCGCTCCTCGTAAGACTTCCTCTCCAGACCCTTCACCAGCTTCGTTGCCCTCCTCTGGACATGCTCCAGCACCTCAATGGCCTTCTTGTAGTGAGGGGCCCAAAACTGAACACAGTATTTGAGGTGCAGCCTCACCAGTGCMGAGTACYGGGGCACAATCACTTCCCTACTCCTGCTGGCCACACTATTTCTGATACAGGCCAGGATGCCGTTGGCCTTCTTGACCACCTGGGCACGCTGTCAGTTCATGTTCAGCYGGCTGTCAACCAGCACYCCCAGGTCCTTTTCCGACAGGCGGCTTTCCAGCCACTCTTCCCCCAGCCTGTAGCATTGCATGGGGTGGTTGTGGCCGAAGTGCAGGACCTGGCACTTGGCCTTGTTGAACCTCATGCAGTTGGCCTCAGCCCATCGATCCAGCCTGTCCAGGTCCCTCTGCAGAGCCTTCCTACMCTCGAGCAGATCGACACTCCCGCCCAACTTGGTGTCCTCTGCAAACTTACTGAGGGAGCACTCAATCCCCTCGTCCAGATCATTGATAAAGATATTGAACAAGACCGGCCCCAAAACGGAGCCCTGGGGAACACTGCTCGTGACCGGCCGCCATTTCACTCCATTCACCACAACTCTCTGAGCCCGGCTGTCCAGCCATTTTTTTACCCAGCGAAGAGTACACCTAAGCCGTGAGCCACCAGCTTCTCTAGGAGAATGCTGTGGGAGACAGTGTCAAAGGCTTTACTGAAGTCCAGGTAGACCACACCCACAGCCTTTCCCTCATCCACTAGGCGGGTCACCTGGTCATAGAAGATCAGGTTGGTCAAGCAGGACCTGCCTTTCATGAACCCGCTGATAACTGCTACTTCCATGAGGGGGTTGCTGGTGCGTATTAGCTGCCAGTATCTTCTAATCATAATGGACTATAAGAAAAATGGCTTTGTATCATCTATACAAGCATAGGTGTTACTGCTTGTCCTTCCTTGTACTTGCTCACTTACCTGTCCTTACTTCTGCATTCCCTTTGCTTGTTTATGACCGCTTGCTCTATATTGCTGTTACAACAGATTATGGTCTATTCAGGGTATAAACCTGTGTTTGTACATCTGTTAGCACAATAAGGATTTAGACCTGATCAGAACTGTGTGCACTTACAGAATGTAATCTGGTAGGTAATTCTTTTAGGCCGTTTTTCTCAGCAAGATATTGAGTGAATGAGTAAGTCAATTATTTTTGTTTCCCTCGATGTATTTTTCAGCTTCTGTAATCTTTAACTGTATAAAGAAAAAAGAGGGGGGGGGGGGAAAAGGCCATGCAGAAATTGAGTATGTTTTGGAATTGCACTTCAATATTTTGGTAGTCACAGTAGACAGAAGAGTATTTGAATAAATCAGACCTCAGTTGGCTTGCATGGTGGGGGAAAAAAACCAACACAAAACAACAAAAAAAAACCCCAAACATTTAACCTGCTTGTTATGCTAAAGAATTGGCAGGCATATTAAAACAGAACTTAACATTTATTTTTTTAGACAGCAACTAAAAATGTATGATGTTAATAAAAATCATTTTTTTAAGAAACTTTTCAAAATTATTTTTTAATAAAAACCCAAGGCCTAGTCATTGAAATGTTACTGATGGCTTGACCAATTTTTCATATAAGTTCGGTAAATATTTTTACTCCCTCAAGGGAGTAAACTATCTCAAGGTATTTGCTACATTCCAGTGCCCAGCAGCATACTAGTGCAGCTCCAGATATGACTGATAGGAGCTGAAAATTGGTTACAATGAGTTTCATCAATTTAAAGAAACGGTATTATGTCCAACAGTGTAGGAATGTAAATTGACAGCTATCATTTCAGCTATAGGCCACTCAGCTGCTGAACAACTAACTCCTGGCGCAATTCTTTTTTTTTCAACTGGCTTTGCTTACAGTTTTAAGTATTATGAGAGTGGAATACATTTCTCCAACTCTAATTTAGCAGAAGCACAGCATAAAATAAGTCTCTGTTAGATTGACAAGTAAAGTTACCAAATAAAACCATTATGTGGAAGATGGTAGACCTGTGCAATTCTAAGTAGCAAGGCTCATATGTGTTTAAATGGCTTTGGGGGTTCTTTCTGGTTTGCTGCATGTGTATGTGTTGAGGGKTTTTTTTTTAAGCTGAGGCTGTTAGTTCTGGCATTGAATTTAGGATTACATTACCCACTATGTCCTTCACTGGGTTCCCACCCAAGCCTGTAAATGAAAGGGTAATTTATTGCCTGTGAAACTGTCCAATGTTGTTTGTAACCAAAGGGAACTTTTAAGGCTTCGAAGTGGTGGTGGCTAGATCACGAGGAAGAATCAAGCTGTGACGTTATGTATAATGTCTTACTTGTCCAACGTTATCCTACATGAACCATGAGAGTTTAGGATCACCATGATACTGTATGCGTGGTATTTCTACTTTCCTTTTGCTCATTTCTTGAGAGACTTTGAAGAAGATATGGCACATTCTGCTGACAGAACTTTACTTTGTAACAAAATCAATATAAAATACATAGCATTATCTTTATTTTACAAATACAACATATAGTGCCTTTGGATTTTTTTAATTTTTGTTTTGTGTTTCATTTATTATTACTTTTCCACCTGGAATGTCAGGGACAGAAGCAGACTAACTTTTTTTTCTAAACGATTTGTTCTGTGCTAAGGCTTTTTCGGTAATGAGTGGGTAGATGTATGCAGCTTTACAGAATATACTTGCTATTGAATATAAATATGAATCTTGCATTGTTGATATGACTAGAATGCAATTGACAATTAACATAATGAACATAAATCATGCTGATATAGTCCCTCATATTTTATTAAAATCTTAGATAAATGGACTTAGTGAGTACTTGTGTTAAAACTATCAAAGTGTGCACTATTAAAACCAGGAAGTTCTTTTAGAGAGAATTCAATACTGAATCGGCTTTCATCAAAACGGTGGGGGGGGGGGGGGGGGAATCAATTATAGCAACCATATTATCTTTCAAGTATGTCCAATAAAGTCAGCTAATAGATATAACTTATTCTTTATGGAATTACTGTTTAAATGTACTGGAATACACTAAAACACAGAAAATACTAAAACAATTAAAATTTCACTTTGTATGAAAATTCTCAGTTTATGAATGCATAAACAGCCTAAACTGGAATTAGAGTTCTACAGAAGAATGTGGTTTGGTGTTTTTTTTTTTTTAATTATCATTATTTTTAATGCTAGGATAGAGTGTTAGTAATACTGTACTGTGAAGCAAAAGGAAAAACTGTGGGACAGATTACAAACTTTCTCCTGAAAGAAAAAAATCTGTAGCTTCCACTTTCTTTGCTTGACTGAAATGTCCTTAATTATTACATACTGCCTGAGGTAATAGATTTTGAATTTTTTTTTTAACTTGCACACTTCTCAGCACTTCTCAATCTTCCTAACCTTTCCTTGAAATAATGCAGTGGACATGTGTACTTATCAAAGTATGTCAGCCAGTAAATGACTTAAACATTTTGCAGTTGTGTCTCCTTGCTCTGCCCCATGTATCTTTTTCCAGGTGAATAGTGAGTAAGGTGAAATTAGGCACCCTCTGCTTGTACCAATTATGTTTGTACTGGAAGCTTATATTGACGAATCCTACCTACTTCTCTGTTGTTTGGGAGGGTGTCCAAACTGATTCTTTGCTTACCCCCTATTTGTATTTTCTAGAAAGAAAAACAATTTTATTAGGAAGTGCTCAAAATTAAGACGTAATATGAAGTGACTGCTACCCAAATGCTCTTGGAACCTGATATTCTATTGTACGAGCAAGAAGGACAGATAGTAGAAAGGTGAAGCAACAACAGAGGAAAAAATATTGAAAGCAGTATTGAAAAATAGTAGGGAAGAATCTGGGAGATGGGACAAGCTCATTAGGCTGTAAGCAGGAGTACAATGATGCAATTTCCCTTTTCACTTCCTCTTTGTATGTTCATACTTACAAACATATATGTTTATAAGCATAAACAGATTATAATAGATGTCCTTCCCCTCAAGCAGTGAAGTCCAAAATTAATGAAAACATTAGGTTTTTATTATATTTTATACTCTGATGACAAAATACATATCACATTGTCACTTACGCACAAGTCAAAATGGCAAATACACATAACTGAAGTGTATTAGCTTAACTTTTTTTCATTCTTCTTCTGGAATATATCAGTGCTGCCACTCGATTCCGGAGAGCTCTGCAGTTCACACAGTGGCCTTGATACCTGTTTATGCATAGATGTTTGCCTGGAGATTTACAGATCAAGATAGGCATTGATATTTCCAGCCTTAGAAAATTGCTGCCGTGTGTCAATGTGAATAGATTTTTGACCTAGTTTCTAAGAATGTACTTAGTCCAATGAAGCAAGGTTTTTATTCATGAATACACTTCATCACTGGTTCAAGAAATACGCACGGGCTATTTGGTTGATGCTACTAGCTTTCTTATCCTCGTGTAGTTTTATAATATGCTGCTGACTGCATGAATCATGTGAATCTCAGGGGGGCAAGGGGGAAACAAAATTGCAGTAGATAGGTGTCTTTTTTTTTTTTACTTATTTCAAAGTATTTTTTATTTTCTCTATCCATGTTCTGCAACACAGATTACTTGTCAAATAAATTTATAGTACCTTTCCAGGCTGTAAAGCAACGAGAGTGTAATGCAACAAGTCATTGGAGAGAAGTTTGTAATCTGTCCCGCAGTTTTTCCTTTTGCTTCACAGTACAGTATTACTAACACTCTATCCTAGCATTAAAAATAATGATAATTAAAAAAAAAAAAAAAAAGGCAAAAGTAGTCTAGGTCAGATAAGGGAAAACCAGGACTGTGAATGTCCCTGTGGTTTAATGTCTCCCACCCTTCAGCCCTTGGAATGGTAAAATCAACAGGCAGGAAACTTCTGTACACAGCTGTTGTCTAGGGATGTGGTTTTGTGTTACTGGATATACCTTTCTCCACTCAGGATTTTCAGTATGGAATGCTCCCCTGACAATGAACTCTTATGTTATCACTGCCAATGATTTGAGGGTTTAGTTGGTTGCTTACTTTTCTTAAACACAAAAGAGGACATCTTTGCATCTCTTTTTGGTACAATATCCTAATAGTTGGTAAGGTGAAACATCCAGGATTCAAGCCTTAACAGATGTTACAGGTAGTACTGGACTGGGGCCACTTAAATGGCTTCTCTAAATTCAAGGGTCATTGGGTCAGAGGGGATGAAAGAAAAAAGATTGTAATGGTCACCCCTTAAACTGTGCAACCAGAGTGGTGAGAACCTGGATTTCTATTGCTGCTTCAAGGTATCTGTTCTACATTGAGTATTCTAACAGCTGGGCGAACTGGCCATAGCAGTGTTTGAATAGAAATGAGCAGTTGTCACAGCTTGTAGAGCAGAGCCTGTTGATGTTGCTCTGTAAAAAGTATCTTTATATTGCAGACTGAACTCTCCAAAAGGAATGGGTAGGACACACCAAGTTCATGAATCTCAATAAGGTCTTCCTGTGAGCTAGATACTGAATTATTGAAAGCCTTGGGATGTGTACAGTGCTCCTGGGCTTTGAGTCACCAAACTTCTGTGGAGTATGTGGAAGGGAGGAAGATGGATCACTTCTAACTAGCTTTCTTACCAGCAATATAGTCTCTTGTAATACACTGCTCACTGTTCCTTACTTCTGTGTTTACGTGTCTGCTGTCCAAACACTGGAAAGGCAAAAGTGGAAGTGTCACCTCACCAGATACCATTGTACAAGATCAATGAAATTAATTTAGTCAGAATTGTAAACAGGTAGGATATATAGTTTCTGATAAAGCTTTTTTTTTTTTAAATACATTTTTTGTTAGCTTTTTGGGGAGTATGGTTTGTACGAGCATTTTTAGAGAAAGCAAAACAAAATATGTAAAAGATATGATTGGATAAAATAGAATTGTTCTTCTGTTTCAGTAGGCTTAATATTCTGCATAATATCTTTATTTTTAGTATCTGCAGTAAAATATATAATTAAACTGAAAGATGTTTACAATGTCTCATGTAGTGTACAGATGGTATCTTTACCCCTATCCGTATGTCTTGTCCTTTCAAGGACATCCCTCTAGGTCTGTTGCCTCCATAGGAACCAATTCATTTTTGGAAAGAGGTGGTCTTTAAAATTTAATTTTATCAAAATAAACTAGATCTCATGAGTATAAAATGTTTGCCAGAAACTAATTTTCTTCATTTTTTATTCAAATCATTTTTCTTCATTTTCTATCCAGACCTGTTTGTAAAGGCCAAAGAAACGATTGCTAACTGWGTGTGATACGTAAGAGTTAGATAGAATTAGCATCCCTGTCTTGGCTGTGGAGTGTTTTGGCCCTAATCTTTCAATGAATTCCAAATAGATGGACAACTATTTCCCCACAGTGGAAAATGAGCCTCAGGGAAAGTGAGGTCGAGTTACTTACAGCTCATTACTGTGTCATGTTTTTTGTGCATGTGTGGCTTAGCAAAGTTGGTTTTGCTTTCTTTCTGTTTTATTATCCTATGATGATGTGGTAATAAATTCTAATGGCTTGAGCCTCCAATATCCTAAGGCTACTCTTAACTGTTTTTAGGAGAACACAGGTCTGTAAATTTGACTTCAGTTAAGTGAGGAAACATAGGATGCAACAGGAGGAGCAGGCAACCTGTCTATATAATAGACAAATATTTAGTAGCTAAAGCTCTGTAACACATAGAAGAAAGACGTTTTGAGCTGTATTCTGGTCTGCCACTGTTCAAAGTGACAGAGAAGACCAAAAATTCATGACTTTCTAAAAGGGATTAAATCTTATCCATAATATTTTAAGTTCGTGTCTGCATGAGGTGCAAAGACACAGGAGCAAAAAGGCCACGAGTATCATAGAAGATTTGCTGGGCCTGTGACAAGTTTTTATTGTTTTGACCAGTGATAAAACACCAAACAAGATAAATATTTGCCAAGGAAGGATCAGCAGACCTATGATGTTGGGGGGCAGGGGAAGGAAGAGTCAAAATTTTACATCCTCTGAATCTTATACCTGCCAAATGGATCACATGTCTGCTGGCTCCAGTAAAAGACCAAACACCATGCATGGAAGAAACCTCTAAGGGCAGAATTATCCAAGCCAGCAACATAAGGAAGTAGGGCCAAATAAGTGCTGAAATAATAATTTGTGCCACAAACTCCCCAGTGATTCTGTTTTATTTCTTAAACTGTCTTTCCATTTCTGACAATGTCACTGGTGAAGAAAACAAAGTGCTGTCAGACACTTTTTTAATACTGAATACATCTGTAATAATCAGTATACTCTCAGTAAATGGTTTAGCACGTAGCTTCTGTTTTCTGGAACAGTGTTCTCTGACCTTGTTGGAGGTGCAGTTGCTGCTGATGTAGGAATAGACCCTGCACACTATATATTCTTTTGCCCTTCTGAATAATTTAATTTTTGATTAAGTGGAGTTTGTTAAATCAACTTAGCTTGTTATATGAATGACAATGAAGTCCTATTTGAAGAAAATTAGCCTCTTTATGCTGAAAGAAATTATGGTACTAGGAGAAGAAATAATAAATCCACCAACTCTACCTGAATGCTTATGTTTGTGCATAACCATAGCACTGCAAAACTATTGAAAAAATGCTTTGCTGGAGAACAGATTTCTCCCACTATGATTTTATGCATGCTATAGGAGTATAGTTATTGAGATATAAAAGCATGAAAACCCCCACCCAAACCAGCCAAGCAGCACTAACAAATCTATTCAGCTTTCCTTCTTATGGAACTGTTCTGCTATCAGTTCTTAAAGAGAACGAGCTTCAAATGTAAAGGAAACTTAGTGCCACAAGCTGTGGTCTGGTCAGGAACTCTTTAAGGTTAATGTCCTTCATGGCTGGAGTAAGTGGAAGAGTTACTGTTGGCTTGGTCTTTTTCTCTCTCTAGAGAATTAACACTCTGAAAATAAATTGCCCATGCCATGAAATACAGAAAACCTGGGGATGAGCTTTAGTTAAACTCTCATGTCTGCATTTATTTCTTTGATTAATGCTGCTCTGAACTGACCCACAACCTTGGCATAGATGTTTGTCCTTATTACTGTTCTGTGTTTCACATGTTAAGATTGTATTATGGGGTTGTGTATTTTTTTTTTTTTCCAGCTGTGATATCAAATTATAGGATATGGCTTAGTTTTTTCTTCTATAGTCACAATTTGCACCAGAAAGCTTTTTTTAATATACATCTTTACACATTTAGTGTTTGTACCATATATGTACCATGTGGGTGGTTTTGCATTAAACAGATAATTTTTAAATTGTATTGAAAATTTGTTTTGGAGGAAAAAAATCCACAGATGTTACTTGAATGAACACTACATAGAAAGACCTGTCAAAGAAGGGCTGGAGTTTCAGGCACTGTGACTGCAGAACATGTCAGTACAATATGCATTTGTATATTTATAATATATGGCTGTGTTTCAGGATGGGTTATTGCAGTTGATTCTTTTACACATTGATGCCAAAATGTAATTGCGACACTGGTGATGTTAGGCAGCATAAGTGAGTTTTCTGTACATTGCAGCAAAGGCTAATGGTGTCTCTCTTCTCTTGCTATCCCCAGGCAGTCTCAGCACACAGCAGTTCTGGGATCAGGGTTAGGACCTGCTGCTGTTTCCCTTTCTTGATGTCCTTGGAGTAACAATTAGTTTATCCCAACAAAATTCCCTCCTGAGAACCATAAATCAACACTGATCTTACGCTCAAGCTAGCTCTGTTTTGTTTAAGAGAGGAAAGAGCAGCACTCCTGGAAGGGAGGGTGGAGGGAAAGATGAAATGTTGTTCATCTCCAGCTTCCCTGTTTCAGCTGACAAAATAGCGAGGCAATGTAGGTGCAGCTAGAGATCAAGTGCCCATTCCCTGGCAGGGTCCTACTCACTGGTCTAAAGAATTATTTTTGCTCTCTGGCAAAATGCAAAGGCTTACATCAGAGTACTGTTACTCATCGTATTTTCCTGAAATGTGAACATTTTTGTGCCAAACTCAGGCTCTAAGTCTAGGAGAGAACAGATTTCAATTTGCCTGTGTCACCCATCAGGTGGCTGTCTTCATTACTGGTCCACAGGATTTTCTAAGTTGAATACCCTTTCATCATTCCTGTTCAACTTCTGCTTTTCTTCATCCTCAGTTCGTTTACTATTATGGTGCTCTTTGTAAACAAAGAGAGAGACTGAGGGCACTCTTACCAATTTGGAATTGCTTATAAAATGTGGGTACAGCAGATGGAAAAGTCTGATTTTTATTCCCCCCTCTCCGAGGCTTCTGAAAATGACACAAGTGAGTGGTGACAATTTAAGATCTTGGCGGATGAGTTCTGTAGTGRCAATCTGAGAGTATGCTGTGGTGTTCTGGGTGTGTTTTAAGCTGTGACACTTAATGTAGTTGTTATCATTGCTAAACACAAATGGTTATTTCTGTCCTTGGCAGCAGAAGGCCAACTATAAAATAAAAAGAACCACTTCTAGCGAAAGCCTTCTATCCTCCACACTTTATCTGCATTTCAGAAATTGAAATAATAGGGCCATAATAGCTAGATTTTAAGGTACTGAAAATATGAAGAATAATGCTTGATATACAGAATAGGTGGGTTTTTTTCCCCTGTTTGTGTAGTGCCAGGTATGTTTCAGGACCTTGAAAAAGTGTCCTTCGAGAGCCTGAAAACACATCCTTCAGAAGCACATAGTACCTTCTGGGTGACTTGTTAAAGTGCTATGRCTCTTACAACCTCTTCCTGTGAAAAAGGATAAATGTATTCAAAGGAGTTTAGTAAAGATGCTTCTTTTAACAATCATACAGCTCTTCAAATTAAAAAGAAAATGCTGCAATAGTCTGCTGAAAACAAATATTAACTCTTTTACTTCTGAAATGTAGACATACTCAAATGTGGCTAGATTTTGTGTGGACAGAAGTTGCTGGAAAAAGAACAAGCAACTGTGTACCTATCTTCTTCTGTCTCTGAAACCATAGTTTGACACACACAAGATACCTTGAAACACGGTTAATTGAAGCAAGCGTCTTTGTCTTCATAAGCTGCTTACCTGTCAGTTGACTGTCAGTTATACCACTGCATACTAGTAAATGTGAATGTGTTTTAGTAAAGTAACACATGCTGCTGGGGGGGAGTCTGAGGCAAATAACACAATTCTGTGTACACCCATGGCTGTTCATCTACCAGGATGTCTAATAGACAGTCTAATGGGAATATGAAGTACAAGGAAAATAAAAATTGCTTGGTCTTTACTGCAGACTGCATCTAAACTATTTTTTGACATCTTGTGGAGTTGTTTCCATTTTGATTAGTCTGTGTTTTCATTATTCAAGAGGTTCTTTGGAGTTGAGAGTTGATAGAGATTTTTTTTTTTTTTTCTCATCATGCTTTACCAGGCAATCTGGGTGGAGAGCGCTATTTTTTTCCCAGACGATTGTGAATTAGCAAATGTATAATGTGACCTTACAGGAGGAAGAAATACTGTTATTGCTAGAACTTCCTGTAAAGTTTTTCAAATGTTTGCTGCCTTTTCTCTCAAATACAGTGGCCAAATGATGTACACACCATATGGCTATTAGCTTGCTGCATCCTTCTGGCTGGTTGTTGCAGGTGTTCCTAAAGGGTGGTATTTAAGCAGTTTGTAAACTGAAGCAGTTAATGGATAATGTTCGTAGAGATGAGGGATTAGATGTTGGCCTCAGTAAGGCAAATGTAAGAAAAGTAAACAATGTAGAACAGAGTTACTACTTTTTTGTATATGGGAAAACTCATACTCTGCAAGAAATAGCTAAACCTGCTCAGCATCTAGATTTTCTTTTTTGCATCTAGATTTTCTTTTTTGCATGGTAGGTGTGAAAATGCAGGTAATGAATGCTTCTTTATTTAGCCATGCTTTCCAAAGAGATCAGATGAGCTCCATGACTGGAAGCCAGTGCTTGTAATTTCTGGCTGCATTTTTAAGGTGTTGCCTGAAACCTGTGGAATTTTAAATAGTTCCTTGCTGGCTGAGATGCTTCCTTTCTTTGCTTGACACCATAGCAACAAAGGTCATGAGCCGAAAGTAACCATTTCTTCATGTATCGTACAGAAAGTGAAATGCAGGTGTGTTTTTAATGAAGGCATGATGTCAACTCTGCCATGTCTCTTCTGTACTTGTCCATCTAATTGCAAATTTGTTTTGACTTCAGGCTGTTATAAAACACATCTTTGGTCTGAGGTTTATACATGGTAAGATAGGAGAGAAGATAATAGTGGGTCTCTGGAGACCTGTCTTGTGAGAACTTTTTTACTAAATTTTATTTCATTCCTGGTTTATCTGCATGCAAAACAAATGATAAAAGAATATCAATGGGATGTTTATAAAATAATACAAATTAAAGTATCCAAATAATCAGTGAAAAAGCAATTAGCTTTTCTAACGAAAATATGCACGAGAATCTCACAAATACTGATTGCAAAGCATGAGGAAGAGAGATTCAGATGTACTTTCTCATCCTCTTAAATACAATCAGTGCATTCAGTTTTACAGTGTGGTGGTGGTGGGTTTTTTGTTTGTTTTTTTTTTTTCTTGACAATTCTTCACTCCCCTTTTTTGTCTTAGTGAGCTTGAGAAATTAATGTTTGAGCACTTGCACTGCTGCCTAGGTCAGGTAGGTTGACTTTCTTAGTAACTTACTAATGGAATGTGTGTTAGTAGTATACCTGGTTCAAGAAATAACCAATTTCAGCATAATGATTTTAGTGTAATGATGGGCATGATTTGATTCATGCCCATCTGATGTACAGAATGTCAGTTGTGGACTCCAGACAACAGAAGTTGGAACATTTTTTTTAATATTAATTAGTCCAGGAGCAGGAAAGTTGTCACTGGGCAACAGTTTGTAACGGATTTTTCTGGAGGAAAAGGGGAGAATTTTCTTAGGTTGTAACTGGCATAAATAGTTAAAAACAGTCACTCAGATGAAATTGAAGGGGCTGTGAGAATTTAAGATATTCCACAATTTCCTAAACTTTCCTCCAGATGGATTTAAAGAACTTGGTTTGTATTCATATGTTTTGATGCAAATTAGTCGGTACAGCCTTTTCATAGCTTGTCCTATGTTCCATTTAGCAATTAAATTATGTTGAATGTATTATGAGAAAAATCCCTGAATAGAAATAAAAAAAAAAAAAACCTTTTTAATATAATCCAAGGTGAATTAGTTTTATTAGCAAGCTCCTTTTGAATAATGTCCTGGTTTAGTTTGGGGAAATGGGTCTTCCTTTGGTCATCACAAAGCCTACGTCTCCGTTTTTCCAGTACTGTGTACTGTAATAACTCTAATGTACAGGGCATGTGTTTTAAGTGAGGAGGTGGAAATTGGAAAGCTTATCTYTAACACCATGTAGGAAAGACCAAACTAAAAATATATGCACGTTATTGCTGTGAAATCAAAGGCCATCTCTGCGTTAGCAAGTAGTGTGGTATTAGAGGAAGGGAGCTCTAGATTGGAACAGCTGGTGCTGAGGACACAACACCCATGTCGTGTGCCTTTTTGAAAGCTTGGTTTTGCATTAGCTTTAGTCTTGTGGACTGGAGCACCTGTCAGAGGTTGGAGAGCACTAGAGGTGTTCTTGGAGTACATCTAGTTTCGTTTCACCTTAAAGGAATCTATTTGTGCCTTTCAAGACCGCTGTAAAATGTGAACCAAAGCATTCTAAGCGGGAATGATYAGATTTGTTGTAAGGAAGTGCTGCTCATCTAAACTAACATAGTTGCGTAGAACCCACCCAGAGGCAGGTATGGATGAAATTCTATTCTAATCAAATTCTGTATTCTAATAGCGAGCAACTTGTAATCAGGTAAATATCTGAGTGTGAATTTATGCATGAAGTATATTCTGGGAAAATATGCCTGAAGGAAGTAACTTGCTAGCTAGGGCATTTTCTCAGCTCAACTAGACAAACATACCACTTCCGTAAGAATTGCACTGATCTTTTTCTTGCTTTTAGTGAGCAGGTAGCAGAGGAAGCTCAGAACAAAGGATGTAAGCCTGGCTTTGCACAAGTCAGCTATGAACTCTTGTTGAYTTGAGAGGCTCATCCTGAGTTTTGAAAAATGTTGCTCTTTCCCCATCTGCTGCTGTTTCAACTGCCAGAAAACTGTCTTGGTGGTTGGTTGGACCTATTTCAGATGTTCTGGGGGCTTTACTTTCACAGTCCTGATGGAATTAGGGAACCACTCTTCCTGTCAGCTAAAATCTGAGGTTTATCCCTCCCCTTGCATTTCTAAACTTTTAATAATTTGAATTTACATACTCATTCTTTCTACCATATTCCATTTTGAGTCTTGGCTTTCCCTTCTCTCTTCCCTCTTCCTCTCCCTCTTGACTTAAAATAAGCAAAATATTTTGCGGTGGGGAATGTGTGCTGAGGTTTTTGGCTTGTTTGGTTTGGGTTTTTTGTTTGTTTAGTTTTGGTTTTTGTTTTGTTTTCCCCCCAGAGTAAGTAACAAATCTCAAAGGCAGGGTAACTAGATAAAGCCAAAGTGCTGCCTCTTCACTCTGTGTCAGTCTGCATAGTGCAGGAATAGAGGTAGGGAAGGAGAGGCTTTTGGCTGCTTTGCCACTTCCTATATTCTGGATCCACTTTGGGCTACAGCAAGACTTGTGGGCCATAAGAAGCAGAGAATGTTTGATAACAGAGAAGAGTCTGCTCCCAATTTCCCCTATCCCAGGGGCAGAAGCTGGGCTCGGGCAGGGTTGTTCCAAGTAACATGACACAGGGATCAGCTTATGTAAGGGATATTCCTTAGGGCCTCTCAAATACTTCCTTATTTCCTCAGGCCTCAATGTGATGGGAAACTATTTCCTCTGATTCTAGGACTCAGTCACTGACATGTGACGTGACAGTAGCRTTGGGCCAAGCTCCTCTTGGAGAGGAGATAATCCTGGGGAAGGTTTAAAATCAATCTTCTTTAGTGCGTCACCCATAAGTATTTAGGAAGAATGGGGTTTCTTCCAATTAGGTCTTGAAATACAAGAGTTTTCTGAGAAAAGTGTAAAAATTTTATCTTTGAATGAATACAGTATGCAGGCACTCTTCAGCATGTTTCAGGTAGGCATTGTATTCATATTTTGGTTCTACAGACTGAAAGAATCTGCAAAAAGTCAGTCTCACTGGGTAATAATATTAAACAGTGAAGCATACAAGCACACTGATCTCCAGAGACAACTTGAAATCTAGGGGGAATGCACCCATGTTAGCTGCATGACAGTGTCAGCCGGATCTCTGTCATGAGAAAACCGAAACTTGCCARATGTTGCGTCTGAAATACACCCCAAGTCCATAAGGCATCAGAATGATCAGTGTGTCAGAGCGAAGGCCTTTTCAGTACATAAAACCTGCATTTACCATGCAGGTAGAGGTGTATTTCAAGAAAGAGTAACTAATTAAAATGGGGGAAAGTTACATCTTCCCATTTTGTAATGAGGATGGCAGTGAAAACCTATGTCCTGTAGAAATAATCTGACCAATACTAAAAGATGAACTTCCATGTATTTCGGAGTGTATGCTGCTGTTGTCATTCAAGACCACATTGATAGTGTGGAGACTAAATGGAGACTGATGCCAAAACACTTTAATCACATATGCTCACTTTTACAAGTTAAAGGATTTCTGTGCCCTGCAGGAGAAATGGTGGTCTGGCAGAGAAGCTGGGTGCATCAGCATAAGGATTTCTGCCATAACGTGCTCAGCCTGAATGCAGGGCTGCAGTGTCCCCTGGGCACCTTCCTTTGCTTTCTCTCTTCTGGAGTCTCTTTTGTTCTCTCTTGCATACCCTGGGAATCTCTTAGATATCCCCAAGTGTCTCCGTTAACGGAAGTTTTCCCTTCTGTGTGTCTCCTGGAGCATCTTTCAGTGTCTCTCCTCATTTTTTTCTCCCCAAGAACCTCTCCCCACGTGTCTTCTGCCCCCGTGGTGGCCGCTGTCACTTGCACATGCGAGTGCTGGGGTGCCGCGGGCAGCAGTTCTGGCCACGTTGGTGTGTCTGTCCCAGTGTTGGAGCTGGCTGCAACTGGCACAGAGTGACTCATGGCCTCTTCCCTCATGGGTCACCCTGCAACTCCCCACCACCCAAACTCTACTGGTTTTGCCCAATATAACTGTGATCTATTTTAGTTACCAAAAAAATTCCATAAAATGTTTTCTAGAACAATAACTGTTCAATAAATGAACCTGTCTAAACTAGAAAGACAGACAGAGGGAGAGAGAAGAAACCAAACACAAAGTGAAGTAAGGCTACCCATCTGTAGTTGTGTTGGAGGTTATCATCTGATCCAGACTCTTCCAAGTCCAGCACAGTGTCACTAGGTCCTGACGCTGCCTTCTTTGATCACAGGAAGTTAAGATGGCTCAGCATAGCTGTTGATACCATGACTAAAGATCCTAACTTGTGAATCCTGATGGCTTTAGCAGTGATGATGTAAAATGCCAGATCCATTGCTAGCAGCTAGCTATTTCCTGGGGGTTACTGCCCCAGGGAAGCATGCTGGCTAATACGGTTTAATACACCAAAGAATGGCGCTTTGAGAAGCAGGTTCACATCTACTTCTGCTGCCTGCTCAGTTGTGACAGTCATGTCCCTCCAAGTTTTCTGCAAGGTAGCTGGGAGCAATAACACCTTCAGTGTGAAAGTAAAATCCCTCAGAATCTATATAAAAAGTGGGGGCATTATGGGGAAGAGGTAAGCTAATGGAAGATGAGAATATCTTTCACTAAGTTCATTGTGCATTGAAAAGTAATGCTATTTGGTTTATTTATTTTCATTTGTTTTAAACGTCTGTGAATCCATAACACTATTAGTGGATAGTAAAGTGCTATCAATACCCCAAAATCCAGTTATCTAATCCCCTTTATGGAATTTACCTCCATTTAGGTTAGAATTGTTGGCTAGTTTCCAACAATAACTAATTTGTTGCAATGTACCTGTATATGTGCATTTTTCTTTGTGAGATAAAAGCAAAAGTGAAAACAAAAGCTGTTTATTTAACATAATGTAACATCAGTTTCATGTGTTAGGCCCTTCTTTAGAAATTATTAATAAAAAAGAGGGTAGAAAAATCAGCAAACAAACTGAAGTACAGGCAGTAGGTAGTACTGCCTGTTTGTTTGGTGTTGGTGTATTGTCAATGTAGCAACAGGTACATTGCAAATGGAAGTATGATTGAAGCAAAGTCAAGTGTTAAAGTAACATCAATTRCAATGGTACGGTGTAGTGGAAACTGGTGGCATGTATTTATGCTTCTTTCGTCTTTGGTTAAAAGGGTGGTATACTATCTCTATAGGTATGTCTTGAAGAGTGATCCAGTAAAGCTTAAAAATATTTCAGAATCCTTGGAAAGGGAGTGCTTTGAATTTATATGAATGAGTTGTTATCTGTTGTGACTGATACAGTGCTTTTCACTATCCAGAATATAACTTCAAGAGAGCTCTGCAGTAAGACTTATTTTTGAATGCTCTGTGTTTGAAATTATTTTGTTTTCTGGTATTTGATTTAAAACAAGACCGAATCATCCATGACATTGCAATTAAATAATGAGATAGAGAATGAATGAAGGCAAAATGAGATAATCAACATATATAAGCAGTTAATCATGCAGGCGTCTTATAAGCACTGACATGGAGGATTTCTAGTTTTGATGGTGGTGGCTCGTGAAGGAGGCTTTCAGTACTGAATAGGTCTAGACTTGGGAGTGTTGGATTAAGATTAATTTCTCCTGCAGCTGCTCCACCTGGTTGCCAGACATGGAAACTTTGAACACAACTGTAACACAGATTCAAGAATAAAGGGAGTTTGAAGATGAATTTGTGGTGTTTGTGAAGTCCTTAAATACATCAGTAGAACACAGTGGAAAGAAAACAATTATTTTATATACCAGATACTAGTTAGATACTGGTTTGTGTTTTGAAGTATAGGGCTATACAGTGAACGTAAGGATGAAAATAAGTTTGCAGTGAACTCGTTCACTGCAATATGCAGGAGTCCTGATGGTGAAAGGGAATATTTTACTGTTTAATTAGAAATTGTATCATAATATACAAGAACTCGATTTTACAGGCTGCCTTGAGTCTGGCATTTCCTTCTTTTGAATATTTTGCTTAGCAACCATCTCTTTATATGATTTTGTGGATGCAATTTAATATTTATATAATGGTAGTGCCCATGGGCTTGATCACGATCAAAGACCTGTTGTACTAACATGCATATAAACACAGTTTCTTTGCTGTTAACTGTTTCTCAACTGGCACTGCTAATACAGTGTCATCAAATTAAAGCTCCAGGGGAAATGTGTCATGTTACAGCTGCTTCTAGATTAACAAAACTGCATTATGTCTTTTAAAATAGTAATATTTACATTCTTTGGAAGAGACTTGGGATACAGAAACTTCCTTGAAGTTGAAATAAAGCTGTAAGGAGTGTTGAAAATGAAGGTCCCCGTAAGAACAAAATTCCTTTTTTTTTTTTTTGGCAGGGTGGTATAGGACAATTATGCTGAATATCTTTTTTTAAATTTTTCTTTCCTATTAGATAGTTAACTGAGAGGTAATGGGCTGCAGCAGTTTTGAAGAAAATGGCAGTGTTTTTTTTTTCTCTCTGCCTGCCTGGTGGAGTGCAAAATCAATATAAAGAACATAGCACTGTGACTGGAAAAAAAAAATGCTCTTGAGCATTATCCACATTCAAAAGATAGAATTCTTAATTTATCGGAAGCAATGTTTAGACCAAATCCCAGGCTGAAGTTTTCAGTACTGATTCTTAGATAATTTCTCTTCAGTGGTCAAAGAGGAGAAACAAAAATAATACCAGGTTTCAAAGATTTAATTTATGAAGAAAGATTAAGAGGCTTATTTTGACTGAAAAAGAAGAATATATTTTACGGTGATTTTAGCGAAAGGAGAGGATGCCTAATGTTAAATGAACTCTTTATTCTTGCAGGAAGAAAAGAGGGGGAAAAATCAAAACAGATTAGGAAAGGTTGAGAAAAAGCTCGAGTGAAAGATTTTTACACATAGACTAATGTATGGAAAAAATTACTGGAAAGGTTATTGAAGCATGAAGCATTGATGGATTCTAAAGGCATCTAGTTTAGTGTCTGAGGATAAGAAGATATGGAAATGAAATAGTCGAATAGAAGTGAGGAAAGCATAGATAAGGTAGATAAGGTGCCAAGTTTTTTTCTTTTCTGGAAATTTAAGTACTCAATAAGCGTAAGGGAAGTGTTTTTAAAAGCAAATAATTCTATTTTTCTTTTTCAAAAACATCCTTAAGAGATGAAAGCAAGATATGACCCTCTCATGCATCATATGCCGACTGAGATACACTCTAAGATCACATGTTCACCATGCTTTACTGACTGTAACTTTTGCTGGCTATGCATGTAGAAAAATCAGATTGTAGTGCTTAACACTTATAGCTTCTTCCAATTTCAGGGAGAGCTTTTGTCATCTTTTTCTTTGTTAGAATTATCAGTGATATGAATGTAGCTAACTTAACAAGTGTATTGTTACTGGAAAGTGAGTGTGGACTGCCCCACGAAACATGCCCGGAACCTCTTGATTTCAGCAGTAAGCATATGCTAGCATAGTCACTGTTTTCCATGTAATACAAGACAAATATCACTGGAAGATGAGCCCTTCCAATTCTCAGATTTTCTCTAGGAAAACGATCTTAAATATTTTATTGCTTGCATTTGCTGTTGGTGCCAGAAAAATTCTGAAGTTTGATGTGTTGCCTGTTTGCTGCAATGCATGCAGATTTGTCAAGGGTAGCTTTCCTGTCTCATATCAGAATTGTAACTAAAGAAACATATACAAAAAAAGTTATGGTGTGTTAGGTGCTTCATGGTATTTGCACAAGCATAGGCTCTTTAATCACCTCACTTTTACTGTAACTTAAACCAGCTGATTCCTAACTGGGGCAGGGGAGGGGGGACGGGGGGTGGCATGAGCTACCTGATACTCTACCATAAACAGCTCTGGGCCATCTAGCAGCTCTAGTGTCTCTTGCCCAGCTGGCAGACTAAGCAAAGGAAGGGAAATGAGAGGGAGGGAGAGAGGAACCTGGAGAGACAATTTTGTCTGGACCTTGCTGCTGTCCCAAATCAATTGATCTTGCTCTGTTTGTCCACCAAATGGCTGAAGTAAGCAAACCTCCACAGCACAATCTGGAAAATTGTGCACAGTGGCAGACTGGCCTTCCAGAGTTGGACCTGGTACCCAAACTGAGTTGGTTTTGGCAGAAGACTTTTAACACTTCAGTGAAAGAGAGGAAAAAAGTGAAAGTGAAGATCAGCTGACTTGTTGAAATTTGCTTGTCTATTGTTTGTGAAGCTGCTACCTCTAACGTTACAGATGAAGATGAGCAGTAGAAATTGTCTGACCTGAGATAAAATAAAAACATTTACTGTCTGGTAATTTGGACTTACAGAATATAATGCACAGAAAAAGCAGGCTTCATTAGGTTGGTTATTTACAAAACTACTTGTTATGAATACTGAGTTTAAGTTGTGTTTGGATTTAAAAATCCTAGTAGATAGGAAAATACTTTTTTGGGCCCAAATATGTAATTTCTCAGTAGTACTCTCCTCATTACTCTTTTTCCTTTATCAGAAAGATTTGTTAAATGTATCAGAACCRTTCAAATGTCCGTTAGTTTTTGACTTCTTACCTGTTTCTACCTCCTGCTGAATGGGATATAGGTTGCTTAGTTATGTTAAAGCTTTTCCAGAGCAGGTTTCATTTCATGAGACTTCAGTAGCCCAGGGCTATCATAACCTACCACAGGAGTATGCAAGATAGTAGATAATTTGTAAGTATTAACCCTTCTATTCAGACRTTTGAAAATGCTGAAAATGCATTTAGGAGCATACCGGATAGAGCTGACTACCCTTTGTACTTGGTAGTTCTTCTGAATTTGAGATGAAATAGAAGAGAAGATGTGAGTTTAAGTAAACGCCTACCAATTAGCAAATGCATTTCCCCTCTTCAGAACTGAGTATCCATATTTCATGCAGGTTGTAGCATCCATTTTCTGTAGAGGCATCTGGATCAGAATAGGTTTTATAATATGCTTAAGTCAGTAAATTATAACGTCCGAAGAATTTGTTTACAACAACTTGAAGAATGCCGCAATTTGCAGCCTGTGTGGTAAGGCTAGGTGGTATTGCAGAAGATACAGAGGAAATGCTTATTTTATTGTGCCTTTTTATAAATCTTCTCCAATGAAACTCCTGTCAAAAAAAGTTTTTCTAGACTAAATGTGCCCAATTCAGCCATATTTTGGTTTTTGTCCCTCCACTGTAGTTCGGTGTTAAATCAAAAGAATTGTGAAGGTGGTAAAGTACCGCCTAGTTAGGTACTGTCATAATTAAGCTTACATAACAGTGGAGAAAGCAAGTCACTCTTCATTACTATTCCTTATTTCCTCCTGTAGGTCATGGATATGCCAGCTAATATAGTTGTCTCGACTATCTATCCCTTAATATTCAGTGGAAAGAAACAGGCATTTTTAGGGTCTAAGTCATCCCAATATTGAGTAGGTGCCTAAAATAAGTCAGACGGATGAAACCAAAACGCTGTGTTTTTTCTCCATGGACTCTATAAAGGAGGAGCCTTTAGCTGTCTGAGCAAGACACCTAAAATTAGGTGAGCTGGACTGCACGTGTTTCTTTCCTTTGCTATACCACCTCCACAAAATTTGTTTATCTTTATTAAACCAAATAGTGGGAGGATTATAATGCTTTTATGATTCCTACTTCATAGATTAGTGTTACCTGGCGTGCAGCTCATCAGCAATGTGTTGCCTTTTAGACATGGAGATGGCTCCTGGCTGCAGGAGGCGGCGGCTGCTGCTGTCTTGCGCTAGCTGTGAGGAAGATGTTTCCAGCACAGTGTTAGTGCCTTAGTATGGTTGTTCAGGATTCAGTGAAGTTTGGGACCCAATGACTATTAAAGTCATCTTACTTCTGCAGTTTTAAGAACTGCTTAGRTGCCTTTTGCATATGAAAATGTTCCTCAGTCAAAGGGCACATTAAATTATTATTAAAATTCCTCTACTTCCACATTCACACACCTGTATATAGAGAACTCTTAATGAAATCAGAAGTTAATGCTAGTAACATTCATCATCTTCCATCACCTGAAGCTGGAACCCAGCTAAACCAAAGCAATCCTCTCCACCCTAGCCCCTGCCAAGTTAAACTGTCAGTAGGACATAATTTCAGACCCTATCTTTTCAGCTGCTTTGTATAAACTCAAACTTAAAAATTAAAAGCAATTACAATTAAAGGTTTTCAGTTTAGGCTTTTATTAAAATATAGGCATACATCTGCTCTAGATAGAAAGGTAAATTTGTTTAACTGAGTACAGTTGGGGATTTAAATAAAATCTGGTTATTTAAAACCCTTTTAATTTATGTTGCTATGTTCCCTGCTCTTTGAACCTTACCTCAAAATGTAATTATCTCAATAACTACTATAAAATGTTATGAAAAATTACAACACAAAATATAGTGCAATACAATTTAGAGAAGGTTTTAAATTAACTAGTTGTGTTTAATGACTTGCAGGTGCTATGTGAATAGAGTCCAGTCAAAGTTCTCTGTATTGCTACAACATATCTAGGTCCATTGCACCAAGAACCCCAAAATGTAAAGAAAAAACCCCAAATGCTTCTAAATGTCACAGGCAAAATTGTGTTTAAGGAACATACTGAAGTAGTGGTATTTATATGTGAAATACTAGTATTCACCAAGATTTTTGGCGAAAAGGGATGTTTCAGTGCAATACTTAAATCATTGGGGATTTTCTTGTTTGTGTGTCTCTTGTCTGTAGTAACACTGATTTAACAACTTTGATTTGATACTTTTGTTTTTCACTTAGTAGACCAACAGGATAATTTAGATCTCAGTTCATAGTATGATGTTTTGTTAGTTGGAACGTACTGTTTATATGAAGTGATTGAAATGGTGTGTTTCTGGACAGCAGAGCATGTTTGAGTTCAGACTCTGTGAACAAACTCATTGAATTTCTGAACCTGCTGCCTGATCCGTGTCTTCCAGGTGCTTGTGTAATAAGGGTCTTTATCTCTCTGGAGAATTCCCAGATTATAATCTCATCATTTAGACTTTTGAAAGGTCTTTAAAATGTTTTGCTAGCTATTCAGATCTGCTGGAAAGCATAACTTAGGCCAGCATCTTTTAGTCATGATGTTACTTTTAGACCAGACTTTACCTTTCTTACACATACTGCTGAGGTAATCCATCATCATGCTAAAGCAAGGGAAATTCAATCCATCACTGTTGGATTCTGACACAGGGCTGTAAGGGGGATGCAAGTCATCTTCCCGGTAGTAATCAAACAGCTGTGATACATGCCACTTTAAGCTTGTATCATCCTATAATAGATGGTTTTCTTCTACATGGGAGCCTGCTACAAAATCTTCTGACAGATGGACTGTCTTGCAGAGGTTTCGTTTTGTGGAGTTTAAGGCTGTGAACTAGTTATTGACAAATACTACATCATCAGTTCCAGTTGAAGACACAGACTAATAAGTGGAACATTGGCACTAATCCTTATTTAATCATCCTTAAAATGGTAATTTCAAATTGATGAGGGCATAGGGAATAGATTTTATACTTTTAAAGTGCTACTAAAAATACCGGGGATATGTGTATACAATCCAAGGATGAAATTAAAGTGCATGCTGCATGTATGGTGAGTGAAGCATGCTACAGAAAGCTGAGGTCAGAGTCATACTGGGACCAAAGAACACCTTGGTGTAAAAACAATGCACTCCCTCTCTGAGTTTCATAGAGTCTTTGTGGGAACACTATTGCTTTATTTTTGTTCTTTGGCTTTTTGTTATGTTACTCAAGTCATTTCAAAAGCTGTTAAAACATGCTAAAGCATTAAGAAACTTTAATATAAAAAAAAAACAAACTGTAGCAAGCTAAAGCTTCAGAACTCTTGAAACTGAATTCAATTACCTATCTAATATAGCTTCAGTATTGACAATAATTTCCCAGTCTACCTTACTGATTTCCCAGTCTACCTTACTGTATATTTAAGAACCTAAAGCTGATAGTTAACCCTTTGGTTTGTACAACGTAACTCACTGATTTCTATAATGCATTGATTTGGCAGGTTGTTTAAAAATGGTACTGATTCTTATTCTTAAATATGACCAATAAGTATTCATATAAAAGTAGAAATACTTTCTAATGGCTTGCAATGTTTCAGCATGAAGAAACACAGTGCAGTAGGGGAAGATTGCTTGTCTGTTCAGATGGACTAATACACATATTGTATAAGCCTTACTGAGTACGTTAGTCTGCAAACATCAATCTCAGTCTATCTTGAAGTTTAGGTGAACCATGAAACACGTAACAAGCATACAAGTGCTTTAGTTGTTTTTTGAAGCTTCCTAACTTGAATATTTTGAGATTTGAGGTTTAGCTAAATACAATTAATTAGTCATCTAATGCTGGAAAGTAGCTTCGTTGAAAGCTGAGCTCAGAAATGTGAATAAGCACCAAATAAAAGGGTGCCCATAAGATATTTAAAGTATGGTAACTGCATCATCATACAGTCCTGAGCTCTTTCAGTACAAGTATTCATCTAGCTATAGCAGAAAACATTCAGTCTGGGCTGACTTGCACTGGCAAGAACTGGGGTGAATTCATCCAGTGCTGAAGTCTGTGACACCTAAAGGAGACTGCTATTGACACTTGAGTTACTTAAATTAATCTAGGCTAGGATAGCTTGTTACACTGCGGCACAGAGTCATTCTGAGGCAAGAACAAAGAATGCAGTATCTAGAAATTATCTCAGTAATTTTATGTAGAGATAGTTATATGGATAACAGGAAGATTATACTACTATGGACAATATTTTGTCTGTTCTGTGAGTAAATAAGAAGTATCAGACTGAATCAGGAGTAATTTGCAACCTTTACATTCAGCAGCAACTCAAGACAAACAATTAAATCAAACAATTTCAAACAGCAGCAAAAATGTGAATGTGTTAATGAACTTAACCTTCTATTTTCCTCTTTCAGTTCTTGCTCCAAACCAGCAAGTAGAATTAGAGCATGTTTATAAAGCTTCTGATAGTTGGTACAGTAAATCTGCTATAGATCATTTTGCATTTTTAAAATATATTTAAACTGAATTTTCTTACTTCAGTGAAATAGCCAGTAGATTTACTTGCATGTACATTTTTAGCTATTCAAGAAGATTCTCATCGACTAGTGCAGCAGTTCTGGAGATAGCTTACAGACACACAAAAAAGAGGAGGAAGCGCATCTAAACCTTATTTTCAAAAAACTATACCAGGAGTACCAGGAGATATAGAAGGCCTAAGCAATTGATAGGACACCTAGACTACTGAAGATAAGTAAAGTAGATACAGAGAAATAGGTTATGCCCTTTGGTAAGTAGTAGAATTTTGAAGGCATGTTATAAGCTTATGATGTGCCTTTCTCCCTTTCTCTTTTGAAAACACGTCAAACCTAACAAGCATCCATGTATGCATGCAAACACACAAACAAGGCAGTTTTATTTTTAAAAACTCTTGATATATTGGATGTGACCATCTCCTTTGACAGTATCCTATTGTGAGAAAAAATAGCTAAATGCTGGCAACAAACAATTATAGGACCCTTTTATTGTCATGAGTATATCTTTTGAAAGTCTTTTAGAAGTACAGCCCTGACATAACCATTTAGACCATCCATAGCTGTTTCACTCTTTCTAGGATCTCTGTCTGCCTTCTGCCTCTGATGTCTTCTCGTTAGAGGTAACCCTAGGCACTGTGTAATGGACCCTGCTTAGAGTATTATCCTTCTTTTGTAGAAAACAGTGAACTATACTTTGTAATTGCTCTCTAATATTTGAACTGAAAGTGATTGTATGTCATGTCCAAATACTAAATTTAGATCAAATGGCTTATAGAAGCAGAGGGAGAGGGAGAAGAAGTGAGAAATATGGTAGACCGACCTTGTGTTTTATATAACGTTACCCCTTTTCAACAGTAGCTTTGGTAAAGCATCAGAAAAACCAGGATGACAAAAACAGAATTTCAGTGCCATTCATGGCCATAAGCTGCAGGCCTGTCTATTCAGGCCAGAAAGGACAGATGACGCTTACAGAATTCTGCTTATATTTTTGCTGGAACCAGTTTCATTACTCAAACAGAAAACGCACAAAACAACACAAGGGGAACTTCCTTGATCAAAGCTGGGTACATGACACTAGTAAGCTCTTCCCTTTATTTCTTCCCCATTGCTCCTGGGCAAACCACAAAAGCCTGTCTTATTTCTGTGACTAGTTCACCACAGGGTCTTTTGTTTGTTTTTGTAATTACTTAATTCCTGCGTAGACTATAACTGGTCAGTCACTGAACTAGCTTAGGTCAGCTTCATCACCATCTGTCAAGATGTGCTTAAATAAAGAAATCTCTCTCAAATAACCAAACAGTGACAAATAATCTTCTAAATTGCTTTTGACAATATGTTTTAGTACCTAGTACACAAAAGAGGGAAAAAGTGGAAGATGATTTGCAAGAGCAGATTCAGCTTTAGAAATGAGAGAAATTTGGGCAAAATATGCGTGATGTGGTATAGAGTAAGCCTCTAGCACTAACAAATAGAAACTATGAAATATCATTAGTAATAGTACAATTAAGTAGAAGATACTCAATATTTCAAGTACATAGGTTGGAGTGCAGGAGTCCTGGAAATCATACCCTCTCGTACTGAAAAATTAACAAATACTTTAGTAGTGAGCAAACTATTTTATCTGGGTCTCTTTCAAAATACGTACTCTCGATACCTAGTCAAAACTACCAGCTCAAATTCTAATGCACACTGGTGACTGTAAGTTGGCTGATGAAGACTAAGCTTTACAATATATTATGCAATACCAATGATTTTTACTCGCTGAGCTCGGTTTTCATTAATATTTTTCATCACTTGTCTTTTTTTTTTTTTTTTTTTTTNTTTTTTTTTTTTTTTTTTTTTTTTTAATTAAAGCCAGAGGACCAGAATGTTAGTGAATTGGTTAGTTACTGGGAAATGTGTTAAGTTGCTTGAATTTGATGTGATGGCTCTTGAGTTTGTACGAGCACTGTAGAGGTAGGTATTTATCCATCTCCTGTCCAAAAAGCCGTAAGTCACATGATGTTGAACACAAGACAAATAGACTTTGTTACCTCAACACCACACCTCAAGGATGTTATGATGATTGATTGATTCATACCACTCTACAGTTCCAACTACTTGTATACCGAAAGGTTGATTTGAACTTAGAAAAGGGCAGTTCAGCTTTTTATCAAAGGAAATATGCCAGCAGCTGTAATAATTTGCTCATGGAAATGCAGATCTAGACTTGGTCCTGGCACTGCTTTACCATTTTTTTTCTTGTTGATAACATGCAAGCAAAAACTGTTTTCCAAAGGTAGATGGCCAAAGGTCAGTGGTCCTCAGAGTACACCATTGAATTCAGTGACAGTTTTAAGATGAAGTGTTGTGTTCTCCTTTTTTGAGAGTATCTTTGAGGTAATAACTCACCTACAGTGGCAAAAAATATTTGAGGTTTGTGTTTAAAAGAAAAGCATATATTTGAGGCTTTTGTCCTGTGCTACAAAACTCCTTTCGTAACCATTCCAGATTGTGAAGTCAATTGATCACTTTTTTGTAGCCAGGCACCGAAAAGCCACTGTCTCTCTAACAAAAAGACAGGAAAGCTTCTTCCAGAGGTTTTGAGTTACTCAGACTTGTCATTTATAAACATTAAGCCTTATTTAGTGGGTCTACAAGTTCAAGCTTTTGAGAAAGCTTCCAAATTGCTACCCTGCCTAACTCATGAAAAGGCTTCTTATAATCTGGAATAGATAAGACAGCTGCAAGAAGTGTAGCGCAGTGCCTGCTGGCAAGGGAAAGGGTTTTATTCCAGATAATGTACTGTGTGGAAACTGCCAGAGATCTGGCTCACCCTCAATCAGGAAGTATCCTGATCAAGATAAGATCATGATAGTCACTCTCTCAGCCTTCAAGGGGAAGGCTGCTAGCTATTTAGAGTTGCCATTGCACATGTTTACAAGGATTAACTTCCAAGAGCTGCAAATATTTTAGATTAGCTATCAGGGAGCAATAGTGTGACTATTATTTGCTGCTATTTTCCTGTCATCAGTGTGAAAGTCAGAAGTGAAATTCATTTTAAATTTCCATGTCTTTGTAATGTGTTAAGAGGATACGCAGACAGAAAAGAGAGAGGCTGGAGAGGTTGTTTACTAGGAGAAACCCACTTTTGCTGGTGTTGTGTTTACAACCTTAAATGTAAATTCAGGGTAGTTAGTAATATCTTTTTCTTCAGTGTGAAACCTTTAATATTAACTGAGTTTGTTCTCGCTTTCTCTAATCTTTAAATGTTTGGCTCAACTGAGTTTTTTGAGAACTCTCCTACAACAAAGCTAGGCAAAGAAGTTTTAAAAATACTAATGAGTCCTGCTTATCCATACTGAAGACAGTTTAAATTCAGATGAAAATATCAGTAGAAAGCTTGAGTGGTAAATAAATTCACATCTCCTAAGTACACTCACTTTCAGCTCCTGTCTGATGAAGTTTGGATAACAGATGAGGTGTAAGTGCAGAGATGGCTTGTTAGAAGCAGCGTCATTTCAGGTGTCGGTGTAACTAATATTCTAAAGCCTTCACTTTCATGTAAGACATGAATATCTTCAGCTGACATGTTAGCTCTAAAGGTATAAAAAGAACTTTCAGTAATTACAGGAGGTGAAACTTGAGTGTTCTGGAAAATGAATTTGTTTTATATAAAAACTCTTGTCTCATACAGAAAGAGTTGGTTTCTGTGCTGATTCATGTAAGCATGTGTTCCCGTTGTAAAAGCTGAAGATAATAGGTTGTTGATGAGAAAGATTGGCTAATTTGTTTTACTGATGCTTAAAAGTCACCTTTTTCAGGAGCACCAGCATAGTACCAATATAATCAGATGAGTCACAAAAGCCTGACTGTCGATGTTGTATTATTAAACAGATAATTTAAATATTACCTCAGGGTTTTTTTTTTCAATCCAAGTTGCTCAGTATATTGGAAACTATCTAGGTGTGATCTCAAATAGGCAATATGGTTTCTGCACAATTTCCATCGCAGCTTCTAATGATCTTTGGCAGGCCTTGACCAAAATCTCCTCAAGGCCTCTGACATTTGGGCTGTTTACACTACTGCAATAGTATCATGATTATGGAGGAAGTGCAATAGTTGCACTGTAATTAAAGCTGCATATAAAGTAAGAAAAGGTTGGAGAAGGGGAGAGAAACTTTAGATAAGAACTGAAATGGCAAAAAAGTTATTTTTAGTATTTTTGCTTCACTTAACACTATACAGTCTGTGAAACAAAGGAGGAAGTGAGAACCAGCTTCTACAGCACGTTGTTTGATGAGCTGGTATTTCAGTGTTGGATTACCTTTCTGGCCCTTTCCACTGGTCACACAGCAAATCTCTAACTACTACATGTTCTTTCAGACTTGTATACAGTTGGTGATGACATTTTATCCAAATGATGGAAGTCAGGGAAAAAAGTAATACAAAAAAATGATGATTATGTCTGACGCACAGCCATTGACCTTCCTTTTTTTTCCCAGAGCCACTGTGTTGGGCTCTCTCTACACTTTYGAATTAGAGCAGCTTTCTGAGCTGCAGGGCAGGGGATTGGGATGAGCTGCCAGATATTGGACGGCTTATGAGGGAGAAAATGAGAACTGCAACAGAGGAGGAGGAAGATACAATTTTGCATGATCTATAATGCTTCTGGAAAAATAAGTTTAAAATACGGTATTTGGGCTCCATACTGACTAATACTCAGTTTACATTCAGGAAATTAATATCCTTGTTCTAAGATAATTTAGCAACATATGGGAGAAACTTCATGCATCGGGCATCTTGTTAGCAGCAACCTATCAGTAGCTTGATGCTGAGTTGCTTCTAATTGGCTGTTACTGTTGCTAGTACAGAATGTGGAAAATGATGGAAATTATATTCAAAAGAGGGATAGCCACTTATAAAGTGTCTGTTTCAAATAACTTTATGCCTGCTCTTTTCTTCTTTTAAATAAATGTAAAAATGTATAGTCATGTTACTCCTTGGCATTCATATTGAAAACTTTAAGTCGCTGCTTTGAAGATCTGAAGAGCTATCACTTCCATTGTCTTCATTAGTAGTTTTTGATCTTCAGCAGTATTAGCAATCTTGGCTATATGTATATGTATATCGTGTGTGTATACGTAATTGTGTATGTATATATGTTTTAGAAACTTCAAATTATAATGCTTAGATAGAAAAAAACAATTTTTTTTTTTTTCTGAGTCTTAACCATCAACAACTTAAGGTTGGTTTCAGAACCCTGCAAATGGGTTCTGTAATGGGAATGCACTAATAAAAAGAGCATAGATGTAACATTTTATATGTGCAGATCATCACTGCAGACCTTAGATATCCTCCTGCAATACAGCAGAAGCAAATGAGACACTATGTGCTGTTTTCAAATGACGTAAATGTGTATTTTAACATCATGGATTACAAAGATTACAAAAAATTGCTCAGGAAGAGCTAAATTACAAAGTAAAAAATTGTTTCAATTTTAGTTTAGAATTTTGCTTGATACTGTTTTTAATGTAAGTTATAACATGACTTGCTTTTAGAGAACCCATGTTTTAAATTAGTAAAAGTATAATAACTAGGAACGGAGATACTCTGCATGAATAGATATTTACTGTTAGATCCATTTCATAAGTAATAGTTAAAAAGAAATAATCTGATTTTTTTAAAGTGCAATTTATGTAACTAGGTTGTGATAATTCGTTGAGGTGTGACCTGAATCTTCCATATAATGATCACAGGAAAAGCCTTAACTTACTTTTCTGTCTACCTACTTACACTTGAGGGCAGGAGAGATGGGCTGGATGTGTTAAACAAAAAACTTCTGTAGTCTGAACAGAAACGTATGTAAGTATTCTTCTGTGTGTTACATGTATTTATAATATGTAGAGTTCTGCATACAAATATAATAATGATAACAAAAAGGAGGATGTAAAGAGCACTTCAAATAGCTCTGCTTAAAAAAAAAAAAAGAGAGAAACAGAAATTGCAAGCAATTAGAACTGGAAACAAACACTTAGTAAAGTCTCACTGCATTTGAAAGTGCTTAATACTGAATGATGAATTGTACCATTCCATTAACTGCAAAAAAAGCATAATTTAGACAATTGTTGCAGTAGATGAATTTGTATTTTGTGATGCATGATGTAGGCACTCAACAGGATAGTATCACTTTGAATCTTCTCTACCTTAAATCACCTTCACCAGGCAGCCCTACCTTGACATTACTTATTTATTCGTTTTGCTCATAGAGTATTTGAGAGGGCAGTGGAATGAGAAGGGTACCAAAGAGCTGCTATCTACACAGAGGTAGAGTTAGTGTTTCTGCAATCTGTGCTATGTAATAGCCACTACCCAAGTTTTGTGGTGTTCAAATTAAAATAAAACAAAAATGTAAGAAGATTTTCTTGTAGTGGACAGATCTCTGTTAATGGATGAATGGCAGAATATATTTCAACAGCAAAATAATTCCAAAGAATTTTTAATAAGAACATATTAGAAGATCCTGACAATTCTCTAGGCTTTTAGAAAATTTGAAAAGCGTAAAACCAGCATTAAAAGTACATTTGATACTAACAAGCAATCTGGCAAGAGAAATAAGGCTTTGTAGACACATTTTGAGCTTGCTCTGGAAGTACCAGCTCAGCAAATAACCCATAATATAGTTGCTTTTCAACAAGATCAATGAAATTAATCTGTCAAGTTATTAGAATAGCACATACTGGGGGTATAAAACAGGTACAATAACCAATATTAATATGCTGGCTTACATCAAAACAAAAATGTGTCAAATTTGAAAGTTTTTAATTTTGACACATCAAAGCCTTTTCATCCTCCAGTAAGTATTGTTTCCTGTTTTTCACTAATCATTTCACTTCTACAGCATTTTAAAATTTATTATTCTCTCTTTTGAGTGAAGTTTAAAAAAATAAAGTAGCCAGCAGATATTCATATAA
The DNA here is from genome assembly GCA_035582835.1 of Phoebastria nigripes. Taxonomy (NCBI): domain Eukaryota; kingdom Metazoa; phylum Chordata; class Aves; order Procellariiformes; family Diomedeidae; genus Phoebastria; species Phoebastria nigripes. The sequence goes on from JAYKAV010002824.1 coordinate 526,174, forward strand.
TTGCAAGTGTCAGTCATCTCATCATGTGTATCAAATGCATTTTAAACCCAGAAAACAGTTTTGAAGTTTAAGATTTAATTCTCCTTTGTCTTTTTTCTGCTATAGTAATTCTGTCTGTAACCAAATACCATATACAGAGTTCAGAATTTGTTTATTGTTGGATTCACAATTTGCTTAAAAAAAAAACAACAAAAATGTTGCAGGTAAAAACTGTTATTGGATAAGTAATAAGTTTTGACAAATTACTAGTATATCACAAATGTAGCAAATATTAATTACCAGCCTGGCTTACTCCTCAATTTCAGTACCAAAAAATTGAAGGGAAGCTTGTAAGGGCGGGGAGGGGTGGGGGGGAATCTGCATTTGCTGCCTAAAGCTTTATAATGACACTAAAAAAAAAAAAGGATGCTCTAGTCCATTTCCTCTGTTTTTTTTCACCTTTCTTTTTGGAAAGTCTCAGTTGCTCAAGTTTAAGGGATTCTCCTGATGGTTATTGAGAAAGCTTGTTGGTGTTTTAGTAAGATTCATCTGCTTACTTGCCCTCTTAGACTAGTCGTGTGCGTATGTGAACAGTAATCACAGCTGCAGATTGCAAAGGATGGCGGTGGGACTAGGAAACAAGCGTAGACAAACTTGCAGGCAGAAGCAAATACAGATTAAAAAATAAAATGTGGGTGGGTAAAAAGATTAATTTTAGAATAATCACATATACTTCAAATATTGTGTCAGGAAAATCAAGACTTGTTAAAAGTTTATGCCTGTATTTTTTTCAAATATGGTGCACATACTTTTGGTGCTTTTGCATTTTTTTTTTTCTGTGGTTAGTTTTGGTTATATTAAGGCTTTTATTAATAAAATAATATTAGACAGTGGTTATTCCTGAAGTAATTTTATTTATAATGTGAAAATTAAATATATTTATTTAGCCTGATGATAAAATGTCTGTACAGCATACTGCCAACAGGGAGACCAGCTGCCAGATGAATTATCTGTGTCTCTGCCTCTTCTGGGGAAAGCAAAGAAAGCTGTTCTATGACCAGTGGAGAAGTCTGAAAAGATTTAATTTCCAGTTCAAGGAACAGTTCTCAGTCTTGAAATGGCAGTCTCAAATTTAAGTGAGGATCTTGCAAAGTGTGGGGTTTTTACGTAAATTTTACCTAATAAATTATTTTCTTCAAATTGGGAATTCAGAGAAATGTACCAACAGTACAGGTAGCAGTAGGAATGCAAGACAAGGATTAAAAGGAAAAAGGATATTTTGCATTTCTCTCGGAAAGTATCCCTCTTTCCTGATGGAGATTAATTTCTAAGAAAAATGGTTTTATGCAGTTTCAAAATGCTGAAGAAATAAACTGCTTCCAGCCAGTGACTGTCATGTACCAGTACCATGTATACATGGAAAATATAAAAATATAACTAGAAGTATGAAATAGCATGGATGTGCTAGAGGAAGAACACAGAATTTCCCCCATGCCTATACATTTTGATCTGCCATAGGCTGATTCACTTACATTTGTTCAATCCTATGGTAATCCTAGATACTTTCACTGCCTGCACTATGGAAAAATGATTTGCTTAAAGTTAGTGATTTAACATGATCTGGTTTGAATGGCTGTTTTGTTTTTAAAGCAACCTTGGTAATACTGTCTTCATGATTCCTGATCTAACTTGATTTTGAAAGACAAATCTTGGTGTCTAAGGATTAGTTTCTGGCCTTTGACAGGAGTAAAAAGAAGAGTAAGGAAATATCTTACTCTTGGACGTCTTACTCTTTCTTGTATGGAAACACAAAGGCCACTTCTGAGATGCTAAATCAAAGCCAATACTAGATGTCAGAAAGTACAAGGAGTAAGTGGAGCCATAGTTCAAGCTGCTTGCCCTGTGTATTAGCCAGCAAACGTGGGTTCCTAAGAGGCTATGTGCACTGCCTGTCTTTTCACTGTCGCTGGGAATTTGTGAACCAGTAGCTTCAAAAGCATTTGTCAAAAGGTTATAGGTCTTCAAGATATTCAGATGAAAGCAGCAGTGGCAAGAGAACTGTAATAACTGTCGGGGGGGGAGATTGTTTGTATTCTGTTTGAAAGCAGCTAGCTCACTGGTCAGTACAAATATACCAGCTAGAAAATCAGCTCCTGTCTAACCATGGTATGTGTTGTATCTCTTGTCCAATGGATGTTTCATGGAAGGGATATGTGAATTTTTATGCTGGAGTGAAGAGATTTAGTGAGTAATAAAGACAAATCTGTAGGCAAACAATTAGTTTTGCTCTCCAAAGAAAACTTGTTTAAATCCTTAGTGAATTGGAGMACTCTGGAAAATTTTATTTGGATGTTTCCTTTCCTTACTTTCCTTAGTAGAATAGTAGAGTCATAATTTAAGTTGGAAGGAACCGCCAGAGGTCATGTAGTCCAAGTGCCTGCTCCAAATATGTCCAATGAGGTCAGGTTGCTCAGGGTCATGTTCAGTCGAGTCCTGAACACCTCCAAGGACAGAGATCCCACAACCYCTCTGGGTAACCTGTTCCAGTATTTAACCACCCTCATGGTTTAAACAAACAAACAAACCCCTCACCCCTTTTTTCCTAATATATAATTGGAATTTCCCACATTTCAACTTGTTCATTGCCTCTTGTCCTATCACTGCACAGCCCTGAGAAGAGTCTAGCTCCATCTTCTCTGTATGCTCTGATCTTCGCTTTTCCAGGCTGAACAGGCCCAGCCCTCGCAGTGTCTCCTTGTATGTTGTGTTCTCTAGCCCCCTGACCAACTTGGTGGCCTGCCGCTGGATCCCCGCCAGTATGACAATATCTTTCTTGTACTGGGGAGCCTGAAACGGTATCCAGGTGTGGCCTCATAGAGGCTGCAGAGAGGCAAGCAGGCTCACTTCCCTAAACCAGCAGGCTGCACTGTTACTAGYACAGCCCAGGCTTTGGCTGGCCTCCTTTGCTGCAGGGACACGCTGCTGGCCCGTGTTTGACTTGTCTGCTAGCGACCCAGATCTTTTTTCTTCAGTAAGGTGCTGTGTGTTAGGGCACAATTTAACTGCAACAAGAATTCTCAAGATGAAAAAATAACTCATGCCATTCTTACACAGGAAATACAGGCAATAATAACAAATGCTAGTCAGTTTTGGGTTTTTTCCTGTTTAATTTGGTGGAGAAGAGCTTGGACAGATTTTGTATTTCTTCTTTTTAATTTTACACATTTGACTTGTTTTAATTAGATTTCTGATAAATTTCATCCTATCAATTCATTGGTAGAACATACTTTGTATTCTAGAAACATCATCTGCAGGGATGTGAGAGAAATTTGGTTTTTTGTTATGTTCCTCCACCCCCAACCCAGTGTAATTTAAAAGCATCACGATATGTTTTGTTTTAAATCACAGAAGCAGTAAATTACTTTTAAGTTCATGCTGGACACTAGTTTGTTATTTAACCTTAAAAATGTATACTTAATTTGCCTAAGAAAATCAGAAAATACTTCCAATGAAATCACGTTCTGTGTCTGATTATTCTTTCTCATTATTTTTACCTATTCATTAAAATCACCAGCTGGGTAGCTTCTTTAATTTACTTCTGAATCTCTTTGGAAACCTCTTCTAACAGTAATACTTTACCTCATGCATATATAAAAACAGATGCTGACCAGAGAGCAGCTTATGGCTGACAGAGTGTCAGCCTTATGTGCAACACCTGCCTCACCTTTTTCATGTGCTGTAAACAACAAGGTGAGAAATAAGCACACTATGGAGCAATTGAAACACAAAAGGAATCCCAATGTAGTTGCAATGCGGATAATTCAGTTTGGAAAAAAATGTAGCTGCAAAATATGTAAGTAAAACCAACAAAGGAATGTTTTGTGTATTCTCCAGCTGCATTTCTGCTTTTTCCACAGTAATAACAAAGTTAGTTTACTGCATCTTTTAATCCTGATATATATAGGTAGAAGGCTAATTAGCATTCATTTTTTCTTATAACAAAGACTATCGGTATTTAGGTGTAAGTCTGTTGGTATTACCTGAGGTTTTTTCCAAATGTTGAAACTCTTCCTGCATCACAAAAAATAAAGGTTTGGATGGGGCTTAAGTGTTTGCTTATCTAAGCCCCCTGCATAGACATAGAACCTGTATATTGGTTTTCAAGAACATTCAGTAAGAGAGATTGTGCAGTGGGTTGAGGTTGTCTCTTCCATTGCTTTAGTTCTTTTATAGATGGATTTTCCTTTTCATGCCTTCCTGAGAGTCAACGTGAATCTTTCCCTGCAAACTGAGTCCATCTCTTCGTGTCCTTCAACAGAGGATAGGGAGAAGAATTGACCAACTGTTCTTACAACCCTTTGTATTTTGGGAGCCTATGATCAATATAGAAAGCAAGCATTTGATGAGACACAAAAAAAACAGGTTTCCCTTAACCTTTTGCTCTAAGTCATACATTTTGACCTATGTGAACTTCTGAAAGCTTCTTCCTGTGTGGGTTTACATTTATGTTTAGATAGTGTTATGTGTTCTTCAAGGAATACCACATACCTCACATAGAAAGAATAAATGTCTGCTCTGAGTTGGTCAAAAGATGTCGAAATTAAAGGGTTTTGTACATATTTTGCTGCATATGGTGGTAGACAGTCAGCAAGCCATGAATAAAGAATATTCAAAGCTGATTTAATCCTTGTTCCCCTTCTTTGAGAATCCAGATCACTTCAGTAATTCTGTCTTGACTGGTGCAAGTGTCAGGTGTCAGCCTATTGAATCTGAAATTTCTTGTTTGAACAAATGCTAGTTTCTGTTTCACTATGCTCAATTCCAAACTTTAACTGCCGGATTAACAAGTGCACTGCATGTGTAGCATGGATGTGTATCCATGAGTATCTTACCTATTTTTTCTAATCTGTGAGTTGTAAAGTAACTTTCACCAATTTTAATTATTTTAGTTGTTTTGTTCTATTGGTCTTGTTGGTAGTGGCTTCAAAATGCTCTTTCATTCTCTTCTTGGAAGAGAATGCTTTATCAAACRATGGAAGTCCTACCTTTACACTCTTTTTGTGACAAAAATACATGCTCTGTTATAGCCAGTTGCAGGAAACTTTACAAATGTTGACACTAAGAGAACAATTTCTGCAGAAAGATCTCAGCATCTAGTATTTCAGGCTATGAATGATGGCCCTATTTAAGGAAGTCCAATTCATTTGCCTCCATGGCACCACTGCCTTCAGACAACATACCCAAAAACATCTGTTTTACAGTGCTCTGTACCATAGGTTAGCTGTGCCTGAGCCTATGCTTTCCAGGCTAACTATGTTTTTAATATATGAATTTTGATAGGTTTTGGCCCCTTTAACTTGCCACATATGCATATGAGTCTTTATAGGAAACTTTCTGTTTTTGAAGGAGCCTTTCTCACTCCCTGTAAAATGAATACATACTTATTCTAATAATAATTTATCAGGAAAAAAACCCACCACATTTTTTTTAATATGTATTTGTAGACAAACAGAACAGTTTCATCCAATTACAGCAGCAGGTAATCCCCCTAAGGTTCTTGTTTCTTTAGTTTTTCTTCTGTCCATAAAGTAATATGTCTGAATATACTTTTGGCTGTGGTGGTGGTTCATTTTCTATATACAGGGGATAATTTTGTGTAAAATTAGTTATAGTAAAATTCCTCGTTCTAGATTCTTCCTTAAACATATCTTCTTTCTTACTATGAGCTTGTTCCCTATACATATGTGTACCTCATGTACAGTTGGTCCAGATTTCTGTTTTGGATTCAATTCCATATCAGAATCATCACTCACGTTTCCAGTATAATAGGAGCAACACCAGAATCAGTGGTGTATTGCTAGTCAAAAGATAGTACAGCAAATTGACCTATCCAGAAGCCAAAGTCTGAATATGATTGCCTACAATCTACCTTGGTGTTTATGTTGTAGATGACATTATAAATATACTGTATCCAACAGTACATTGTTTGCAAAGGATGATTGGTACTTACATTGCATCAAAGAAAATCATTAAATTACCATTTTGTGTGATATCTCACARTTGTCCTTAATGTTTAGAAGTACTGTGCCCTCTAGGTATTCTTTCAGCTAGGTTGATTAAACTGTAAGCATCAAATTTCTGTTAGGTCCTATTTTGAATTAATAAAGCCTGTCAGAATAACTGGATTTATTGTCAATGTCTAACTTATATTTAGAGTCTTTTTTAATCAAAATGAGCTATTCCCTTTTTATACTTTCAGGTTCTAAGTAGTAAATAAGCATATGTACAGTTACAGTTAGACAGACTTAAGTTACACATTGTTTATGACCTCAAAGTAGAAAAGGAGGTATTTTCTTGACACTTTCCTATCTTCGTACCTCTTCATAAAATCTTTCCCGCTAATAAATTTAGCGCATCTTTTTTTCACCAGAGGCTGAAATTTTACTAGCAATGTGCTGACTCATCTCATGTTAGAGAGATGTTGATAGTAACTTTAATGCGAATACACAATGACTATGCATTAAATGTTGTTCACATTTACAAAGGGAAAAACCTAAAATTCTTCTATATGAGATTCTATAGTTATTGTAAGCTATAGTCTGCAGCAAGGGCTGTCACAGGAGAAAGGTAGGTGCTCAGGAGAGATTTCTTCTGTGCCAAATACTAGACAAGGCCTTGGAGACCGGCAGACTCCTATCATTCTCCTCTAGCCATTTCTTCTAGAATACAGTGATCCTCTGACTAAAATTCCTAAGCTGTTTTAGGGCTAACTTGCCAGCAAGTGTAAAGTAGGAGAAGACCAAGATTATCTAGAAGTTATCTGAAGAAAATTGAAAACAGCTCTTGGTGGCCATATCTGTAATGGCCTGCTTTTCATAGCTTATTCGCAATTCTGCAAACACAAATGATGTTGCATATCTAAACAGTTAAAATTACCTCCTGTCTAGCCACCTTACCAGGTGTATGTAAGTAATAAAGCTAGTTCAAACTCGTTCTGGTTCTCTGTTAGATCTTCCCATCTTGTGACTGTTTTTCTAGCACTCACATACTACAGACTGTCACTGATGTTTACATTTCTGTTTGTATCATTGGAGATGCCACGTTAAGGAGTACAGATTCTTAACTTGGGAAAGCATTTATTTAATATGCAATCTATTTAGCTGTCATTTCTTACTGAAACCTCTGTAATTTGAATAAACATGATTGGAGAGGTATTTAAGAGGTGTTTTAAGATTTCTCAGTACCTCTGTCCAAGTCTAAAAACTCTCGGTTCAGTATGAAAGTTCTCCTGGAAACACAAACAGCTTTTATCCATTGATGGATAAAGATGAGGCAACCACATTCATGCTTTTGATGATACTGGTGACTAAGATGCAGCTGTAGGCTGATGTGTGTAACCCCTGAAGCTATGGATGAGGTCACCGAGTGTTTGCTGCTTTCTTTCCAAGAGACTCAAAACAGTATTTCACCTTTGACTTCTTTTGCCTATGTTTAAGAGGGCAGAGTACTCTCTTAAGCTTTTCAAAAGCAGTATGTGGTAGCACGTGTTGTCTAACCTTCCTCACTGCCGCACAGGAAATGCTTGGGTAGCAATTGTATGATATTTCATGGCTGGAACATACTAGCCTTATATTCTGCACTGGTTGTAGGCAGCAGCTGAGTTCCAAGTAAAGTTTGGCATGTCAGTTTTGACCTATGTCAGTTAGATTCTCTTTTCTGGAAAGACTGCTTCTCTCCCTCTAATGTTATATTCCCAACAACTTTTTAGAATATAGGAATTGCAATGAAAAAAGTTGTTAATGAAGTCCAGTAGCTTATTTCTCATAAGAATCAGGTATTTCACACTTAGTAGTTTTATTGTTACTGTTATCTAATTTTCCCACTAAAACGTTTTGTGTTAGCACCAGCTTAAGTGTTTCTAGGACACAAACACACATGAAGAACTTGAGAAGCATATGGCTTTCCAAACATTCACTGATTCTACTAGTATTTTTCATGTTATTTGTGTTATCCCTAGATAATTACTAATAAAAATTTCCAAATATTTTGGGAGGGCCTGATAAGCTCTAAGGATTGCTCTCTGTGGCAATACTTGTTGCAAGGGTAAGAAATAGACAATGACAAAAAATAGTACAAAATGAAGCAGAATGATGCCTTTTCCTTTCACTATAGGGTAATTAGAACATTCTGTATGCTGCTTCATATTTAACAAAAGATTTTATGATAATTATTCTATAAAATATATAGTCTAAATCAGTCTAAGTACTTTTAACTCCAAATCTCACAGGTTTTTAGCTTACATTTCTCTAAAGAGTTCCTGAAAACTTCCTTTATTCTGGCATCTGCTTTTCTTCTGTTACAGCACATGTTTTTTATAAAATTTAGGTAACCCTTCAAATGTCCACCTGTTCACTGAGGATTTTCTTGGCCCTGAGTAACCAAGAAGCTCTTTGACTRCCTCAAAATCCATGTTGATCATCAGGCTGTGTTTTTACTTTCTTTATAGGGATTTGCTGTTTAGGGGGACACTGTAATGAGGTAACATTTATATTTTTAGCTGTATAGAGTGTGTTCTTATAGAATCAACATGCATACATCCTGTGCGAAATAAATTACTGTTTCAATTTTGCTACGCACTTTTAAATAGTTTGCAATATTTAGAAGCAGCAGTATTGAAAAATGAGTAGACCAACATCCTCAGCATTGCATTTCTTCCTTTGGTCAATTTAAGTGAAAACGTCATAGAGATTTTGCATTTTTTTTTTAATTTAATCTATTCATCAGTTTTATTGAAAGTAATATAAAGTGACACTTAATTCTATCGTATTTGGCTAATATGTAACTCAGCTGTCATGCACCCAGAGAGATTCTTTAGGGTGTTCAACTGTCATGTGTAATTTATAATACAGTTTTGTTGCATGAGAAAGGAAAAATTAAAGATGAATATATTTGGTTTTTTGTGGTTTTTTTTTTCTCTGCGAACGGAGGGGAGAGAACTGATAGCAGTCTTTTTAAGACTCGATTTCCATATATTTGCTTTGATAATATTGACCTTGGACTTCTGTAACAAAAACAGAGATTTAAAAACTCAACAAAAAAAGATTCTTGCAAAAACATTCTCTCAGAAATTGTATGCCTGTAACATGCCTGCTGTTAGGAAGAAGAGGTCAGAAACAGTAGAAGAGATCAGATGATATCAAAGTAAAAACTCACCCAATGCAAATAATTATAAACACAGTATTTAATTTGTGTAATTTACTGAAAGTTCTAACTACCTCTTTGGCAACTCTCTTACTAGGTCTTCCCAGGTGTCCCCTCCAGTAATGGGTACTCAAAATATTGAACTAAACAGTATAATTTACGATCAAATGAAATGAATCTCGGTGGAATAAATCAAATGTGTCACCCATGAAGGGTAATTTTCTTTCATTTTCTCTACTATTGCTCCATCCTAGATTTCTTTCTTTTCATACTTGTGAAGTAACAGATGCTACTTCTGTATATGATACGATAAACATTTCAATATTTTTTTAAACATTTTAAAATTACGTTGGATAAGGAGAACTGATAGGAGAACTTTAAAAACTACTTCTATTGTTATAATGAGCCAACTAGTATTATTTTTAAACTTTTTTTTTTTAATTGTCTAGACAAATTTTCAGCACAAATAAACCAGGCTCTTATGATAATACATTTCAAGTTTTCTCAGTACATTGTGTCTCTGTCATGTTTTTAACAATTTATCCAACCTCAAGAACAATGTAGAAGGTGATGTGAGTAGCAAACCCTTTCTTTGGATGTTGTGGTTCAGCAACTGACTTGCTGCTTTTTGCTGAAGTGCTGCCTAAAGGGCAAATGAGGTTAAAAAAAAAAAAAAAAAAAAGCTTGCAGCTTTTAACTCCAGTAAAATTTTTGTTGCTAAACAAGCAAGTCGAACATATATTATCAAACTTTTACTTCTTAACAACTTAATCTGTGGTTGCCTCATTCCTACAAGAAATTCTTTTTCTGTCCTTCAAGAAATCTTTTAGATTTATGACTCCCTCTGGAACTTGCAGATGCATGGGAGAGAAACTTAACTTTGATTAACATTGTTTGCAGCTTTTCCTGCTTCTTGTCTTTTAGTAAATGTTGTGCATCCAGCTTTAATTGCCTTCCCTGATGCTTTTTTTCATAGTCATTTCATAGCACTTTCATTATGGCCTGGCTATTTGGAGATGAGCATAATTTTAAAATGGTATAATTTTCTCATAAAGCCTCAAAGCTATAACAGCTCTTTCTGTTAATTTATCTAAAATGCATGAACACTAATGCCTTACGTGAAACTATGTTGATGTAGAGGAACCATGTAGAGGAACATTTTCTCCTGAGACATGTACTGTTTTCTGAGACACTGGAAGAAGAAAAGCAACTTTGACTTTAGGCTGCTATATTATTGTTCATAATGACCTATCAACCTACCAGGGTAGTTTTAGATTACATAATTTGTACCAGCTGGAGAAAGACAAGTGTAAAGTTGTTTTTTTTAAAAAAAAAGTCTAGTCCT
>JAYKAV010002824.1:536775-559353 GCA_035582835.1 Phoebastria nigripes
GGTGGAGAAAGAAAAGTGTAAATTTGTTTTTATTTAAAAAAAAAAAAAAAAAAAAAAAAAATTAAATTATGAACTAAGAAACTATATTTCACCTGTCCTTCAAAACATTCCCGGTAAGCAAGACTAGTTTTACTGAGATCACATCACACGCTGTGTTCCTGGAGTGACAGTCAGTGCTAGCATCCGAGTGACGGATGCTCATCGGATGCACCATACACTGCTCTAAAAGATGTTTGCTTCTTAATCAAGAAAAAAACAAAACTGAGAAGAAATTAATGGTAGTATCTCATTTTTAGAGAAGGGGAAATAAAATATAGGATGACTATGTGGTTTATCAATGTTTGCATTGAAAGTCCATGCAAGAACTTCTATGTCATTGTAGTTAGATTTTTTTCAAATGTTGTATTTGCATTATTATCCAGTGAAAACTATTCACTTTTTAAACCATTATTTAAACATGGCAGTTTGTTTTCAGTTGCTGATCCCAAATGTAAAGGGAAAAAATGTGGGGGTTTTTTGACAGCACTGCACTATTGAGTTCTGTTATTTATGGTAAATTTTATGAAGGCACTTAATTCCTTCCTGTTGAAAGTATAGACTTCTGTGGGATTTCCAGTATAGATTGTGACAGAAATTTTTACTGAAGTTCAATGTTAAAGCAAGATTCCAGTTTGCATCTTTGTTCATGTAGTTGTTGTTTGCTTTTTTGTCCATTTATAACCTATTTGTAAGCCCTTTCTATGAACACTTCAGTCCTTCTGAGTGGCGGGAGAAGTACAACTTGGAATCAGCCTGATTCATTTTCAGCCTCCTGCTAGGATACACTTTACCTTATTTGGTCAAATTATAATGAATCACAATGAAAGAAATAGATGCCTAACTAAGAATGGTTTGCAAACTGCAAAAATATATACAATTAAATAATCTATCTCTGTGGAACACATACATATCAGTTACTCCAAAATTATATATAGTCACTGTTTAGACATACCTTTGTGCATCAGTCAATGTAAAAATAATATATATTGACTCATTAATCTTTACATTCTGCAGATATATCCAGAAGTCTCCACTATTCTTTTGCCATGTTACTTCCTGTGCTCTTGGCTGATTCTAGGCACGTCTGAAAAATCTCCATTTAGTCATCCCAGTAGTTCTCTCTTGCCACAAAACACACTGCCAGAAACGCTGTGCTTCATAGTTTGCAAGCATTGTATGCACATTAATATGTTTTTAAGATACTTAGTCTTCCAAATCTGTGTACTCCTCCTCAGTGCAAGCAAAGAAGAAAGAGCATCAAAAAGTACCACAAAAGTTGACTGCAAAAAGTACCAGCCTATCTTACCCTCCAGGCAACTCATCACTTCCACCAACCAGCTACGTACACCTTTCCTTTGTCACTGCAGCTTCTTGACCCACAGTAGTTATACTTCCTACTATTCTCAAATTTTCATCTCYACTGCACCCAATGTTTTTTCCAGACTCCTCTTCTTGCCCCATAGTATCTGTTCCTTCAATACCTTGTGATATCTAGGAGGAAGGAAAAGCATGATATAGGGGATGGGAGAGGGCAGGGTTGAGCCAGGGGGGTTCTGAGGGAGGCAGTGGTCCTGAAGGGCACTCCATAGTTCAGAACGCCGTTAGCCCTGTCATGCTTGCTTCCTGTTGATTGTGAGCTGGTCCCCATCAACTCTGGTGCGTGAGAAAACAGCAAGGTATGTTTCTACCATGTGTGTCTTGCTCAACTGCGATTCATTTCTGTGGGTTGACAGACTTGGGGGAGACAAAAGGGGACGGGGGCAGTTAGGACACGTTCAAAATGATAGCCAGCATGTCTCAGTGGGGGCAGCCATTGAAATCTATGTTCTAAATAGATTCAATTAATTTAGCATGAACAATTTTACAAAATCAGTTGCTGGGATTTGTTATGATCATTGCCTACCTCTGTTTCTTTGGTCAGCTTAAGAGAAGAAAATTTTGATAGTAAGTGAGGGACTACTACAACACTCAGTATTTTGTTTGCGGTTTTAATTGATAATGTAGAAAAGATAGCCATTCATTATATTTCTATCTGCAGGCTTTCTAATATCCCAATTCAACCTATTCTTGGATCCTTACTGAATCAGAATGGGGAAGAGAAAAACATACCGTTAGGTGCTACTAACTTCTGTACTGGGAGATATGGGACAGCTACCTCTGATTGCTGTTTTGCTCTGGGGAGAATACTACTGGTTGTGGAGAGTCTGATAATCTGTCCAGAGAACTGGTTAATGGAGTTGCTGAAAAAGAATTTTATCTTGGAGCATCATACTTGGTTTTGACAACAGAGCGAAAATATGTAATTTTTTTATATTTTTTAAAACTGTCTGAATTTTCCTAATTCCTTCCAAGACGTAGTCCAGAGCTGGAGTTCAGTGTTTCATTTCTGTGGGTTGATAGACTTGGGGGAGAGAAAATGGGGGGCAGGGGGTTGGACATATTCAAAATAACAGTGATTATCTATTTAGTAAGCAGGTTAATATAAGCTGCAATGCATTTAAATTTTCATTTTTTTTAAATTGTTCTGTTAGGGATTGTACTACATGGAAAATTCTAGGCTATTGTAAAGAAGCGAAAGATAGTAGTTGAATTAATCTGTTAGAACTCTTCTTCCAATTCATTTGACATGCCTAGAAACAGAACACAGGGTTCTCTTAAAGGAAAGGAAGCCAAATCTTAGCTTTGCTTTAAAGCAGTAATCATTGTGGAAGTGAATTAATGAGAACTAAAGTGTATCTGTGCTTGGGAAAGAAAATGGTCACAGGTACTGAGATAGCCAACATTAGACCCTAGACAATTCAGTAATGCATCCCATATTTAAGGTGATCAGTATACATGGCTATGTTTGGAAAACAATGGTCCTTATAGTTCTTTCTGCAGTGCAAGAACAATTTCCTGCTCAAATAATTTGTATTTTTCTGTCTTGGAGTGACTGGTCGCCACAAACTAGGTTCCCCGAAGTTTTCTATAATTCAAGCCACGTATATGGAAACATAGGAGGAATGAGTAGGTCATGGTAAGATTGACCAAGGTATAGGTATTGTACTTCTTTTTAATTCTGCAAGAAGTCTGTGCTTATAATTGCTATGTATTTGTGTCTTATCTTAAAGATATACAACATTTTCAAAGAGTTATGGCTGGGAGAATTTTGTTGAGATTTGAAAGATATGTTTTCTCAAATGGACAGCACAATTTAAAACAAAATTTCAGGCTTCACTTTCCTAAAGCTATGCAAAATTCTGAATCTGCATTCTCTTAGGAGAGTGCCCTAGCTATCGTGTTTTCAAGTATGCTGAGCTTGGGTGATCTATCTATCTTCTCTTAAAACTTTTTTATATTCTTGTAGATATAAATCAATGAAGCAGAGATTGTTATAACTTCTAGTTCAGTGTCACTAATTACAGAATAAGGAAACCTTTTTATTTTCTTGATGTATGTCTCAATGACTGTTTACATATTTTTGTATACAGAGGAATAATTACAGCAGGTTTCAACTCAGAATATCTTGTCACATGTTAATTAGAACAGTTATTTTACTGTAGTATGATTATACAGATTTTTGTGTGTTTGTTAAATGGAAAATAAAGACATGATATTTTTGTCAAGTTAAAGTATTTGTGGTGGTTTCCAGTAATATTTTTTTATCAGGAATTAATTACATGATCAAATTGTTTTGACATAAGGCATCTTGCTAGATACTTGAAAGATTAACATGAATGTGAGCAAGCAATTTATACAGCTACTAAGAATTGGATTACTTACTATGTTAACAAGTGTGGTGAAAAATGAATTTGTAAAGGAGGTAAAGATCTGTTTAAGGAGGAGATCCTCAGCTTGCTTTCAATATCACAGCATCATGTTCTGCCACACTATATAAAAGGTAAACAAGAACAGGATGAAGTCTTATTGGAAAATAACTGCTTCAGTTGAAGTAAAAGTATTTAAACTTTTCTTCCTAATTTCCTGCTACAGTGAACTGTGATTTCTTGTTAGAATTGTCATGTGTGGAAAAAAAAAACCAAAACAACCTAGCAAAAGCAAGAGTGTTAATTTACCTCTATCCAAATCTTACTCTAATCTGATAACTTGATCGTTACAAATTTGATTGTTATTGGATAAAATAATTCTTTGTGTCTTCCTAAGTTTTTTGTAATTCCTTGCCATGACTTTTCCTCTAAGTGCCCAAACTGAAATATTCCAGATTAAATGTAAAGTTCTTGTATCAGTTTCTTGTATATTCTATATTTCCCTTGGCTATATATTACCAATATATATCTTGAACTAGAAGTCTTCCATTTTTTGGTTAAGGCTGTGAACACTAAATTGATTGTCAACTAGCTGTGGATTTGACAATAGTTCATTGGGAAGCCAGGATTTCAGTTTGCAAAATTGAAAAAGTCACTTTGCCTCAAAGGATGTGCAAGTGCTCAATGGGAGAGTAACGTGAAAAAGTACAGGATGCATTGAAGAATTTGAATTTTTTTATTTGAAATGCAGGTGAACTCTCAGAAGCACCAGAAATAGCCATCCAGCAAATGTATCAAAAAATGTGCAGGAAGATTAACAGCCATTCCACCTTTTTTTTTTTTTTTTTTTTAATGACCACAGATGCATAAAAATTATATCTCTAGCAAACTCTTATTCACTACAGTTTGATTGCAAATGAATGGAGTATTCATTTGAAGGTAAGGGAATGATAGTAGGCTTCATTACTTCTAATTTTCCTATGAAAGCTGATGTATGATTCATGATAAAGGGTCTGAAGTTCATATCTTGCCTTAGCATAATTTCTTTGTTCTTCACAAAGTAAGCTTGTCAACATCCTGGTTCCTTAGTTCATTTAAGTTATGAATTTTTTATTAAATTATAGATACGAATCATTCTAGTGATTTGTTACGTGAACTGGCAGAGGCAATTATTGGAGCAATGGCTAGAACAAAGACTGAGACAGAACTGTTTTCCTCAACAAATAAATGGAATTTGCTAGGAAAATTAGGTTCCCCAAGAAATGCAACCTGTGTCTTTCTGTTGTATTCTGGCTTTCTACAAGAAAAAAACCTCAAACCCTATCTGTTACTGGTTTGCTGACTTGTTGCAGAGACCAAATAGATGGACTGATTTGAACCACTGGTGTTGAAAAGACTTGCGGTGAGTGTTTGGCACTCGATCGCTTACTACCCAAACTGAATGGCAGAGTTGTGTTCCTCTGATGGAAAAGAGTGGTAGTGTAATAATTTCTTACAGAAACAATCTTTAGTTTTATTTTCTTGATGTCTGAAAAATAATTGGTTAAATAGATATCATCTCAACTGTATTTTTCAAAGGCTTTGAAAACTCTGTAAGTGTCCCCTTCTATGGATAATGTATTTCATACTGAAGTTTTACTGTAGTAGACATTAAGTTTTTAAGTTATACTTTAAGTATAACTTAAATGTGAAATGGCACATTTTATTGGTAGTTGGTTGAGACCTGGGAGTTAGGTTGAATGCAGGATGTTTCATCAATAGAATCACAACAAATGAGTTTATAGGCACAACATTTTTTGAAGAGCATTGCTGGCAAAAGTAAGCTGTGCTCTCTCATGTGGTTTCCATTAAAATAGCCAAGTAATTTTCTAACTGTGCTTTACAGCTTTTGAAATAACTGCCAAAATCACAAATAGCCAAGTTTAGACTGTGCCTGTGATAACAGCAAAATTACAGATTTCTGTGGAGTTATGGTATTGGTTCCAAAGTCCTTTTATCTTATGTTTTTGAGGATGTTTTGGAAAGCTTCTGGTATTTGTGTTCTGAATTGGAGATGGGAAATGCATAGATTATGGAGTATAAAAATTAAATATGACATTTATTTTTAACGGGCAACACCTAGAACATTATATCAGAGGGAAATGTTCTCCATCTAATTCCTTTCACTTGCATTTGAAACTAGGTTGAAGGGTGGTTGCACTGTTCAGCGGGGAGATAGCTTGTGTTTTGCTGTAGAGTATAATATGGGATATGTCAAATGTCACAAGTCTGCATTTCCATGTTTTGGAAGGTTTCATAGTTACCTTTATTAGTTTCTTGTCCCAGATTCAATTTCAGGATAATTAAGAATGTATCTTATGCATAATTATTTTACAGAGGGAAAGTGAAGAACAGGCAAGTAGAGATGTGCTTGCTATGATTTCACAGGAATTGGTAAAGAGAATAGAATTCCTTACCTTTTACATTTTGATTATTATTAAAATATAATAAATACTATGTTGCTGAAGCTACAGTTGTAAATCTGTATTTTAATTGTTTTCTAAAATTAATACACTGATGATGAAATTATAACACTTTTGACAGTAATATCAGTTATGAGTAATCAGTCATTTTTGTAATGAGAGACTCTAAAGCAATAATGGTACTCAAAATCTGAAATCTGTCACACCAAAGAAATGGTGACACTGTTAAACGGTGTCTTTAGTATTCACTGTCCTCAGTCAAAACACTTTCTCTTCTACTGTTCCAGCATTCAACTAGAAAGCAGAATAGATAGATGGCAGCCTTTTCTGGGGGAAAAAGAGTTAATAGTAATTCAATGAAAGCAGCAAATTTGAGGAAATTATTATAGACACAGAGATTATAGACAGTAGAGACGATTTTTACATCCTTTTTTAATACCAGCTATTTTTGATTGCTAGATATAGCTGGGTAGATAATTTATTTCATGGAGGATCTACAAAAATCATTCACATTTGTAACAAAGCCTCACCATTTGAATTTCTTCATTAAATGAATTATAAATGAAATATTTAAAATTTCTTTCAAATTATAGTAAATATTTTGTTTTAATCTTATCTTTCAAAAGTCTATAATACAAGATGTTTTAAAATGTTAAATGAGAAGTAATGGTAAAAGAAAAAAAGCCAATTATTTCGTAGGAAGAACTCCAAGTAAAATGTTTTTGACAGGCTCTGAATGCGTTTTTTCTTTGAAATGTGTTTTCTCTAAAATTGACCCATTTCATGGTTTTTATTTTTTGAACTTAAGCTGCACTTTATTTAAGACAGCTCTTGAGTTGTTTCTGACTTTCTTTTTTCTGTCCCAGTATCTTCAGTAGGGTAGGTAGGCAAGACTGGTTTTTAGTAAATTAGTTATAAAYGACTGTTGGCATGTCCCCTTCCCTGTTATTTAGAGTTGAAGGAGTGTCATCTCGCACCACTTTGTCCTTTCCCCATTTCCCCACAGCTGTAGTTATGCTTCAGTGGGTCTCTGTCACAGTGCAGATCTGCAGGTCTTGAAGTGTGAAACCGGAAAGGAAGGAGGCAAGCCGTACTGAGAACTTCACTTCCCTAAAAATGTCCGTACCCTTCTCTGCGATGCCTCTGAAATGTTTTGAAGCAATCCTCAGAGTTGCTGCCTGCTGTTTGTTCCTCTCTGCTTCTGCTTCCCTGCTCGTGCTCTCCCTAGGTGTCAGGGTAGTGTTGGAATTGAAGGGAGTCTGGGTAACACAAGGAACTGGATATAATGTGTGGCCAGGGGAGACGGGGATCTGGAGTGATAATCCCTGAGGACAGTGGATGACTTGAATAATGTCAGTCTGGTGGCTGCAGTACTCAACTTAAGCATCAAATGTCAGCCTAAAGAAATATAAGTAAGGAAGCAAGGACTGTATTACAGATAAGAGCTTGGGGATGAGGAAGATGTGGGGCTAGGACAGCGCTGTGGATATGTGACGCTAGAGTGTATGGCGTCTAGGAGGAGGCTGGGCACTGCCTGGATGGGGGAGATGTCAGGCTCCCACACTGGTTGGAGGGAGCCTCGTACTTGCCCATCAGTGACTTCCTTTCATATTGGGGAAGACAGAGAGAAGCAGCAATGGCCCAGTCTAGGTAGGCTTGGTTAGATGAAGGAAAGGTCTCCATGCTTAGTGATAGTGGAGCTGCAAACAGTGTGAAGGATAGTCAAGAAGCAGGATCATCCCACCCTAATCTTGCCCTTGCTTTCTTCTGTAGGGGAGGAATAGCCAGGAGAGTGTACAGGGAGATGCCTAATTTGAGTTTTGTCTACAAAAGTATACTCGGGCTTTACTCTGGTCGGAAAATGCTGTTGTGGTATCTGTAACAATACATTTTTCAGGGCATCAACTTTCCATCTGTCCCTTAGCGCAACTAATGTAGGAAGACACTGCAGCAGCCAGGCAGTGAGGAACAGCAGAGAATTAGTGGTTTTAGAAGGCTGTTTGCCCTCAACTCAGATGAGGAAAAATATAGGTAGTTTCCCCATGCCAAGAACTCTTTACAGAAATAAAAGAGAGCAGAACTCCGTTCTCTTTCCCATTTCACTGTTGCTTCAGAACAAAATGAAATCGCATAGTCTAATTTCTTGATTCCTGCTGAACTTGTTTATTCTACATAAGGTAAAAGAATTTTTTTTCCAGCATGTGATGTAGTGCTACTTCTACAAGTTTATTCTAAAAATGCTGGTTGTTGAAATTCTGTGTTGGTCTGTTCGTCCTTTTCAGATACCTTTTTTCCTACGTGAACTATACTTTTAAATGGCATTTATTTGTTTAATGTAGCATACATACCCCTTGAGCTTTAATGTTAGTAATACCACAGCTCCTATCAATGGCTCACTCTGAGCCACATAGAACTCTACAGAGTTTTTATTCAGAGCGCTGCCACAATAATAAAAATCAGGATTATTGTGAAAAGCACTGATATATAAAAAACAAACTATCTGATATAAAATGACAAAAAAAAAAAAAAAAAAAAAAAAAAGATGAGGATGTAATGCACAATATCCTAGCTTCTTTACACTAAAGTCCTTATTTGCAAATGTGAGTGAAAGATTGACTTTACATTTCCAGAGATGATTAGCTGCCAGCTCTAATCAAATTGAGAAGTAATTAGCAAATCAAAACTTGATTAGCTCTTTGCTTGATTTACTAAAATTACAGTTTATGCAGTTTAAATGATGGGGGAGGGGAAATGTCTCTTCTCTACGTATAGCCTACTGTTCTGTATTAGGGGAGGAAGGGAAGAGAATCATTGCTTACAGTACTTAGCTACTTCAATACCCTAGCACTGTTACTTCAGTGAAAGTGGTGCTGGATAAGCGAAGACTTCATCCCTTTTTATCTTTGAAGTAAATGTGTTGTGAGTAGCTGTTGTGAGACTTCTTTGGGATACGCGTGACCCAGACAACCTCACTTTTCATTACCAATACTCTTTTTCCTTCATGAAGTGCTTCAGTGTTGTTACAGAATTCTTAAAATGTGAAGGTTATGCATCTGATTCTGCAATAAAGTTATCTAACTGATGCATGTGCTGTAACAGTACCGGCAAGGTTGAAAGGGGAGAGCGATCTTGACAGTGCTGGAGTTCAGTTTCCATCTCTGCCACCTACTGGCTGTGGGACATTTGCCTTTGCTTAATTTCTGCAATACTGTTTTTTCCTTTCTGTGGAACAGGTATCATTTATTTTGTTCTTTCATCTTATTGAACTCTGAGTTCCTGAGGAAAAAATAAATATAGCTGGAGTCTAAAATGCTTTAATAGATGCCCCTCTAGCTACATAAATCAAATGCAAAATGTTAGATTTTTATCTGTATGGGGCCAAAAATAAATATGTATGTTTTTCCAGTATGCAGTTTGTACAGTCTTTCTTGTCTGTCTTCTCCTTGAGATTAGATGGCTGTAATGCTCTCTGCATTTACATTGCGACCAAGACACATTTTAATGCATCTTTTATACTTGAGTCTTATTTGTTACAGAACTAACTGCAGTGGAGAGCTTTTCTGAATTAATTTAATGGCAGAATTAGCAGGCCAGCTGTAATCCCATTGAAGAACCTTAAAAGCTGCACTTTTTGGAGGTAGCTTTATTAGAAAAGCAGGAGGTTTGAAACAAATTCAGAACAGAGTGTGAGATGCTTAATTTTTTTGGAACTGCTATGCCAGTATCTTAAAAATAAAAAGTACAGTTTAATTAAACAGAAGACTAGAGAGATAAGCCTAGTAATATTACAGTATAAAGTACTGCAGAAATGCTGATATTTAGGGAGCCCAGTTCTGCTCTTAAATGCTAAGTGTGAAACACTAATTAAAGAAAATTGAATCATCATTGTGTTTGTATATCTGAAAACCAAATGGATCCTTTGCATAGTCTACATTTCAGAGTATATTCCAGCAAACTTCAGAAAAAAATGGATGCTCTTTTCAATGGATGATGGTTTTTTTTCCTTTAGTTTTTGGGGCACTTTATTCTCAGACATGGGTTGTTTATAAAGCAATTTAATATATTGAGTATTTCTGCCTCAGGCTGCAAGGCTGTGGTATGGCAGCTGATCTATTTCTCGTTCGGATAAAGTATTTAATCCATAAAATTTTCCTTTCTCTCGGGGATGTCAGTGGCCTTAAACATTACTCTCGGGCTTTCAAACTTGTATAGACTATTAAATGAACTGTTGTATATTTTTTATCAAAAGCTTTATTTACTTTTTCTTCAGCTCTCAAGAACTGCACCACGCTTATCTTCCCCAATTCCTTTCCTCCTGCAGATTCAACCTGCTGTTTGGTACCTATCTCCTTTTCCTACATCTACTGATTAGGAAGCCTTTCTCTCATGGGACTGAAGAGTGGTCCCACCATCAGTCTGCAGGAACTGTCATGTCATCGCAGGATGTCTCCTCTAGTGCAGCCATGGCACACAATGAAGCACAATTTGTTTGAAAGAAGCTCTGTTTACCTTCAACTAAAATGTGCTATTGAAGGAGGTAGATCTCAAGAGGAACAGCAATGGCAGGAATCCTTGACAAGCAAAGATGACAGCCGATAGCTCTATGAATGGGATTATACGATGTGTTCTGGGATGTGGGAGGGCTTAAGCTGATCTCTCTGATGTCCTGTCCAGTACTTAATTCAGGTGCCTGATAGCTGGAACTTCAAGCTGATAGAATTCATACACTTAGAAGGGGAAAAATTAGACTTTATCATTTTCAGCTGAGGTTCTTACAGGAATAAGCAGGACAAAATTATCCATCTTTTCTTTATGTAAAGGCAATAGATCTGTTGTAACTCTGTTGGTGTCAAGGCTGATTTTAGTTACAGAGAACTGAGTTTTCACTTAAGGGGTGTGCAGTTTGGTTTTTAGCTTGGAAGTGTTGGAGTGGGGGAGGCAACATTTGATGAAAATACGCACTTGTCAAAAATAAAAGATACTCTCTTGACAGTGAGGATGAGGAATACATAACTGAAACATTTTAATTTTTAAAATTATGTTTGATATTTAGAGTGTTTTCTTTTGGTTATGTTTTTTATATCTTCATTTGCTTATATTTCCAACTGCTTACAGTTTTTACTCTGAATTACATATCTTGTTGATGGAATTATTTTATCAAAATTTTGTTTTGCTAGTGTCAGCTGTTCGGGGAAAAAAAGGATTGTCAGAAAAGCTTTGGAATGAATCTCAAGCTTTTTTGCAGGCAGCAGGTTTACAGGCTGTGATAGAGGTCTAAAAGGTATTGAGAGATCTAAAGAATATTTTTGTCTCGCAGGTATTTTAGCGGCTTGGTTTGGGCTGCCTGTATCGCAAAAAGTTGCAGTCTTTAGAGCTGATTTGGGGGATTACTCATATATAGGTTGCTTTTTTGAGAGTCATGACTGCATTTCCATTAAACTTGTACTGGGTCTGGCTGGGACAGAGTTAACTTTCTTCATAGCAGCCYGTATGGTGCTGTGCTTTGCATTCATGGCTAAACTAGTGTTGATAACACACGCCGGTGGTTTGGCTGTTGCTGAGCAGCGCTTGCAGAGCCTTAAAGCCTTCTCTTTTCTACCCCTGCGGAGGCTGGTAGGCTGGGGGTGGGCAAGAGGTTGGGAGGGGACACAACCAGGACAGCTGACCCCAACTGACCAAAGGGATATCCCATACCCTATGGTGTTGTACTCAGCCATAAAAGCTCGGGGAAAGGAGGAAGAAGAGGGGGCATTCAGGGTTATGGTGTTTGTTTTCCCAAGCAGCCATTAACGTGCGCTGAGGCCCTGCTTGCCTGGAAGGTGGCTGGACATCTGCCTGCCAATGGGACGCAGTGAATTTTGCTTTTCTTGCACATGCAGCTTTTGCTTTCCCTGTTAAACTGTCATTATCTCAATCCACGAGTCTTCTTGCCTTCCTTCTGTTTTCTCCCCATCCCGCAAAAGAGGGGAGTGAGCAAGAGGCAGGGTGGGTGTTTGGCTGCTGGTCAGGGTCGACCCCCTGCAAAATGGTAGAGGTGAAAGAAGTTGCTTTCATTTGTTGACTTAAAGGAGGTAGTCTTTCACAGGCCTTGAGGATAAGGATGTCGACGGGAAGCTGCCTCTCTTTTATTGATAATGTTAGGAAACAAAACTGTAGGTACTGTCAGGAGTTGAATTTGGAAGGAAAATAACTGTTCTGTGCTTTAGGATCTTTTCCTCAATATTGGGCTGCAGTTCTTATGTTCCATCCCTCAGTTACATCTGCCAAGCCTCTGAAATAGGGACAGAGGTTATGTGGATGGGCAGTTCCAGGTTCCTTTCCTGTGTCTCCAACTTTTTTTGATTCTAGTATGTTTTCAGTATGTACTTCACACTGTAAACTGAGTCCCCCTTCAGCAAATTAACCACTGTCAGTACCAGCTGTAGCTGTAGCTGCGGCCATGAAGTTGTACTTGCAAAAACGTCTGATCTGCAGCTGCCAAGGCAGCTACTGCTACAGTAGTGCCATGGCAAATCCCTTGTACCTTTTCCTGGCTGTTCTGTTGTTTCAGTGGGAATTCTTTATGAAATAAGATTTCTCTTAGGTAAGCAACCCAAGGTTCGGGGAATACCAAACTCCTATTTATAAGTATTGCATTAAAATACTAATTATTAATGGCATCCCAATTTTCCAATATTTACACCAGTTGAGTAGGTAGGTAAAGTTTAGAAGGTTTTAACCTTAGAAGAATTGTGTCTCAACAGATGTGATGCTGCTTCATGCTACATGTTGCTGTAATTAAGAAGCATTCAGAAGTTGTTTTTCTTTCAGCGATTTCAGACATGTTCTTGCGATTCAAATTTTAGTGAAGATCGTAACCTGTACTCCACTAGTACAATTAAGGTAATTGACATAGGCAAAACTAGTTTGCAGAGTTAATTAGATTTTTCCATCTCCTCACTTTCAATTAAGCTTGTTGGTCTGACATATTTCTTCCTGTTTAATTGCCATTATTTTTACACAGTATGCAGGTTGTAGTAGTGTAGTAGTCTGTCGGATAAATAGTGGTTATTGAAATAGTCATGGAGCTGAACTATTTTTTGCAAGTTTTGATTGTCCTCTTCTGTTTGAGCAGCTAAGTCTTGTAATTAATATTTACTTCATTTATGTAGCAGTTTTGATTTGCACTTTAAAGTACATTAGGTTTTTTGTTGTGTGGTTTTGGGGGGGGGGGNTTTTTTTTTTTTTTTTTTTCTGGAGAACAAGAACCCTACTGTATTGCAGAAACATAGCACATTAAAACAACTGTAATTACAGCAGATGAAATATTAAGAGACTACAAATCCTTTAAACTGTTCATGGATTAGGGCAGAAATTATAGCGATGCTGAATGTTAAACCTGACACTGTCAGAAAAATATTTATGGCTTTGGTAACGCAGCAGTATTAAAAATTGGATTGCTGCCCTGGGGATCATACAATTCTGTCAAACACTGTTCATGGGCAACTATGTTATGACTCAAGCTAAATAATTCGCCCCTTTCAAAATATGTATTGGTTTGCAATACTGTTGAAAAATTTATTCTGTCACCTAGGTGAAAGGAGGACAAATACAGCGAAAGTAAGATTAGATGCAAGATCACAGCTAGTGTTTATAAAGTATGTATAAATACATATTTTTAAAACAAAATGCTTGTTCAACTTGTGGATACAAGCATCTGTCCAGTCCCTGCAATCGTGAGACACCAAAATCACTTGGTTCAGTTAAGTACCTTGCAGGATGACAAGTAAAAATTTGTTTCTCTTGAATATGATGACATTTGTACATTTTGGTGAAACTCCATGGTCTGCCAAGTTTGAGG
This sequence comes from Phoebastria nigripes, assembly GCA_035582835.1. Lineage (NCBI taxonomy): Eukaryota > Metazoa > Chordata > Aves > Procellariiformes > Diomedeidae > Phoebastria > Phoebastria nigripes. The sequence goes on from JAYKAV010002824.1 coordinate 550,863, forward strand.
ACTGAAACAGCAACTCGTATGGCTATATTCTCCATTAAGCTCACACCTCCTGTATCTTACACCTCATGAGCCTGGATTTAGCTACCCTACATGCTGTGCTCCTTTCACTTGCTCCACTTCCCCTCTGTACTATGATGCTTACCCTTCCATATCTGACCTTAACAGACATGTCTTCATCAGAGAGGATCATTAGGAAGTAATGCTGTGGCTATGGTTGTCCTGGCTGCACCACAGGCCAAGTGAACTGGCTATTAGGCTATTCCTGCAAAATGCTGTCCTGTCATGTCATCTTTATTTCACAAGAGACTGTTTATTGTGATCCTTGTCATCCTACAGGACATGAGGTGGCTCTGCGCTGATAGGTTTGAGTTCTCACAAGTGGTGTGAACTGGACCTGGGTGAAGTAACTCCTGCCATATCATTGTATGGCTTAAGGTACTAATGGAAAGCACAGCTGTATTTCTCCTGGATTATCACTATTTTATGAACTTTGCTGCAGTTGAGAGCCTTCAGAGAGAGTGAATGATTTGGGCATTGTAATGGGAGTGCTTTAAATGGCCAAAAGGAATTCACAGAGCAGCCAGGTTGCTGGTACTTCCCTGACCAAACTATCCCAGCAGTGGAAGTAGCTGTACTATACCTTATGCATTTTGGCTGAAATACCAGTACAATGCAAAGATCTTCCCAACATATGAGCAAAATGTTAGGGGGTTAAAATGCCCCTCTGCCCATGCACAGTGCGGGGTGCTAGCTGGCACCTGAGCAGTCCCAGAATTCCTGTGCATCTGGACATGGTATTGGCACTGTCTGTGGAGGTCTCAGCATTGGGATGAGACTGGCCCCCTGGACAACATTTTGACACGCTTGAGGAAAGCCTCCCTTGTTTGCAGTTAAAGTTGGACATCTGATGTTGCTGCCAGTGATATGTCTGGTGATGTTGGTGGAAGTAAATTGCTGACTGTGACTGTCTCACAAGTAATGCAAAAATTCTATGTGAAGCATCTGTGAAGCACCAGCTAAACTGGAATGAGTGGGAATGTTTCTAATCTTTCTACGTGGTCTTTTATGCATCTGGCTTTCTGTTGTTGCACTTGTAAGCACTTCCAGTCCAGCTCCCTAAAAAATTTAGAGATTATCATCATGCACGTTGTTCCAGGAGTCTGGACATGTGGAACTTAGTAATCTTATGGATAAAAGTCCCTTGACTTTGAAGTAATATGCCCATTGCGGTCTCTGAATCCTAACAATTTCCAAGTCCAGTCTTACCTATTACAAAATTATTTGGTACAAATGATGTCTCCAGTTTCTTTGAGACCAATCCTGTATTCCTCTGAGAGGTGATGTAAGAACATGTAAGGGCACAAGATTTTGGTCTTCATAGGCATTTGCAGTAAAACATACTTGTTTAAAATGTGTTGAGAGTTGGCTAGGCAACTAGATTTGTATTTCAGCTGTTGTTCAGTAAAATCTAGGAGTCTTGTTTGCTTCTTTACTCAGTAGAGAACAAAAGAGACTGCAGAAGATTGTAGGAGGGCTGATTTGTTTTTACATCCATATTTCCCTAGAAAAGACATATGAAAATAGAAAGCTTGATATTTCCCCTGCTGATGTATGCAGAGATTTTTCTGAGTGACAATGTTTAAATTTATGGTGATCTGTTAGGCAATTGTCTTGCTTAATGATATGTTTAAAATATATCTTGACATGTCAAAAATATTTAGCTTTCGTCTTATAATTATTCAGCTTTCTGAAGGCCTGTGATCTTCCCATCATAGGAATGTGCTGTTTAAATTAAAAGGACTAAGGACAGTGGTTTTGGAAAGCAACGTGGAAGTATATAGTCTGGGAGGTTTTTGATTTGTGGAGTTTTTTTGTTTGTTTCCRACAAATATGTTTGGCCTTCCATACCAGAAAGCTAACAGAGCCACCTCTCACAGAATTTAAGATACAAAGAGGAGGAGTTTGGGAAATCTTTGCAGGCTTTCAAACTCCTCTTAGACCACAAGGATAGTTCAGAAGTGGATTGATCTGTGGCATGTAGGATGGGACGCATTTCTTAAATTGAAGGCTTTGTGGAATAAGATCCTAATCTGTTTTATTGTGGGGTATGTGAAGGTGAAAGAGCATGTTTTTTGTTGCACTTACGCAAATAGGTGTGTATTCTTTTCTGCAAATGTTATCAGTTATATCCATTCCAGAAGAATATTTTTTTTTTTTAAAAGCTGAATTAATCATGTCATATATCTGTGCTATTCAGGTGGCTGGTTTTGTTTTCTTTGATTAGATGTAGTATTGATTAGATGATAAGTTGGAACTTCATAAAGATCAACAAATTGAAAACTGTCATTTCTAAAGTGATACCCATAAACATGGAAATGCAGGGACTCGGAGTTCTAAGTCTGGATGCTCAAACTGTAATGCAGGTAATGCATTGGTAGAACAGGCTTTTTCTTTTGAGGGCACAATAAAAGCATTATTATGTTATAGTAAATTAGTGAATATGTATTTGGGATGCTTCTGGATCCTGGAAAAGAGACCACTCAAAAGAATTCAAACAGAATATTTTCTTTCTATTATCGAGATAAGTATATAAATCTATTTATCTCTCTTAGAAATGCTTATCAGTGTGTCATTCATTCAGTACTTTTCCTCAGAGTTCACCTGGCAGACAGTGCTGCTTTTTTATCAGTTGAGGGAAGGAACACCAACTTCTACACATTCCTCTAGTGGTTTAGTTTATTAGGGAAATGATGCATTTAACACCCCTACAAACAAATCAGTTCTGTCATGGGATATTAACTTTCTCTTGCCTGAATTAATGAAATCTGTTTGAGGATAATTTTTTCCCAACCTCAAGTGCCTTAAATAGAAGGTTATATTCTGGCAGAAGCAAATGCAGTTCACAGACGCAATAAACTGCAAGGTCTAGTGACTGAACCACAAAATGTTAAAGCTAAAATGATGTTGCATGTTAATTCAGAATTCTCCTCTGTGGAGTAATTCCACGGCAATCAGGCAGCCATGTCAATATTTTGTTTCTCTGCACAATAGTTTTAGAAGAGTCTAACTTCAGAAGAGAAGGCCTGGTGGGCAGGGGGAAGTAAGGCAGAAGGGGATAAATCTGTCAATTTTTAGGAAGAACAAATGCAGATATCCAGAAAGCAAAACCTAAATTTTGTTTTTAACGTTACCTTCTATACCAGCCACTGTCCAGGGAACCTGTGTAGTAGAGAGTTGGCTACTTGCACTTTTCATTGATATTCTTTAGCGATACTCATGCTTGTAGGTCAAGTAAAAGGTCATTCAACCAAAGCAGAAGAGAAGATGCTTGCCAGCCTCGGGTTAGTACTGCCTCTGGAGGTTTATATGTCAGCCACTTGGATTTCATTGCATACCTTTATTAAATACTAGAGCTACCATGTAGTCATTCAGGAATTAATGAAAACCATGTAAACTCGTCTTCATTAAAATACTCTAGACATATTATAGTTCTGATGTATGTGATTGAGAAGCTATCTGAATTTTGAACTGTATGAATTCTGTGCATCTTTGTCTCTTTCTCAAGAGTTAAAAGAGAGATACTTGTTTAAGTATCAGTCTGAAACTTGTTAAGCAAATTTCCTTGGAAAAAATCCTAATTTCCAAACTGAATATAAAGTATGAGATGTCAGCAAAGCCACATTTTAGGGTTTTTTGTTTTGTTGCTGCCATATTGTACTCTTAACACTAGTGGGAAATAGATCAAGCAGTCAGCTGCCAACAGAAATCTCCAAAGAATAGCTCATGGTTTCTTCCTCAGCTGCTGCCAGTGTGGTATTTCTGAGTTTGCCTCTACAGGAAAAGGTTCAGAAAGGATGTTGGAAGAAGAGCTGGTGTTAACAGTAACCAATTTGGGTTCTATTCTCTGTAAAATCAAGTCTCCATCTTTTAGATTTAAAAACTTCTGCTTTAAAAACATAGAAAGCATACCAGCAAAAAGGGCAGGCTTTTAAGCACTTAAGAGAGATTCAAGAACAGCCTCATCTATTTAAAACATTTGACAATACTATGAATTTTTAACTAACGTTTTCATAAGCATCATTATTTATAAGTACTTTTTAACAAATTGGGAAATAAATTTGAAAATCTATGGTAGTGCTGTGATTATGAGTGAATTCAAACTGATTTTTTTTTTCTTTAGTAACTTTAAGGGCTTTAAGTATTGAGTGAATGGAGCAAAAAAAGGAACAGCAAAATAATCAAAAAAGAGAAGACTTAAAGGCTGTATGTGTTCTAACATACCATTGTAAAGTTTAGGTTTTGGTGCTTCCACTACAGAATGAAAACATTAGTATCAGTGGAGAGATTTCCCCCAAGTATTCCTGTAATGATATTTGCTGTCTGTGGGAGGTGCAGACTTTTATGGGAAATAGGAAAAAGAATTATAGCTGTGATGATAGAACTGCTTAAGGTGATGAAAAGGAGTATTTTTGCCTCTGTTTCTTTTCCAGTGCTCTAAGTCTTTTAGGGAATTTCCATTTCTACGTGTTAGCTTTGTGATCAGCATTTTCTCTTCTTCATTCTGGGTTCAACACAGGCAAAAAAATCCAGCTTATCTGATAATTATTGATATCATATAAAAAAGAGAAGCAGGAAGCAAAATAAATAAATATGGAATTCTGGGTCACATACAGAGGGCCCCCCCACCTCTACCCCTCAGCCTTTCAAAAATCCACCTTCAGTTTCATTTGTGAAAGAAGGTTTTAAGCATCTGCTGCTTCTGTTCTCTTGGTTACATCTAAGTGGGAAATGATCTGATATGTCTTTGCCTCTATGGAAAAATCTTTGAGCCTGCCATTTCAGATACACAGAACTTTGAGAATCTTCGATTATTGTCCCTGTTAATGGATAATACCTCTTAAGTATAGATGCACATTATATGTGTTGTAAACTTCTTTCTTGCTCTAACATCTCAGATTATACTCATTACAGTAAAAATAAGATCTATTTATGGTTCAGTAAAGAAGTGGATATGGATTCTACAGAAGATGGACTTCTCTCAGTTTTTCAAGTACTTGGATTCATTTTTGTTTTCTTTTATTCTTTTAATAGCAATGCTTGTTTTCTGTAGTTTAAGTGTAAGTTCAATCATAGTCTTGCTATCCTGTTCATTAAATAATGTTTATTTTGAATTGTTGTTCATCATGACTCTTATCACCATTAATACCAAGAGCCTACTGTTATATTTTGACCTCTTATTAGTATTCTTACCATATTAAATAAAAAAGTCTTTCTTCAATAATTGATAAGATAAAGAAATGTAATGTTCTGCAACTATCTCATTTTTCCTCATTTGGCTCCGTTATAAAGATGCTGTGCAGCCATCTTCCTAAGCCGAGAGCACATTCCTTGCCTAAGGCCAAAACAATTATCTGCCATCATAAAGAAGTTAAACCAGGGCGGACGAGGGGGAGAAAAGGCTTGAAGTGCTAGTTATAAATTCGAGCAGCAAATCCGCTGAAAAGTGAAAAGAATCGGTAAGGGTACCTTTTGAAAGCAAAGCCATGTCCTATTTGGTATAGAAAACGCTGGGCTGCGGAGTTAGGACAAGCTGAAAGGGTAAGCGTGCTGCAAGGTCTTTGCATGTTTGCTGTTTTAAATGACTGACTTGAGAAGTTGTTTGGCTAAAGATAGACATGTTTTTATATCTCTCTATGTAGTTAGACGTATAAAAGGGTAGCATTGCCACTGAAAACTGTGGCTTGATATATTACAAAGGAGTATTTTGACAATGGCTTATGAAACAATTTGTCCTTTACTGTTTTAAACTTCTGCATTATTTTCCTTTCTTTTCAGTTACCGCATTTGAAATAATGCCTTTGTCACTGATATTAGACATAGGCTTGTATTTTAATGAGCAGTACTTTATGAAGCAGCAAAGTTACCAAAAATACACAATGATGCTTTTATCCATAGGATTGCAAAATCTGAGGCCTTAAGAGACATTTGTGTTCTTGCACAATTAGTCTGTTTTGCTTTAAGCCAAGTATAAGCATACTAATCAACTTTCTTATTTTTTATTATTTTTTTGTGAAGGATATTTCTCAGGGGTCCATCAATTTTGCTATCACATAGCTGATCTCATGGATAAACTACTAGTTTATGGATGCTGAATGTCTAAATAATCAAGAGACCAAAATATAAAATATATTATGAAGAAATTCTTTTCTTGGGATAGAAAGTTCTCATATGAGCATAAATATTAGCTGTTGAGTACATTGTCAGCTAGACACAGCTTTTAAATGAAAACGTTTAAGAATCATTTGGCTACAGAATAATGTTGATTTTTAAAAAACTCTTCCCTCTATGTCCCTTCCTGCCCTCCCCCAGCTCTTTTTGGTTCAGATATATCTAAGATTTTGATAAAGCTTTTCTTTTTTAAAATGTGGTTCTAAAATATAAGTCATGTTCTAGCTGTTTCCCAGACTAGCTGTATCTTTTATTGAGATTTTAAAAAGGTATAGTCACAGTAAGGTTTTTAATTAGAATTCATTTACATTAGTATTTTTCATTCATTCACTGCATAAGTGATAAGGCCATGCTGTACTACCTGATCTATAAACACAGAGATAAAAGAAGGTTCGTGTCTTGCAAGAATAGAAAAGCTAACTATAAAGCAAAAAACCAGAATCAAACAGAGAAATAGAATGCAGTAAAATGGTGTCACGGTCCTGGCTGGCACGGTGGGCTGTGGTTTCAGTGTTGTAACAGCCTTTGTTGTGATTCTGAGAGCATGAGGAAGGTGAATTTTAAGGGGCTGTTTCAAGAAGAGTAACACTTTAGGTTTGCCAGCTTGTAGAATTGTCTTCTCCATTAAATGGGCTTTGGAAGTGTCCTGGTTTCAGCTGGGATAGAGTTAATTTTTTTCCTAGTAGTTGGTATAGTGCTATGTTTTGGATTTTCCACCCCTTATTCCATACCATTTACATCATGCTCAGGTCCCATACTATGCAATACAACCTCATTAACCACCATCCCGCTTCCCATCCTTTGATATAATACACAGATATCATTCCCTTAGTCTATGGACCACCCCTGYGAAATGTCTGTAAAATGTCCATAAATCTCCACAAAATGTCCACTGAGTCCATTTGGTCCATGACTTTGGGCTCCATCTGTTATGGTGGTCACTCAGGTCAAGAGAGGTGGTGTGTTGCGTGGAGTTATTGGGCACCAAAGTCAGCTCAGGTCAGGTTGCTGCCGCACTTGCACTGCTGCTTGTAAGGCTTGTCCTCCATTGGCTCAGGTGGTTCCTGCTATAGTAACTCCTATAACATGCAGTAACCCTCAAGTGCTGGGTTACAACAATTTAAAGGTATTTCCATTACAATCTGTACCCCTGGTGCCTTTGGACCAGACCATAGGGTTTAACATTGCAATGAACTCCTCCCCTTGCCCCTGCTCCGGCTTGGACTTATCCACAGACTGCAGTCCCTTAGGGGTGTACCTGCTCCAGCTGGAGCCCTATCTATCAGCCACAGTCTCTCCAGGGGTAAACCTGCTGCGGCATAGACTTATCCACAGCCACAGTTGCTTTGAAGTGCACCAGCTCCAGCGTGGCCTTATCCACAGCCACAGTCCCTTCAGAAGTAAACCTGCTCCAACGCAGCCTTACCCATGGCTGCAATCCCTCCAGGGGTGTRCCTCCCCTGTCATGGCCTTATCTATGACCACACACTTTGAGGTGCTCCAGCATGACCTCATGCACAGTCACTGATGCTTCTAGGTGTACCTGCTGCAGCATGGACTTATCCTTAGGCCACAATCCCTTCAGAGGTGTACCTGCTGCGGCACGGACATAATCACGGCCACAGACGCTTCAAGATGTACCTGTTTGGGCATGGGCTTATCCACGGCCACAGACGCTTTGGGGTGTCCTGCTCCCAGATGGACTCATCCACAGGTCACAGTCCCTTCGACTCGAGTTCACACTGGAGTTCCAGCCTGTCCAGTACAGCAGCACAGAAACAGTAGCCATGCCCTGGCCATCTGCCAGCCAAGGCGCATCACCATTGCTGTTATCAAAATGTTCCCAGGCACAGCAGAGTAAGGTGATCAGCAGTACAGCAAGCAGCAAAAGCAAAAAGCAGCCACTAACGAGCACGAGACTCTAATACACAGTGAGGCAAGCAAGCCCCATGGCAAGCACAGGAGCCTACCAATTAATAGCTAAGCAGCAATAACAGCTATAAATTTGATCTAGCACATTCCAATCAAATCTGTCGTTATCTCRAACCCTTYGAGCCCCAMGTTGGGYGCCAAAAAGGACTGTCGTGGTTTAACCCCAGCCAGCAACTAAGCACCACACAGCCTCTCGCTCACGCCCCCCTGGTGGGATGGGGGAGAGAATCGGAAGGGTAAAAGTGAGAAAACTCATGGGTTGAGATAAAGACAGTTTAATAGGGAAAGCAAAAGCCGTGCATGCAAGCAAAGCAAACCAAGGAATTCATTC
>JAYKAV010002824.1:560633-597090 GCA_035582835.1 Phoebastria nigripes
AAACCAAGGAATTCATTCACTACTTCCCATCGACAGGCAGGTGTTCAGCCATCTCCAGGAAAGCAGGGCTCCATCACGTGTAACGGTTACTTGGGAAGACAAACGCCATCACTCCGAATGTCCCCCCCTTCCTTCTTCTTCCCCCAGCTTTATATACTGAGCATGATGTCATATGGTATGGAATACCCCATTGGCCAGTTGGGTTAGCTGTCCTGGCTATGCTCCCTCCCAGCTTCTTATGCACCTGGCAGAGCTTGGGAAGCTGAAAAGTCCTTGACTGGTAGGCTACTTAGCAACAACTAAAAACATCAGTGTGTTGTCAACATTATTCTCATACTAAATCCAAAACATAGCGCTATACCAACTACTAGGAAAAAAATTAACTCTATCCCAGCTGAAACCAGGACAGGAAGCTTCCAGCCTGGCTTGAGAAGTGGAAATTGGTATCTTAATGTTGAGGTAGAGAATGGGATAGGACAAGAGGGCTGTGGAAATGAAGAAAGCTTATGTTTATGCAATTAAGAAAATGATGCAACTGGCTTTAGAAAAGCGCTGATGGAGTACAGATGAGCTTCTCTGGGGCTTTACATAGTTGTACTGAGGTTCAGAATGAAAGGGATGGAAACATTCTTAAGTTGTGCAATGGTGTGCTGCTTCCCCAAGATGATCCAGAGGATTCATATTGTAGCAGCCATTGCTAATGGGGTGCTGCATATGCTTATCTGCGCTGATAAACCTTTTCTTTGGTGGTAGCCACATTTGGAATGGATTTGAGCAGTGCAAAACTGCACTTATCTAGGCCAAAACAATGAATGCTGCCACGCAGAAGCCAGGATGAGCTTTTTTTCTACATAAAACGATGAGAGGAGCTCATTATTTTAGAGATGCTGTGCAAAAGGCATCTGTGGACCAACAAGGTGAAGGACTTAGCAGAGGGTATAATCAGTATAGTGATTTAAGTCAACTTGAGAAGGCTGAGCTGCAGGTGGTTATTACTATAGGCAGTAGTCATGAAACAGCTTTAAAAAAGCAAAGAGGAGGAGTGAAAAAAGGGAGGGTGCAGAATGAAGAAATTCAGTAGAGCCATAATACATCCGAGATGCATGCAAGATATCCGTAAGAAAAGGCCAGAGGAAGAGTCTAGTGAGATTTTAATTTGGACGTGGTAGAACAGAACTAGAATAGAGAGGTAGATTGGTGAGATAGGAGCTTAGGGATGTTATATGAATATATGTTATTTGAGTTGGTGGATGGGATTATGCAGTTAATGAGACCTATGTCAAGTACAATGGTCTTGAGGAATCTTGCAGGGAGGTGGGGTGAAATGAGGAGGCTCTGCTGAAGGTCACTGAAAGAAAAATTAGAAAATTAGAAAGAAATGAAGCCATTAAAAAACAAGGGGGGGGGGGGCACAAGGTTTCAAAAAAAAAGTCTGGAATTTAGATTAGCTAGACTTCAAAAACTTGGAGCAAAGGGGCACAGCTGGAATTAAAACAAAGTGGGAAAGGGTAGTAGTTGGTTAAGTCAGTGTAATTAAGTATGTTTTGAATTTGTTCTTTTAAAAGTTTGAAAGGACAAACAGAAGTTTGAAAGGAGAGAGAGACAGAGTAGTTACCCAAGAGTTTTTTCTGTGAAAACTGCAGAGAGAAAATATCCTTTTCCAGAGACAGAAATTAGAGCTCTTTGGCCTTCTGCATTCTTCAAAATAAGAACAAGATAAATGTGTAAGGAATGAAGGTCCTGTCAAGAAAGTAATTAAATTTTCTGTGGAATAAGGAGGGGGTTTCAAGTTTTTAAAATACATAGTTTTTAAATATGTTGCAGAATGTAGCCACAAAGTTCCTTTTTTTTTTTTTTTTTTTTTTAAATTCGGGAAGCAAAAGGATTATTCTGAATTTAATATTTATATTCCTCTAATGAACTTCCATAATTATTTTTATTAGCAGCATATTTTATACACAGCCCTTCTAACTGCTGTAAATAATCTTCCTTATGTAATAAAAAGATGTCTCTAAATAACTTGGCTATGACTAATAAGAAATTTGCTTGTTTTCCTGTTACAGTGTTTTAAATAACCTTTTAAAATTCAATTTCACAAAGCTTTGCCAATTTATGCGTAAGCCTATATAAGATCTAATATGTTTTAAATAAAATTTGAGTAAACTTTAAAAAAAATTTTTCATCTGTTGTTTTTCTATTAAATTTTTAATGGACTTCATTCAGGTAAAAACCCTCAATAATATTGAACTCTAGAATTTGTTTTACAAAGTATTCCGTGAGGTTCCAGCTATGAATTTACCACCCACTATTCTGAAAGCTCTTAAAATGTAGTAACTGCTAGTCTTTACATCAGGGCAACATATATATATATGTAGCATACTGGATGTGTAAAAAGTCTATCGTGTTCAAAAGACAAAGACTGTACAGAAAAATAACAACTTTTCAGGTCTAAGACTTCCCTCATAAATGTGAATGTTTCAGCATTCTCACCCAGAATACCTCAGATATTAAAAAGAGAGAATTTTAGAAGACAAAGCTGAAATAATGAATAAATGTAAAATGTCCGTAGTTCTTATCTGTCAGCAAAAAGTACTTTGAAGTATGACAGTGATTGAATTTTTAATATACACTTAATTGAATAACTTTGCATTGTTAATGTGTCCAAAACACTTGTCAGAAAAGCCAACAGGTATGATTTTATCAAATTTGATTACGACAAATATTTCCCACTACCCCAATAGAACTGGCATTATGTAAGCCCGGTTCTTCTGAAGCTCCTGCTTTTAGAACTGAGAATACTTTTTCACGTAAGATAACTGCATCTAGGGTTGTTTACCTGAGATTTTGACAGCAGACAGTTTTTAATCAGAGTTGCTGGGGCAGATTTGCTGGTGTTTAAACTAATTGTTTGGCTTAATACGTTAATAGTAAATGTTTGTGAGTTTTCAATTATTTCTATAAAATGGTCAAAACCTGTTTCTGAGACACTATCCTTACTAAGAACCTTGCCCTTTCTCAAACGTGGTGTTTTGCTTTCCAACTCTTTCAGCAGTTTAGGGTCATCATTATCATATTGTCACGTCACCAAGATTCCTGGTTTTATAGTTGTTTTTTGAATTTGTTCCTCCATTTGCAAATTAAGTTTGATTTGTGAGCATGAAAATTACTACATAATCTAATGCTGTCTTGGGGCAAGTCATAATTTTCTGATGATGTCCAGTTGTTTCTTACTGGAGCTGGAAATGTCAGAGTTTTTCCTTCTATCAATGAAAACCCTATTTTTTTATTAATAAACACTGCGATTAAGATATCTCATAAAATTAATTTAAATGCCTTTTCCAGTTTCATTCACTTAACACAGGGAGAGCAATCTCACATACGGACCGTTGCTGAATGCCAGTGATTCCAAGCCTGAGCATGGCAGTGCTTTTCCGTTGGTAGGGGATGGAGACCTGAACCACTGCTGTAACTGGAGTGATTTGCTGTTTTACTGCACTGAAGAGGGAGGCTGAATATTTGCCTGATTCCTTTGCCCATAGTTACATTTTCCTCTGTCACTGGGCAAAACGGATCTGCTCCAAGAAAATTATTTTCTCCAACTCAGAGGAGAAAAACAAAGAGAAGAACTATGATTCATGCCTCTAGGGGTTCATTAAAATGTATTTTACTCTGAAAGTGTTACAGCTAAATATTCCTATTTCAGTTAGTGAAAGTTCATACTGGCTATGGAAACTTTCAGATAATAAAAATGTTTACCCTGAAAGTCCTTGTTCAGTTCTGAGTATGAATTTCAAAGAATTTTATTATAAACATAATGCTTCTGAGATGCATTTGTTGGATTTCGGAACGACAAGGCCACTGAAGAATGCAAAACATGCCCTTTGTTTAGAGGGCAAGTAGCAGGTGGTGATAGTGTGTGTCCCCTTCAGCCCAAACCTGGCCAGGACCCCATATGCTGGGACTATAGAGCAAGCAGAAAAAAGATATGCTACTTGTTATTTTATGCTTGCTATGAGGAGTTAGTTTTCAGAAGAAAACAGGAAATTAATACCCAGACTAGGTTTTATAGCTTCTCTCTAGCTTCTGAAGTGTTTGTATATAGATGAGAGAGAAAGCGCGCGATACATGTTTTCGGCAGTCGGATTCCTGTCACTCATAAATATTTTTTTTCCTGAGGGTTTCCTCAATCAGTGTATTTTTTTATTAAAAAGTTTGCTTTGGATGCCTGAGCAGGAATGTCAGGCTTACTCAGAAAAATCTGATGCCTGTTGATTTTGATGTCAGAGAGAAAAAGCAAACTTTTCTGTAGATGCTCTAACAAGTCCACCTGATGTTTTTGGATCCAGAGTTCTTACAGCTATTAGCAAAAGGCTGTTATAGCATGAACTAATGCTGTATGAAAAGGAGGAGCCATCAAACTGGGTCTTTGGTGGAGAGGGATTTCATTTCTTGAAATGTAATTGGGTTTCCTCATATCTACCATAGATGACAGTGCCAGTGCAAATTAGAGTTTGAATTTTCTTGACTAGGATTCTGAGAATATCAGTGGTTAACTGTATTTTTTTTTTCCTCAAAAATCTTCTTGTAACAGTTACCCTGTAGAATTTTTTTTTTTTTTTTAATTTGTTAATTGCAAACTTATTTAGGCCATGATGATAATGGTATTCTCAGGAATGTGTTACAGAATGAACTATCAAGTGACTTGAGCTCTTACATCAGTAGTCAGTTTACTGAGGAAAAATTCAGATAATTCATAGCATACTATAATATTACAATCTTCGTTAAATCCTGTGGTTATCCTGTGCAAATAGTTGTCAAAGATTTTATAGTATTATTAAAATTTGCTTTGAATCTAGGGTCTCCTTCAGGAAAAAAAAAAAATCAATTATATACTATACGTAAGGATCCCTTGCTAGAAGCCATTTAATATCAGCTTTTGATTAACTATAAACCTGTAATATATTTCATACACAGTGAAATTCTATGCAGGCTGTTGCAACTGCTGGCTTGTTGCTGCTGTTGGTGTACCAGAAGTACAAGTGGAGAAAAGCCTCTTTTTTTGTCTGACCTGGTACTGGAAGAATCAATAGCAAAAATTTTTGGTCACCAGGAAGATGAAAGGTATTGGTTGCTGTGAAAGAGACATTATGTAATTCTTTGGTAGGTCTCATAAAGGTTTGGTTTAGTGAAAAATTTAAAGGGCTGTGTAGCTAGGTGGTGCCAAGGGGCAGGAGTAATGCTGTAGGCCCAAATAGATAGCATCGAAGGTAGAAGAGAATAGTGGAATCTCATAGGCAGAAGATACTGGGAAGAGTTGAGTAAGGAGCTGCAATCAGAAGCAAAATTATGTGACATCTTGAATAAAGAAATAGGCAGCCTAACTGAGATGAAGATTAGAATTTATTAAGATTATAAAATGATAGAATAGTTTGGGTTGGAAGGCACCTTCAAAGGTCATCTAGTCCAGCCCCCCTGCCATGGGCAGGGACACCTTCAACTACATCAGGTTGCTCAGAGCCCCGTCCAACCTGACCTTGAATGTTTCCAGGGATGGGGCATCCACCACCTCTCTGGGCAACCTGTGCCAGTGTCTCACCACCCTCAGCGTCAAAAATGTCTTCCTTCTATCTAGTCTGAATCTACCCTCTTTTAGTTTAAAACCATTCCCCCCTGTCCTGTCACAACAGGCCCTGCTAAAAAGTCTGTCCCCATCTTTCTTATAAGCCCCCTTTAAGTACTGAGAGGCTGCAATAAGGTCTCCCCGAAGCCTTCTCTTCTCCAGGCTGAACAACCCCAACTCTCTCAGCCTTTCTTCATAGGAGAGGCGTCCCATCCCCCTGATCATTTTTGTGGCCCTCCTCTGGACCTCCTGGGTCCATGTCTTTCTTGTGCTGAGGGCTCCAGAGCTGGACGCAGTACTCCAGGTGGGGTCTCACCAGAGCAGAGTGGAGGGGCAGAATCACCTCCCTCAACCTGTTGGCCATGCTTCTTTTGATGCAGCCCAGAATACAGTTGGTCTTCTGGGCTGCGAGCCATTGCCTTCCAGAGAAGGCCCACGTTTTCCCTCGTTCTCCTTTTATCCCCGACGTACCTATAGAATCTCTTCTTGTTGCCCTTGACATCCCTGGCCAGATTTAATTCTGTCAGGGCTTTAGCTTTCCTAATTGATCCCTGGCTGCTCGGACAATTTCTCTGTATTCCTCCCAGGCTACCTGTCCTTGCTTCCACCCTCTGTAGGCTTCCTTTTTGTGTTTGAGTGCATCCAGGAGCTCCTTGTTCATCCATGCAGGCCTCCTGGTGTTTTTGCCCGATTTCCTCTTTGTGGGGATGCATCGCTCCTGAGCTTGGAGGAGGTGATCCTTGAATATTAACCAGCTTTCTTGGGCCCCTCTTCCCTCCAGGGCTTTGTCCCATGGCACTCTACCAAGCAGATCCCTGAGGAGGCCAAAGTCTGCTCTCCTGAAGTCCTGGGTAGTGAGCTTGCTGTGCACCCTCCTCGGTGCCCTAAGGATCTTGAACTCCACCATTTCATGGTCACTGCAGCCCAGGCTGCCCTTGAGCTTCACATTCTCCACCAGCCCATCCTTGTTGGTGAGAACAAGGTCCAGCATAGCACCTCTCCTTGTTGGCTCCTCTATCACTTGGAGGAGGAAGTTATCCTCGATGCGTTCTAGGAACCTCCCAGATTGCTTATGCCCTGCCGTGTTGTCCCTCCAACAGGTATCGGGGTGGCTGAAGTCCCCCATGAGGACCAGGGCCTGTGAGCGTGAGGCTGCTCCTATCTGTCTATAGAGGGCCTCATCCGCTTGGTCTTCCTGGTCGGGTGGCCTGTAGCAGACCCCCACCGTAATGTCACCTGTCCCTGCCCTCCCTTTAATCCTGATGCATAAGCTCTCGGTCAGCTCCTCATCCATCCCCAGATGGAGCTCCACRCACTGCAGCTGGTCATTGATGTAGAGGGTGACACCCGCTCCTGGTCTCCCCTGCCTGTCCTTCCTAAAGAGCCTGTATCCCTCCATCCCAACACTCCAGTCGCAGGAGTCATCCCATCATGTCTCCGTGATGCCAATAAGGTCGTAGCCGTGCAGGCATGCGCAAGTGTCTATCTCCTCTTGTTTATTCCCCATGCTACGTGCGTTTGCATAGAGGCATTTAAGTTGGGCCCCCAATGAAGCTGTCTTACTGGCTGACATTAGAACTGATTTTGTACACCTGGAAGGAGGCATTGCCCTTAAGAGAAAGAGAAGTTTCTGTATTAAGGTGTGTTGCAAGTAGAGTGTAGGTATTGCCATTAGAAAAAGGTCATTCTTTCTGGTTTCCTAGTGTCACTGAGTGGCAAAGCAAACAGTAGAATTCGTATTCTGAGCCCAACAGTCTTTATGGAGCAGACTGTTATCATCTCTCTTTCCATTGATCAGATAGCTTTTCACTTAGCACAATGCACCGGTGTTGAAAGATGACAAAGTGATCTTGGACTCTCGTATCTTCAATCCCTGACTTCATGGAAATCATATTCGAACTTCAAATGTGAAGAGAAATATTACACAATTATGCCATCACCATCTCATATTTCTTACTAGTATGGGATTTATACAATAGTGACTAACTTGTGAAGTAATAAACTACTGCTACCTTAAATTTCTATTATTCTCATCTGCCTTCTCTTTGCATTGTATGAGTAAGAGCAAAGTCAACAAGTAATTTGATTGGTTGCTTTCAATTCGTGTACAGTTATCTTTCACCTCATTTCCAGTAATGAATAAGTTTGGGTTTTCCCCTAATTTTACTGTAGTAAACATTCCAGAAAATACACACTGTGGTTTCCCCTTTCAGAATTTTTGGGGTGGAACTATGAGGGATTACTTGTTATCTGTTCTACAAAAGAGAGATCCTCCTACCACATAGCCTGTTCCCTTGGTAAATTTTACCCAATGAAAACTCTTTCCAAGCTGTTAATTTACTTGCTTTCATTTTATTATTAGAGAAGTTTCACTGGTGCCTAGCTGTTAAGGCTCTGATATTTTATCAGTTTTAGGTATTCATAGTTCATTTCACTTTTTTCCTGAAAAAAGGTTTATAGTTTCAATATAGATAGGGTCCTTAGCCCCTTGTACTGGGTCTGGTTGGGGTGGAGTTAATTTTCTTCATAGCAGCCTCTATGGTGCTGTGTCTTGGATTTGTGACCAAAACAGTGTTGATAACACACCAGTGTGTTGGCTACTGCTGAGCAGTGCTTGCACAGCATCAAGATCTTCTCTGTTTCTCACTCTGCCCCTCCACGAACAGCTGACCTGACTTGACCAAAGAGATATTCCATACCATATAGTGTCATGCTCAGCAATAAAACTAAGGCAGGGGAGTTTTTCCAAGGTAGCCGTTGCTCAGAGAGTGCCTGGGCATCGGTCTGCTGGTGGGAGGTGGTCCGTGATTGCCCCTTGCACCACTTGGGGTTTTTTTTGGTTTGGGTTTTTTTCACTTGTCTTTGATTCACTTGGAGTTTTTTGGGTTTGTTTTTTTCTTCCTACTTATTAAACTTGCTTTATCTCAACTCACATTTTTTTCTTGCTTTTGCCCTTCTTTTTGTCTTCCCCATCCCGCTGGGGAAGAGTGAGCGAGCGACTGGATGGGGGCTTAGGTGCTGGTTGGGGTCAACCCACCACACCTATTCTTCAGACACTGGGTATAAAAGTTGTTCATAGTGTCAGAATCTGGAAAATCTGTCCATCTGACTTTTCCTTCGAGAACAGTTGATCCTGCAATCATATTTAAGAATAAAGCGTATCTTTGGTTATTCGGTGGTGTCCTTCATCTTACTCGTTAGGGTGGCTAATACATTTGCCTTGTATTATGGTCATTTGTTTGAATAAATGTCATCATTATATTGATTAATATCTTGCCTTTCATAAGACCCATAAAATTTCCTGTCTAAATTCTGTGTCCTATTTTCAGTGATGCAGAGCAACTATTTTTCATATTTAATGCACTGAAAATCAGTTTGGAACAAAGGACTAAAGGAATGGAACAAACTTTTAAAAAATTCTTTTATTTTTTCTTAGGAAATATTGAAATAAAAGGCCAAAATGTCATGTAAGAATCCAGACAGCTGCTTGAACCTGGGTAACAGAGGTTTCCCCCTTACTGCATGGTGGAATCATCATTGGATACCCACAAGCTCCCTGGTGGTGGAAACACCCAGTGTAGCTGAGCACAGATTTCAGCAAACTTGAGCTAGACTGAAGATTTAGGCAGAGTGTGATTGATGTGAACTTGGTACATAGTCGCTCATGCCCCATTTTGCTGTCTGTGATATTCTCTGCTGAGCACATCTGGCAAGACAATGTTAGAGCCATAAAGTCTAATGTGTCTTTTCGATCCAACTTTCCATCCATTCTGCACAACAGACAGCTCTGGAACTTAGCATCAGTAGGGCTGAGACTACCATAATCTAGCAAGAGAGGGAAAAAAAACAACTCCAAACTTGTCTTTGAAATGCTTACAACAAAGGGGCTAAACTGTTTACATCTTTTTATATAAATGTGAATTGTCAGATCATCTGTATGACATGATAGGTTCTGACAGTTTCAGCAAAGAAAATTTCCCTTGATCAATTTGTTGTTTTCTGTGGAGGATAAGCCTTTAATATTTTCTGTCTCTTCTCAAGGACTTCCTCTGTTAAGGACTCAGCCCTGAGTCATTTGTATCTCATGCCCTACTATCTAGCGTCCAAACACGTAAATGAAGAGAGAGCTTTAGATGGTATCTAAAGTGTTTTAACTTTGGTGGATCCTTACCGGTCTAAAGTTGTCTGTGATTCCTTGTTCTCAGCCAGTCCTTTGGTCTTTGGTTGGCTTTTGTGGCACAGTGGGACAACTGGGTCCCATGCCTTGCAGATGACAGCAGCAAATGGTTTTCCTGCTTCAGGGAATTGCTGCTGACTGTTTCTCCTATGTCAGCTGTTAAGTCTGATACCTTGGGCACAGGCTGCTTTCAGCATCTTCTCCTTTCTGGGCTCAGCTCCAGTGGTGTTTAGCTCCTTCTGGCAGTGCTTTCTCAGCATAGACTAGAAATTGTTTTGCTAAGGTGTCAGTCAGATTTTGCATGGCAGCTCTTGCTCTACCTCTTCTCTCTTGGCTCAGTACCTGGGCTGAGGTGGTGTCAGCACTGTTTAAGCTACTGTTTCTCAAGCTCCTAGCTGAAGCTGCGCGATCTGCTCTGTCCGTCAGACAGGAGAGGGGCACACATTCGCTTCCCCTCTGGAACGCTTCCGTGCTGCAATCTTTGAAAGCTGCTTCTCTCGGTCTCCAGCTGGCTCTGGGCTACAATCTCTCTGACTAGAGTTGTGCTTTGCTGATGTTCCTGCTACTGTTTTAAGGTTGATGGTTCTTGCACTCCAGTGGTTTTTATTTCTTTCCTCACATTACTTCTCTATAATGTGCCTCTTTTATAACATATTTCTACATTTTTCTGCTGAAATTGGAACTCTGTGCTCTTTCGGAAAAGGATATATAATGAAAGGATGGAATTTGGTACTTATTGTGATGATAGCTACTCAATTAATCCCTTCTTGTTTTCTTTCATGAAAAGCCCTTGATATTCCCTCCAGCGCAAAAGATAGTTTCATAAATATTGCTGACTATAGTTATTTTGAGGATAATAAATTTTCACCTATTTATTGAAATAGAAATATATCGTTGTTTGCTCCCTTAAGAGCGGTGAAGATGTATTCTAGATCATACAGTTTTAAGGAAGTAAGAATTACTTGAAATTCCAAGCCTTCAGAGTCTGAAAATTACTAGTCCTATGTTGGGTTTCTTTTTCTGGGTAGATAACCTGTTAGTGCCTTTGTGAGTGGCCCTTAATTGCCCTAATATGCTACTTACTTGTCAGTTGTTTTGTAGATATTTGTCAATCAGAGTGTGTGTGAGTATGTACTATTCTCATAGAATCATGAAATAGTTTGGGTTGGAAGGGACCTTCAAAGATCATCTAGTCCAACCCCCCTGCCATGGGCAGGGACACTTTCAACTAGATCAGGTTGCTCAGAGCCCCGTCCAACCTGACCTTGAATGTTTCCAGGGATGGGGCATCTACTACCTCTCTGGGCAACCTGTGCCAGTGTCTCACCACCCTCAGCATCAAAAATTTTTTCCTTATACCTAGTCTAAATCTACCCTTTTTTAGTTTAAAACCATTCCCCCTTGTCCTGTCGCAACAGGCCCTGCTAAAAAGTCTGTCCCCATCTTTCTTATAAGCCCCCTTTAAGTACTGAGAGGCTGCAATAAGGTCTCCCCGAAGCCTTCTCTTCTCCAGGCTGAACAACCCCAACTCTCTCAGCCTTTCTTCATAGGAGAGGCGTCCCATCCCCCTGATCATTTTTGTGGCCCTCCTCTGGACCTGCTGGGTCCATGTCTGTCTTGTGCTGAGGGCTCCAGAGCTGGACGCAGTACTCCAGGTGGGGTCTCACCAGAGCAGAGTGGAGGGGCAGAATCACCTCCCTCAACCTGTTGGCCATGCATCTTTTGATGCAGCCCAGGAGACGGTTGGCCTTCTGGGCTGCAAGTGCACATTGCCGGCTCATGTCCAGCTTTTCATCCACCAGTACCCCCAAGTCCTTCTCGGCAGGGCTGCTCTCAATCCCTTCAACCCCCAGCCAGTACTGATACTGGGGATTGCCCCGCCCAGGTGCAGGACCCTGCACTTGGTCTTGTTGAACCTCATGAGGTTCACATGGGCCCACTTCTCCAGCTTGTCCAGGTCCCTCTGGGTGGCATCCCGTCCCTCAGGCGTGTTGACCGCACCACTCAGCTTGGTGTCATCTGCAAACTTGCTGAGGGTGCACTCGATCCCACTGTCCATGTCATTGATGAAGATATTAAACAATACTGGTCCCAATACGAACCCCTGCGGGACGCCACTCGTCATCGATCTCCATCTGGACATTGAACCGTTGACCGCTACCCTCTGGATGCGACCGTCCAACCAATTCCTCACCCACCGGACAGTCCACCCATCAAATCCATACCTCTCCAGTTTAGAGAGAAGGATGTTGTGGGGGACCATGTCAAAGGCCTTACAGAGGTCCAGATAGACGACATCTGTAGCCCTGCCCGTGTCCACTGATGTAGTCACTCCATCATAGAAGGCCACTAGGTTGGTCAGGCAGGACTTGCCCTTGGTGAAGCCATGCTGGCTGTCTCGAATCACCTCCCTGTCCTCCATGTGCCTTAGCATAGCTTCCAGGAGGACCTGTTCCATGATCTTCCCAGGCACAGAGGTGAGACTGACTGGCCTGTAGTTCCCCAGGTCTTCCTTTTTCCCCTTTTTAAAAATGGGGGTTATGTTTCTCCTTTTCCAGTCAGTGGGAACTTCACCAGACTGCCATGACTTCTCAAATAGGATGGATAGCGGCTTAGCAACTTCATCCACCGGTTCCTTCAGGACCCTCGGATGGATCTCATCGGGTCCCATGGGTTTCCTCAGATTAAAAACAGTTTTGAATATTCTTTTGTTGTTAACTGATATCTTTGTTATTGCAGTTAACAAATTAGTTAACAGTGTAGTTAACAAATTCAGTGTGTCGTGTTTTGCACCTTGCATTGATTATTATCTTATAAAAATGAGTTGGCTAAGTGCAGATATTAAGTAATTCTTCATAATATCACAAATAATTACCACTGCACATGGGAATCATTTAGAGCTGTTCATACATGAAATAGTGTTTTTCATAAAAGTATATCATTAATAAATAATTGCATTAATAGCAAGTATACATGAAGAAATATTAATCATGGTCAGTGTTATTACAGTACGTTGTGTTCATGCAAGTGTCAGAAGTGCATTACAAATGCTGATTAATCTGGGAAATAAACTAATAGAARAGCACAAAGCTGAATGTCACTGCAAGCATATTTATGTGAGCTTTTGATTTAATCTCGCCAGCTAAGTACTGCAGGTGAAGTGAGAGAAGCTTCCACCTGTAAAGTTCTAGTGATATTTAATGAATACATTAGAGTTTTAGTCACTGGAGGTTCAGTGGATTTCACTAAGTGTGGTAATCTGTTCTTCTTTATGAAGAAGAGATTTCAGACATCTCCATCTTGTATGCATTGCATAGCAGTCATTGAAGAGGATGCTCTTTAACCATATGCAAAATATTCAAGGGGTTTTTTTTGATATTTTTAGTTTCAGAGACTTTTTTCTTCTATACATACATTTTATTTTCCTCCTTGTGGATGATTAAAATATCAGTATCTGCAAATTATGTTTTTCAAAGTGCAACAGCTTATTTTAAAGACCATACAGTTAGATCTGTCATGCAATGTCTGTCCCTCTATGCTACACATAATATTTGTAAATAGAAAGCATTCTTCAACCTGCTGTCACTGTAAGAGGTATAGCTGGCTTCAGCTTCTAGTGAATCTGATTTTTCTCAGGCAGGAGTAAAGGAATAGCCCTTTGTCTCCTGTTCTAACCATTTTATTCCCTGTGCATATCTGATGGACATATACAGACAGGCTGACAACATATTTGTTATCTACAGGCCAGCAGAAAAATTAAATAATACAAGTAGGAGTCTAAAGAGGAGTGAGTATGCAATAACAAACTGACAAACCCTTACAAAGCAGCTGAAGGAAAAGGAGAGCTGTTTCATAATCCTGGGCTTTGTCAGCTTACTTTTTTTTGATAGAACAAATGTTTAAATTAAAAATCCATATGAAGTGCTGTGTATTTCTAGAACGAGTGTTCTTTTTTTTTTTTTCCCTATTACATTATGATGTGCTACTTGGAAAAAGTCTTAAGGTTTATTCATGGCACCTATTGATTTTTAACCTCTGGGCTAGCTGTGCAGTAAAGGAAAGTATGGCCAACAAAATGGAGGTGTGCTTATATTTAACAGTTCTTAATCCTGGGACTAGAGACTTCCAGCTAGTCCAAGGGTGCATCTGTGTAGACCTTTGCAAGGACGTGCTACTTGCTCCCTCTGCCTCCTAACCTGACAGGAGGCTGCACAAATGCCACTGAGTACAAGTTGCAGTGCCATCGGTAAGCGAACATTGCTCTTGTCAACACTATTAATTTTGACTCCATATTATTCCATAATAGTCTGTTCACATGGTTTCTGGTCATTATGTGGCTATTCCTTAAAGCTTCCAAGTGATTTAAACATTTTTAGTACAGAAAAATCCCATTAGTTTCAGTTGAACTGGAACAATACCCTCCTCCCCTTGCTTTTAAACCTTTCTGAAAACAGGTTTTTCTCTAAATTAAGAATAAAAATCACATTAGAAAAAGCAGCTTGTATGGGATGAAAACCATTCCCACTTTGCCCAAAATTGTAATTTTGAGCAACTGAAAAGTTTTGTTTGTAACACAGAATCATGTACTTTTTTTTTTTTTTTTAAATTTTCATTATGTGAAGGTATAAAAATGAGTTGCACATTAAGTAAAATTACGAAATCTAAATGCAACTCATTGAAACAAAACACTTCTACTTTTCTAAAACAGAATATTTTTAAATGAGCAGAAAAAGAGAGTGTTCTTCCTGTGTTGTTTTTTCCTGGTGATGAGCACACCTTGGATGTGTTGATGCAATTGTGTTTCCAGTGGAAGACTGTACTGGCCTCTCTCCTTTCCTCTCCCAAAGAGGTGATGGTGGTCTGTCATTTGCCTGTTCCCCAGTAAATCTAGACATTGTTCTGGCTAGTCTCTCCTTGTAGTATGCTACTTACTTATGGTGTTTATTGCATAGTTTTATTATATTATTTCCTAGCTAATATAATACTATTTTTAAAGTAATAGCTGATTAAATCACTCCTACAGGAAACAATTTGTTATATACGACAGAACATCTACAGAGGTAGAACATACACTTTTCTCCTGGGTTTTCCCCAGTTTCTACTCAACATTCCTCTTTTGGGGCGGGGTTGGCAGGAGCAAGGGAAGGAAGAAAAAATAGTGCATGAAGAGCTGCCTAAGTATTTTAATAAAGCAATGGCAGATTAGTATCAGAGCTGAACTAGTGTCTGTTGCTTTTGATAATTTTGTAGTAGCAGCCTAACTAACCAAATGCATGCGAGCTATGGTTGGTTTTAGACTGTGACACACTGGTCAGGTGAAAATTGATTTAGAAAATATGGACATCACCATCACTTACACTTGTATTCATTATTTTTACGCAATTTCTCAGAAGTTTCAAGAATATCATGACCCCTGTTCTGTAAGTTAATTTGTACAATATGTCCAAGCCACTGCAATAACACACAGAAAAGGTCATATTTGAACAGATGATTGGTATTTTCATGCTTTGATATTGCCCTCACTTCCTCTGATAAGAGCTGAAGACGTTGTCAGGAAGCTAAGTAAAAACTGTGTGGAGATTTAGCTCATGTTATTCTGACCCCTGTTTTCCACCCTCCTCGCCCTTGCCCTCCGAAGAAGAATAAAGAAAACACTTTTAAGTCTCTCTTGAGTCAGCCTCACACTTTTCATAATCATAGGTAGGGTGATAGCTGTTTCAGCATGAAGGGAGCTTCCAGACATTGTTCGCTCTAACCTGAGTCAAGGATTTCATGGAGGTTTTTTTTTCTCTCATTTGTTTTGTCACTATTGAATCTGAATACTATTGAGGGTGGTTTTTTTTTTTTCATTCTAATCCTTTAACCAGAATAGTCTCAGCCTAATTTATCCTGCTTATTTTACCTTTCCTTTTGTTCTTCTTTCCTCTGCCTTTGTTCTTCTCCTGCTTTGCTTTGTAGCATTCCTCTGCCATTATCCACTCCTCCTCTTCTCAGAAATACCTTTCGCATTATCCCAGACATGCATTCTGCTCCTTTCTTGTAAAGCCATACAACACGTGCTAAGGGCCTATGCAACTTTCTTGCTGACTTGGTTCTCTTGTCCAGCAGCTTAACAGTTCTCAGGACAAGGAGTGTGTGTTGCAGTGTTTGTGTAATGCTCGATGCAGTAAGCTCTGTAACCATAGTAAGACTCTTACCATCTGCTGTTCTGCTCATGGAAGTGATCATCCAAATTCCAATGTACAGTCCAGCCATTTGTTGCTGCTCTAAAGATAATTAAGAAGTTGCAGCCTAGTTTAACTAACCACTTAAGCTGCATGTATGCATGTTTTTTACAGTCAGATTTTCAGGAGTAGTACTGATACTAAGCAACAGACTTTTTTGTAAGTTATCTCTTTCTTCTTTCCTATATATTGTTATTGAATGGTAGAGTCTTCAGAGTCTTCAAAAAGACATCTTTAGTTCAACACCAAACGTACGTGCAGGGAAATATCCATGTCACCTACCCATAAGCACCAGTTTTAAGAGATTCCATAATAAATGGAGGGAGAGACAAGTTCTTCTAAAGGGCAAGTCAGAGAGAAAGCCTAACCTAAATGCTCTGGACTCCCTCTGCTTTTCCACTAATTAAGACACCCTTTTTTTGAAGTCAGACATCTCAGTGAGGTGACTAAGTTTGAGTAGCATAATCGCACGACACTGCCCTTTCCCCATCTTTCCATACTGCTGACCTGAAAGGGCCCAAACCCAGCACCTCGCTCCACAGCAGCCAGAGTTACGCTACAAGGGGATGCGTAAGAAGCAGGAGAAGCGCGAAGCGGAACCATGAAGACACGTCAGGGTGCGCTCAGTGCCGGTCGGCCAGCTGCTTTGTAATGCACGCGGCAGCACTCCCTTCCCATGGTAGAGCTGAGAGCCTGTCTTTACACCCAACAGTGCAGTTCCCCAATCTGTGAAGAAAAGTCTAAGC
The DNA here is from genome assembly GCA_035582835.1 of Phoebastria nigripes. Taxonomy (NCBI): domain Eukaryota; kingdom Metazoa; phylum Chordata; class Aves; order Procellariiformes; family Diomedeidae; genus Phoebastria; species Phoebastria nigripes. The sequence goes on from JAYKAV010002824.1 coordinate 577,401, forward strand.
AGAGTCATCTTGCATTGATTTCTAGGGTCAGGAGAGTTTTCTGTCAAGTTCCAATATATTTGAGGTGCTTAATCAAAACCAGTGTTAAACTGCCACCCATAACCATTTGCAGGCATATTTTTCTTTGTTGTACTTGGTCTTGTAAATTCCTTTAAAACTGTAACTTTTTTTTCAGTTGCAATTACATGGAAAGACAAACACAGTCTTAGCACCTGTAATCTAACACGTGGCACAATGACAGTTTGCAGCCCTGAAGGTCAGGAACTTGAATGTTATTTATTAAAGAGAGAGAACATGAATTGGCGCTATGGCGGAAGGGTGAATTTTTAGACAGAAGTGGAGCAAAAGGGAGAGAATTCATTACATGTTGGATACCATACACCTTGTAAGTGGTTATGGAAATCAAGTACATTGAATTTTAGCAAACATATTGACAGCAACACTAAAAAAAAAAAATAATTGGAGTAGTCTGTATTATATATATTATGGAAGCATTTGATGATAAGCGTAATAACATCCTACAAAATTGCTAATAAAAGGCACCGTTAAGCAATGTTGTGTTCTGGACTTTTGCTGCTAGTCTTGATTTGGAATGAGAAGGCTGGTCTCTGTGTGTATCTGAGATACTGTGGCTGGATTAAGGCAGCATTTGAAACCGGTGAGAGTACTTTCTGTGGTGAAAGTATGACAGAGTTTTTACTGTTAAAGCAGGGGAAGTAGGTAAACTTTTTTGGTGTTTTCTTTGTTATTTACTACATCATGGATTGTAACTATTTCAGGCCTCTGTATGCTGTAGAAGTTTCCTGGCTAAGTTTGACCATGAGTCAAACTTTCTGGCTAAATTTGACCATCTTTCTAGCAGGCTCTTCCATTACCAAAATCCAAACTGGCTTGCTAGCACCCTTTTATACTTTGGTACTCTGAGGAAAAGGGTGAGGGCACTGCAAGACTGTTCTAGTTTCTTGGGTTTTAAGATTGCCACACTCTTGGGTTTGGGATGCCTTAGTGTTTGCATGGTACCTGTAAATCACCCTTAACATAAACTAGTTTACAATATCATGTAAAATGAATAAGTAATTTTAAAATTCTAACTATAGAGAACATATTTACAACTTTATGGAGCAAATACCATTCTTATCTCTTTCTAATCTACTCAAAGTGTCTCCTACTGTATATCATCTGTCTAATAACCTGTTTGTAATGCAAGATTAAAAAAAAAAAAAAAAAAAAAANAAAAAAAAAAAAAAAAAAACACGGATTAAAAAAAAACTGATTCCTTTTGTACCCAGCCCTACCTGAGGTTCCATGCCAATTCAGATCTTAATTCCATCAAGAATAATATCTTTAATTCCTAATATAATTCAGGGATGGCTTTAACTTTTTTCCCTCTAGATGATTCAAGAATCAGGGCAATTAGTAAATATTAGAAGAACTGTAATTGTATGGTGAGATAAAGCATTCTGTGATCAAAAGTCCTTTTAGTCTTTCGATGTACCCAACATATCATTTTTCATAAAATACCCAAGATAAAGCTGAAGTTTAGGAGCGCAGACTTGATGATGAGATTGTTGCATGTAACATTAGTGATTCTTGATGGAGCTAATGATGGAGTAACTTAGGCTGGAAGGGTCCTCTGGAGGTCATGTGGTCAACCCCCTGAGCAAAGCAATCGCAACTCTGAAGTTAGATGGGTTTACTATGGGCCTTAATTGAACAAGTTTCAAGTGTCTCCAAGAAACTGAGATTCCTCAGTTTCTCTGGCACCCTGTTCCAGTGTTTGACTACCCTCATGGAGAAAGTTTTCCGTCTTCTGCAAGAGCAGACCATGATAATGACATTTCTGAGGTGATGATTGCTTGGGGTGACTAGCTCCTTACTCTTCAAAGGATTCCATGACAGCATATACTTATACAGTTTATTAAAGGAAACCAGGCTATAGCTGCCAGCAGTGATGGCTCTAACGCTCTTAGCCAGTCAGCAACTTCCTAGCCCTGTGCATTATGGTGCCAGGCTTGAAGCTGGCATGTCTGCCATCACACTTAGTGCAAGAGAGAAATAATGCTCAGATTTTAACAAGGGCTATAAAGCTGAGGTGAAGATGGATGGATGGATGCCAGTGTTTTCTGCTGAGCCACAGAGCAGCCTGGATATTCTACCACACTGTGTTGACTGCACACTGGTAATTATTTTTACAGCCCTCTCAGCCTTTGGAACAACAAGAGTGGAAACTCTGAGCTACTCCCACTTTACTAATCCACTTTTATTTCCTAGTCTTTGTTTTATGGTAAATTCATGTTACTTTTTCCATGCCTACCAACTGATGTAATACAAGATTTTACCTCCACCTACAAATTGTCTTGTATTGTAACAGGAACTTAATCAGAGTCATAGGACAGTTTAGGTTGGGATAGACCTCTGGAGGTCGTCTGGTCTAAACCTCTGGTCAAAACATGTTCAGTTGTGAAGCTGTTGTTAGAGGTATACTAAATTTAGACACTAAAAATAAGCGTCTGTATGTTTTCCTTCTGCATTTTAAAAAAAAAATCATGTAGAATTCCTAGAATAAAATGAAATAATCAGCTGATATAACAGAAAATGCTTTGACCAAGCTCATGAATTGTAGTCAGGTAAATGGCATGAACAAAGCTCTGAATTCAGGTATCTGTTGAAAACTGTCTTCTATAATCATGCCCCTGTTAGTAATTCTGAAGATCTCTCTTAAACCTAAATGGATAGGATGACTATTAATCTATTTTAACTACGTCTGTCATTAATAACACAAAGCTGTTAACAATAAGAGGGAGGTGGGGTTTTTGATGTGCGGTTTTTTCATTGCAGATAACTAGTTTTAATTCATGAGTAAAAAATAGAGGGAACTCTTTCAGAAAACCTCTCAGTTTAGTTTTCTACTTTTGTTTATGTAGCTGAGTTGAAAATTGTCGTAGGAAGAAGCTGTTTATTTTATTTTTACTATGTGAATTCTGAATATAGATATAACTTCTATTCATAGAGTACAGAAACTGTGGACAAAGTAACTCAGAAAGGCACATTATACTGATGCGGCTGCAGATGGCAACTCCTGAAAGCCTGGGGGCATGGGACAATATTGAATCTAACTTGAAATGCGTTTACTCAGATCCTTGTTATAGGGGTTCTGCAACCTGTTTGTAGTCAGTGTTGCTGCTGTCACTTGTTTGCGAGAGCAGAGGAGTGTGAGAGGTTGAGAAAGCGCATTCCGTTGCTCTGAAAATGAGCAGGGGCAGCGGGCAGTGCGGCTTGGTTTCTCCTGACCGCTTTTTGCAGTAATTGGAAAGAAAGAAGCAGCAGAAGCAGTGTGCCCCTTCTCAGCAGCCTCACTGACAAATTCCAGTGACACCTCAGTAGTCAGGGTTTTTCAGCTTTGACTCCTTAATGATGAGTGCCTTACCAGTGGCGGTGCAGAAAGAATCGATGATGCGGCCACCTGGATTTCAGGTGTAGGTCAGCAGCCTTTTGGTTCCAGTTCTTTGCAKACTGTCCTCTGAGTATTGCAAAGTATGAAAAATTTTCATCAGGAAATATGACATGATCCTGTACTTTACCTACTTTATTGGCTTAATGTTATTTTACTCACCATTTCCTTTAGTAGTGGTGTTTGCTGTTTGTGGGAAGGTATATTGATATGTCTTAGTGGTTTCAAGCAACATTGCTAAACTGCTTCTACCAAAAAGATGTTAATAATTTTTGCTATTTCATATTTTGGTGTATATATATGAAAATAGGTGCCAAAAAGTGATCAGGATGTAAATCTATTTGACATCATATTTCTTTGATAAAACTCTGAAGTTCTCCTTCAATTGTTAAGTACACACTAATAAACTTAACTTTTGTGGGCTTTTCTTGTCTTCATAATAGACTTAACTGTGAAGTATTCCGAAATGTKTTGTCTAGAGCCGTAAGTTTTCTGCTAAATATCTGGATAGTGAAAGGACAGTCAAATTTTGTGCAATTTTTTTATGGCTTTCCACATATGTGTGCTTCCTTTCACTTTTCCTCCCTTTTATTGTTTTTTGCTGGATCGATGGCTTTTATTCATGTTTTCTAAAGTTTTAGTTTATTAAAGTGTTTGGGCACAGCGGAAGGCATAGAAATATTACAGCAGGAAATAATGCATACATGTTATACTGCCTGTGCCCAAATACATTTAAAAAATTGTAACTCTTTTTAGCAATTAAGTATAAGTTTTTGTTAAGTATGCAATGTACATTTTCCATGTTTTCCAACACCTTTTTTGCATAATGTTCTTTCTCTGCTCTCTTCTCAGTTACACTATCAAAAAATAAGCAATGAGCAATGGTATAGGAATTTCAAGAAGATAGTTGGAAAATGCAAAGTTCATTTAGTCTGCTTTTCCTTGTATTAGCCAATTTGTCATCCTCACTTTTATTTGTTGCAAATGACTTAGCATTATGTGGATAATAGTGATGATAGTGTAGTCTTCTGGAGTTAGACTAGATGAAGGGTATTTGGTAGTAGGTGGTTGGAGGGAGACTTAGTTCTGCATTTTTCTGATGGCATTGTAGCACTTCACATGGAAACATAGGCACTGCCAGACTGAGTCAACCCATGGATTTCTCTAGTCTCATATGCTGCCCTTGGCAGTGGCAAATAGGTTAAGAGGCGGGCCAAAGAACATAATTCACCTAGGATTTTATACTTATGGGATGAAGAAAATGTTATTAACAATAGTTCATGCTGTACTTGGGGCAGAGGGATTCTACTTATACCCTGAAGCATGAGATTTAATTACTCTTCCACCATTGTCTTTGCTTACAAAGCTGCCAATGTTGTTTATCATCAGAAAATTATCCAACCCTTTTAAAAAGCAGCTTTAATATTTGTTGCAATGAACTTTCACAGCAGTAACTCCATAAATTGATTAAACACTGCCTTCTTGGAAAAGTGGCTCCTTTTTGCAGTTGAAATTTAGTATCATTTCATAGAAGCAGATTCTTCACACTCAGGGAATAAAGTTCAAAAAAAATTGGATAGTTTTCACTATGCCCTTCATTATTTTATTATACTTTTCCCCAGTTGATAAATTAATTGTCTGATTGCATATATTAAGTGGGCTTCCTCCTCCCATACCCTCCAGCCCCTTACGTTCTTTTGGACCACTTCAGTCCAAAATTAAATACGTAATAAGCCTATAAATGTTAGTAATCTTATGATCTATCTGACGTAGCTCTGTTACTGATAGTATATTTATGATCTGTCTAAAGTATGTTCTTCTAAAGCTAAAACTTTAAACTTCAGTCGAATTTAGCAAATTCACTGAGTTAATTAACTTCATCTTAAATATCTCCTGTTTGCAGATGCTGAAAGTTTCAAGTTGTGTGCTGTTTTTATTTGTTTTTCTCATGTTAGTATTCATTTCTATTTGTGAGACAAGGTGTAGATTATATCTGGTAGCTATTCAGTGGTCGTGATACTAACTGTAATGCCTGTTATATAATATTTTCAGAGTAAAGATGCGAGGGGAGGGCAGTATGGCTTTTTATGAAAGTATAGAACAGTTATAGTTACATACAGTGAAGGAACGTAGGTTGTAAGTAGATCCACAAAGAGAACTGAATCCAAAACACAGCAACGCAAAGAAATTCGTTTCAGCTGCATCAGTTCCTTCATCTGACTCTCCACATAGTTGAAAATGTACTGATCCTGGCATAAAAGTGAGGCGGGGCGCAAGTGGTTGGGGGATGGACAGAGGACAGGAACATTCACTCTAGATTTATGGTCACTTAATTCAAAATGTAATTATGGTCTAAATAAATCTATATGTCTTTTCTAAAATTTTATAGTTTCAGTATAAAAAGGCTTAACGTTAAAAAATGTATTGTGTCAAGATGATTATCTTCTGGTATTTAATTCTCTTCATTACTATTATACTTTTATGTCCTTAATGTCTTCTCCAGTGCTCTGAACTTCCATGTTTTCAAATTACCTGGGATTATTGTTAATACAGTTTTTCATGGACTTTTGATGACTCAGCCTGGCATTAAGCTTGAAGAGGACCTTCATCTGTCTGTCTTGCATGTAATTATAGATGTATAAAAGACCCTGTACTCCTCAGTGTCAGATGGTTTACTCCTTTCAAAAATCTACAATAACAAATAGTTTTCTATACTTGAATGAACTATGCAGCTTTTAGAAACATAATTCCCTGATAAAGCTACATGCTGCTTCTCAATACATCGCTGAATTTTAAGGTGAAAGTGTGAAATGGGATGTGGCAGTTTTGGGAGTAAAATCATGGCATTGACAGCCAGTGATCACCTTCCTGGAAGTTCCCTTCTAGTTTTAGTTGAACTGATTCTCAACATACTGATGTGAACAACAGATCAACCATGCATAATACCCGTCAAGAGCCAGACCATCTTATGGCTGCTTGCTCTGCTTCTGAAGATGCATTGTATTATTTTTTTCCTTATTGGATTAACTTCATGAGGTAGCTGTTTGCTATGACAGTATTGGTTGCATATTGATTCCTGGATCTTATCGTACGAGTCATCACTTTGTCTGGGTAGCAAGTCTTTGAAGAAATTGTTTTTATTTGGTGTGAATACTCTCTCTGATAAAATTTCTTGGTTAATTTATTTTATCAATGATTTACATTGTACAATAATCATCCGTCTTAGCTGATAAGTATATAGTAATATGTACATGTGACTACTGATAATTGCTGCATTAGAGGATGCTGAAAAATGCAATTTCATCTAGCCAAGGTTGATATCGGATTATACAGATCATTGTAGGGTTGTTTCCTTTTTTCCGTTTATTTTTCCTAAATCACTATTATTTTCTTTCAGTAAACTAATGGTATAATTATTGCTTGATTTATAGCCTACTAAAGTCAATAGAAATATCCCTGTCATATTCAGTGGGTGTTAATTTTTTTTTTTTTTTTCCCATCAGCCAGCCTGAATTGTTTCTTGCATATACACCTTTTGCTTAAAATACTTTTTCAATTGCAAGCTAAATACTGTTCATGCTGCACAGGCCAAAACCTTTTCCTTCCTCTCCCTCTCTCTTTGAATGTCAGATTACAGTTCTGATCGAAAGCCCTATAAAGTCAATTTTTTTACATAGAAGACAAAACAAAAAGGAATAAAAAACTTATGTCGTTAAAGGAAACAAAATGCCTGAATCATAGAAAGAACAACTATGTTGAATAAGAACATCAACTTTCAATGAATAAATGTATATATTCATATGTGTCATCGTAGAGGGATTCGTTCATTGCCTCCAACAAATTTTCTGTTGGACTGTCATTGAGACATACTTTATTCGTATATTATATAGTTCAACTTATGTAGAGGAATACTTGGTAGTGAAAATATCTTCGGAACTATTTGTCATATGATGAAATATGGAAGGTTATGCAGTGTTGCCTCTGTGCAAATGATACTTCCATTCCCGGTTCCTATGTTAGAAATGCAGAGTACAAAAATATTGAGTCAAATATAGTTTTAGCACTTGTATGTTTGCCATAAGTTGTTTCAGAACCCAAATATTTATACTTGGGTTACTTTCTGGTTGACAGCTTCACACAGACCTGATACCAGCATTTTACCTTGAGTGGCAATTTTTTGTCAGCATTCTTTTTCTTTTTGTTTCTTTGAAGAGAACCTAATTTGAAATGATAGTTTTAAACAATGTTCAGCATACAATACTTGGTGCTCAGTATTGCTTGGTAGACGAAGTGCTGACTGCAGAAGCTGTTCATTTTTTCTTCTTGAAAGTATTGTTATGAATTGTAACTTGCTAAAATAATGGTTAACCAAAGAAAATACCATGGTAGTCTCTCTTTCTGCATGCGTACTTCCATTGTGGGTGAAAGTAGGATAGAGAAGGAAGGTGGAATAAAATAAAGTGGTGGTCTTGAACTAATGTTTGTGTAAGTTTCAGAAACTGTACCATGAACCGCCATCTTTTCAATGCTATTCTTTTCATCCTAGAGCTACTTTCATTCTTACTGGAAATCAGTACGAAAATAACTGTGTATATGACAATACATTTTGCTGTTAATCTGCTGGTTGATAATTTAACCAAGTATTTACGTGGTTCTCCAGGGAGGCTTTGCAATCACTTTGTTCTGGCATGAGTGCGCTGACAGCAGAACCAAGGGTGGGTATTTTCAAGCTCACTTGTATACTGCCACAGGGCACGGCGGCTGGCGCAGCATAGACCAGACTTCATAGTGAAATGAGAGGAGAACCAAGCCCTTGCTTTGTACTTGCAGCAAAGTGCCGTGAACACCTCAATGGCTGTAGAAGTGGTAATACCGAGTGGGAGATCTTGTTCTGTAAGCATTTGGAGAAAGCACTGTATTTTCTGGTGACTCCGCTGGATGAGTAAAGGACAGCTTTTACTGAGGTCAAAAATGGTGAATCTCATTCACCTCATCTGATCCGGACATAATACAGGGCCATTGTAGAAAAGTGGGATGGAGAGAGATGTATTATAAAGAGGCCTGAAAACAGGAAGTCTCTTAACATTGTTTAGTTCATGTTCTCTGAGAAAGAATTATCTTTCATCTGTTAGCAGGCAGTGTGTCACAGTGCTACATCTGTCTTGATATATTCTCTGACTTCAGAACAATATCATCAAAGCAGGTTTAGGGATTTTTGTAGTTTTTGTTAATCTGTCCTGTTAGGCAGACCTGATACGTGTATTCAGGACGCTAATGTTTGTCATTCACCTTACTATTATTTGCCAGTTTACAGAACATCACTTACCAATTCAACCAAGATGATAATCAAAAGCTAAACTATAGGTACAGGAAAACATTTTTTAAAGTAGAATTATAGCTGGAAAGATTACTGGTTAGCTGGTTAACTAGAAAGATATAAGGTTGCTGAGATATGCCCAAACAACGCAGCCTTATTCTCCTCCCTTAAAAAACAAACCAAATGAAACAGAAAACTTAAAAATGTTCGCTTCTGTTGTCTGCAGAACAAGATGTGGCACTACAGTATTTGCTTTGCATATTTACTTTTTATATGTAAAATTTGACCATGTGTTGTACAAAGTTCAACTTTATAGTTCTGTTAATAAAATAACCAATCATTCTAACTAAACTTGCAGTCAGCCACTATTTTTGCTTTGCCAGTGGTACTGGCTTTAATCATCTGATAGTCTGATTGTGCTCTTCCCATGCTTTCCCAAATGTAATGGAATTTAAGCATCATATGCCATGGGAATTAGAAAAGCAATGAGAGAATTTGCAGAAGGAGATCTTACTGAGTATGAATAGAAATATCAGAAGGTAGCACTGTGTAATTAAAACCTTTTTTAACATTAAGGCATTTTTTTCATTCAAATGATATTTTGGTCTTGTGTCAAGACAGTGTTCATTTTATTTTAAAAATAATGAAGGAATGGGCAAGTTACCTTTTGCCATGGTAAAAGCATAACCAAACATCTCTGAAACACAACTAGGCAAAAAATGCTGTAAAAGTTCATTTTTTGACACTCTTGCAGCTCATCAATCCAAATTATTGTTTTTCTTTATTTAAATAATTCTAACTTACAGGTTCTTTGCCATTGTTTAGTTGTAAATCTAATAATATGATTGGAATTGCTCAATAATCCTCTGTCTCAAGCTTTTCTTCATTTCTGATTCATTGTGTCTATTATTAAACCCAGCTGTTGATGTTTTTGAACAAACTGATTTCTGAATTAACTCTGCATTGTGTTCTATAATAACGCCACTTCTGAATTATCATGGGCTGCTCCCAATTTACTTTTAGATAATTAAAGGCTGTCTTTATTTCTATCCAAGTTGCCTGTTTTATTTCCCAGAACACAAGGATGTGATTTCATTCACGCTGCTCTAGGGGTCTGAAGTTGATAATCATTTTTCTACATTTGCCCTCATCAGTGTCATCCTCCAGCATATGATGCTCCAGCGTTATTCCTTGGCTTTACTCATTAGCATTCACAGTGTTGGTGCTGTGTTGTGCTAGTCTGCCACAAGCCGTTCCCTATTTTTTTCCTGAGAAGTCTGTACCTTCATGCTGTGGAGTAGCCTTGCTTTCTAGAGTACATTCCTCTTCTTTTTATTAACTTTTATTCATGTAAACTCTTTCCATGTCAAAATTAGTGATACCTTAAAATCATGCATTCTCTAGATATTTAAATAGATTGTATATGAATGAACATCACTGGGATCGTCATAGTTTATCTCATGTATGGTGCATATACTAATTACTAAATTAAATGTAAGAACTTTAAAATTAAGACCTCACTATAATATATTTCGGATAACTAATTCATGGGGTTCTGTTTTCTGCAAAGTAAACTGATATATTTTTTATTCAAAAAAAAAAAAAAAAAAAACCAAAAACAAAACAAAAAACAAAACAAAAAACAAAAAACAAAACAAAACAAAAAACAACAAAAAACCAAACCCCGCAAAAAACCCAACCCAGATGTACTTCAAATGAAAAGACTGACCTGTGACATGCTTCAATATGGGGTAATACATAATACCTAATTTTCTTCTTTCACCAGCTCATGTCATTGCTAAATACAATAGGAAGACTTTCTAAAAAAAAAAAAAAAAAGGGGGGGGGGAAAGTAAGGGATTTACAGTAAACCCCCATGACAATTAAAAATAATGATCTTGTTTTATCCCCACTAAGGTTCATAAGAAAAGGGCATTTTAGGCTCTTAATAGTGTTTTTAAAATTAGTGTTAACCTCAATTTATGAGAGTTGTATTTATTTCCCCTCGGCAAGAACAAGAATTTTAATCTGATCCTACTGCTTTTTCTCTTGCCAAGGTGAAATTCCTGTGACTTCTTCCACATTTAATAATTGAGATCTTTACGAACGGGTTTCTTCCSTTTGTTATTTTTTGAGGGACTGCTTGTGGTAGTTTTAAATGTAGTAGTAAAGCTGAGCAATGGACATGGCAAAGAATGATCCTCACCTTACTAGTAAACAGGATTAATAAAACAGGGTGAGATTTGATGTACGAGACACGTATCTGTTTGCTCAAAAATGTAGTAGCAAGTTCTTCCAGGTTAATGTTGCCTTCACAGAGCAACTAATTTTACCTACTTTACTTGGTTTCATGTAACTGTGTAGGAGTAAGTCAAATCTTTGAACTGGTGGCAGCATGTTAAGTTTCTGTTTACTTCGTTACTTTATATGCAGGACTTTTCTTTATTATTCCTCAAGAGACAGTACTGTTAAGATGCTGTGTAAAATCTTCAGACAAGTGCTGAGGTACTCTAACAAAAAAATGCATCTTATTTATGATGTGTCAAATTATTGTTCTGAGAGTAGGCCTTTTAGGTTGCGTTCAGCCTTTAATTTGACTGAATTTAAATAGCATAAAACGCCTTTTAGTTGGAACTTGGCTTGCATATTATATCTCTCATTTCAATGAAAAACATTCAGATGCAAATACGGTTTGTTTGGACTGAGTACAAATGCCACTATCATGACTGATGAAGGCTTTTGATCACACATCTACAAACTGAAACCTTAAAAAGGAAGCGGCTATTTGGACTGGCATCTGCAGTGCCATGAATTATTTAGTTCCCATTATTCATAAATCTCTTTGAAGAGAAGGCTTATGAGGTTTTTAAGGAAAAGTAGTCATAGTTGTGTTGCCAGTTTCTATTTATGCTGTGACTGACTGCATGTGCAAACTTCTTCTAAAATGCAAGAGTTGTACTGAATATGAAAGAGATGCATGTACGAACTTCTCAGGAATGGCCCTGAAAGGCTTCTTTGGTTTCCTAGGGTAAGAACGGGGATGCCTCTGTTGTTACCGTCTGCTTTGGTGTGCTCCAAGAGTTGGGCAAGGCAAGAGCGTGTCAGTATAATTTGGTGAGCTACCCAGTTAGCTGCTAGGGACCTGGTTGAATCTCGCAGAGCACGTGTTCACAGCTGGAGTTTGTTCTGCCACTCATTCACTGAACTACAGATCTCTTTTGGCTGTGCTCCGACGGCAAAACAAAAATAGTAACACCACCCTCCTTTTTGTGTTCTTTCGCTCAGAATCCTTTATTGTACGATGTTTTTGCTAAAAATGCGTGACATTTCAAAATGTTTCCTCTATTTTCAGCAATGATTGAAGCTAAACACTATATATAAACACTATTCTGCTATAAAGAGGGTTTGCGTGCTTGTATAGCTCATTGTAATTGTGTAATAATGTTGTCTAGAAGATGCACGCACATCGGCAGAGGTTGCAAGGAATGAGTTAGAAATACCCATTAGTAACTTGCTTCTAGTTTAGTGTTTCTGGTTTTTTCCTTTTTTTTTTTTTTTTCCCCTCTCTTTTTTTTTCAGGAGGGTTTCAGTTTGCATTATTGAGGAGTACCTTGGGTAACTGTTTGTCTGGTATATGTTCTTCCAGGATGTTATAAAACTCACATTATGAATCAAAATACTATAAAGACTCAACATGCAGTTTGTGTGCAGTTCAGAAATGTACAGGTTCAGAAATAATTTCTTTACTATAACACTTCTTTCATCGTGGGCATAGTAAGAATATTTTACTTCAGAAGTCATAAATAAGAGGATTACCCCAAGAATTGCATCATTTCCTGCAAACAGTCACTTTGACCTTACTTAATTTCTTTAACTTCCTAAAATAATCATATTCAAAGGTTTCTCAAAAGAATTCCATGAAAGTATTCTCATCTTTCATTTTTCATTACTCTAACTTGATTTCACTCATTGTTGTTCAAATGTACCAAAATGCATTATACTTTACAGGCAGTAATGTATGTATATACACACACACTTTTATATATTATATAGTATATTATTCATATGTATATCACACATATATTGCTATATTTTTTATAGAATATAATAATAGATGTTATATATCATATAAAACTATGGATATTGAATGAATAGGTTTATATAACAGAATATGGTTATCTTATATAAAAGAATATATTAATATATACATGTATCTAGTATATATAATATGAAATATATAATATAATATGCATATGTAATATATATAAAACTAGATATACATTCATATTCTTTTAAATTCTGGGAGTATTTTCACTGATGTGAAAAGGAAAAGAAATATGAGAAATGAGAAGTGCAAGAAACATACTTATTTGCTATATATAAGAAAGGTTTTCTGTTTGTTTGTTTTTTAAGGTGGGTAATGTAACAACCTTGTGGCAGTGTTAGAAGGAAGGAGCACAGGCAGAGACCATCATAGTGATAGTAAGGAAGTAATTATTAATAAGATATGAAAACTTTCTTGTCATGTTATTATGTTAAGTATTCATTTACAGTTATTGTAGAGTCTTAGTCTATCTCCTTATATACTGTATCTCTTATCACTTTAGAAATACTTTCTCAATATTGGAATGCTGAAAATACAGATGACTGGAATTCGAAATTTTGAGATTTCTATAATAGTTAGTATGTCTCATACACATTTGATTCTCTGAGCTTTCTGATCTGGATCTTTGAATTTCATCTTCTCCCCTTCTTTTCACTTAATCTTGGCATTTTTTCCTCTTCTCTCTGGTTTCATCTTTTTTACCTCCCTGGTTTTTAGTTTTTCTTGTTGACTTTGAAGAACTTTTTCTTTTGTCATCTGTCATTTTTAATTCATCGTAATATATTAACTTGCAACATCTCCTAGACTCAATTKTTAAAGATGCTGTGCTATCTACAAGCTACGATGCTTGTCTTTTCATTTTCATTCCATCAAAGTGGCAGAACTTGCAGAAGGTTTTTTTTCTCACTTCAATTATTTCTAGCAGTCATTCAGAAGCTCTCATTTGCCGCTGTCTCTACAGTGGACCATGTACCATCATTAGGGTGTCTGCTTGCCAGGTGCATATGCTGACTATACTTTGACCGTGTACACACACCCTGGTAAAGATGTTCTCTAATAAGTCCTTATTTTGATGACTCAGAGACAGAACTGAGCAGTTCGTGGAATGCATCTGGTCTATTTTGGAGGTATGGCCAACACGTACATCTAAAGACCAAGAATGAAGGGCACATGATGAAAGGCCTCAGTACAGAACAAAGCTGTGACAAACACATCAACGGCTCATGTCAGCAGTCTGTGGATGTTCTCGTTAGACTGGCAAGCTGTGAGCCACCCCTTTTGAAACTAACTCAGGTGAAATGCAAGCTGAAGAGAGTTTAAATATCAATGTAATTTTCTAATGTTAATTGCTGACCACCTAAGCAGAGCTTTTCAGCCCATCAGCTTAGTCCCCAGTGTTAAAAATAACTTCTTTTTTTTCTTGCTGCAAAAAGCTTCCAGATTCTATATTCCCTCACAGACAGTGCTTCCAGCTTTTTATATACCAACACTTTAGGCATATTATTGCAAGTAGTAACCTGAGAGTCATAAGGAGAGCCAGGACTACTGATAGCTGCTGTAAACACAGATGAACTCTTAAATGATTCTTTCCTGCAAACAATTTCAGTAGAGTGGCAATATAATTAAAGGAGGAATAGAAATGTTTTTAATGGTCAGATCAAAGAAAATTGGGGCTCAGGTCAATATTAAAAGTATCATATTTGGAACAATTATAGCTTCTTTGAGACTATTTTTATTTTATAAGCTTCTTTAATAATGTTTTAAATACTGAATTTAATATTACTTTCTCTTCTGCCTGAAAAATCTAATGGCTGTTTTATGAGTTTTCAAATTCTGAATATTCAGGCATATGCTTGTAGATTCTGCATATTCACTCCTCCAGTCTCTTTCGAATAGAGAACTATTGGCTTATATTTCTTTATACAAGGAGAGGGTGGGGGGTGGGAGGTTGGTGTAAAATCTTAAGTCTGGAATTGTGAATTGTTTGAATTTGTGAATTTTCATCTGTAGTTCTCATGACTATAGGGAAGTTGTAGAATAGCTGACAACTTTTACTGCATTAGTTTGTATATTCAACACATATATACATTTAAAACCATAGCAGGAGATTAGAACTACATACAGGAAATGAAATGTTTTTTAATATGACTAGCTGATTGTGAATTTAATGCATATAGTCAGGTAAAATTTCAAACATGCAATGAAAGATGGTGTGAGGTCAAAAAGATCTATAGTAAGGATGAAGTTTATCTCTGGACAGTGCATCCTTATAAAAATAATTTCTCATTTCAGTGTCTCACCCAAGCTACAAAAATAAGTCTTGCTCACTAAGTCTTGCCAAGGCAACTTTTCACCTTAACAGCACTAGTAGGCATCAAGTTGGATATTGGCTGACAAAATGGAGTGGCAATGAGTCTTTTCTATTTCCAGCCCTGAAGTGGAGTCCTTTTTTGTAAAGCCAGATATAAAGAAAAAGGTAGTAGTTAGCCTTATTTTTGGTATGATTATGAATAGCAGATGATAAATTACAGTCAAATATTTGAACTTTAGGTATAGTACACAGTCTTAGTTATTTTTTTTTCTTACAGTTTACCCGTGTTTCTTAAACTGTCAGAAAAACACAGAAAAAATGGCAGTAAATCACATGAAAAAAATGCAGGAGCTCTTTTTTAATATTACTTCACTAATAGCAATATGATCAAGTTGAAAGATTCACCTTAAGTTCCCCATCATCCAAACGGGGTGCAGATGCAATAAATAAATCATATGGAAAGCAATGTATCTTCCTACCTTGTTTCTGAGGATAAATGACTAAGTATATATCTGAAATGCAGTTGTTTGAGTGTGGTTAGTACTACTTGGGCGTAAGTTTTATTTTGTTCTTTAGGGGTCTTAACAAAACACCACGGTTGATATGCTATTGCATCTTCACCACTTTTATCATAAAGAGATAAACTATATTTTTATATTTTGATTACTGTATAGATAAGTTTAAAGATTTTTAATTTGCTTTGATAAACGAAAAATTGCTGAGAAAAAATGTTCCATTACTCTTCAGAAATGAATGTATTTTTTTAATATGTATAACAACACGATCCATTTTTAGTTAAAATAAATTTCACCAAATAATTATCATCACATATAAATAGCTATTTTGAGGAGTATTATATATAGTCCTGTCCTGATTTCAGCTGGGATAGAGTTAATTTTCTTCACAGTAGCTAGTATGGGGCTATGTTTTGGATTTGTGYTGAAAASAGYGTTGATAACACAGGGATGTTTTTGTTATTGCTGAGCAGTGCTTACACAGAGTCAAGGTCTTTTGTGCCTCTCACACCACCGCACCAGCGAGTAGGCTGGGGGTGCACAAGAAGTTGGGAGGGGACACAGCTGGGACAGCTGACCCCAACTGACCAAAGGGATATTCCATACAGTATGACGTCATGCTCAGCACATAGAGCTGGGGAAAGAAGAAGGAAGGGGGGGACATTCAGAGTTACGGTGTTTTGTCTTCCCAAGTAACCGTTACGCGTGATGGAGCCCTGCTTTCCTGGAGACGGCTGAACACCTGCCTGCCAATGGGAAGTAGTGAGTGAATTCCTTGTTTTGCTTTGCTTGCGTGCGCAGCTTTTGCCTTACTTATTAAACTGTCTTTATCTCAACCCACGAGTTTTCTCACTGTTACTCTTCTCCTTCCCTATCCCACTGCGGGGGAGTGAGCGAGCGGCTGTGTGGTGCTTAGTTAGCTGGGGTTCAACCACAACAGTTCTTTTTGGTCCCCAACGTGGGGCACGAAGGGTTTGAGATAATAACAGATTAAGCAGAGCATATTAAGGAATTTATATCTGTTAACAGTTGCCGGTCACAATATTGATTCATCTGTTCTCGATATTAGTTTATCTGAGCTGCACCATGCTCTTGTTTTTGCTGTAGTGTTAAAAGATTGATGTTGGTTTTTGCAGTCTGCTGTGCTCTGCAGTGATTAGTGATGTTTTGCCTGGGGCATTTGTTATTAAAACACTGGCCTTGAGTGTTACCTGGTATTTAAGTTTTGTACTGAAGCTGTTACTGTACTTCGAGTACCACCTCATGGAGACAATCAGCAATTATACCTCTTCCTCTGAGAGTTTTTTTATGGAGGAAATACGGAATGGCACCTTTACTACCTTCTTCTATGATGTTTTCTCCTTTGTTACAACAACTTGTCAGTATCTTGAACATCGTTGGGTAGTTAAGATACACCTATTGGTATTTCTTGGGAATATTGTTTAGGTTTTGTCTAAGGTTAATAAGCAATTTAAGAGTATCATCCAGAGATCTGCCCCAACGCTGGATAGTTATGAGTGGCAGGGTGTGTGGGATAGTACGGGCAAGCACCTAGGACAGTGGGCACCCCCAGTGTTTTGGAACTTTACCCCTGAACAAGTGCAGAATCCTGAAAAACTAGTAAAGTGTTTGGAAAAAGTACGTTGTCACCCTGGCAACTCCAGAGACGCAAATCACTGCAACGTGCTGGGGCCTGGCCCATGCCTACCAAGCCCTGTTTAACACTATTCTGAACCCTCAAGGGGAAGAGAAGGTCTCTGGATCTGACGACAAAACAACAGGCACTGCTGCTACTCCAGCCCCCGCAGCAGAGAATCAACCTGTGCCAGTATCAGTCACCCCTGTACATAAGAAGAAATACAGAAGAAAATCAGCTTGTTTAGTAAGGGATGAAGATGAACCAGGGCCATCACAAGAACAGGAGGAGGAAGAGGCAGAAGCCATAAATGAGATAGTAACCACCCGATCCCTATCCCTGAGTGAGCTGCGAGATATGCGAAAAGATTTCAGTCGTCGTCCAGGCAAGCACATTGTCACCTGGCTGCTCTGATGCTAGGGTAATGGGGCCAGTGGCCTGGAATTGGAGGGTAGGGAAGCCAAGCAGCTGGGATCCCTTTCTAGGGAAGGGGGCATTGACAAAGTGATTGGGCACGGGGCACGAGTCCTCAGCCTCTGGAGGCGACTCCTGTCAGGCGTGAAGGAAAGCTATCCCTTCAAGGAAGATGTTATACATCACCCAGGCAAGTGGACCACCATGGAGAGAGATATCCAGTACCTGAGGGAATTAGCCATGCTGGAGGTGATTTATGATGACCTGAACAACGAGCAATTATCCAAAGATCCAGATGAAGTCAAATGCACCCGACCCATGTGGCGGAAGTTTGTACGGAGCGCACCAGCATCGCATGCCAACTCGTTGGCAGTACTGACCTGGAAAGATGGAGAGGGACCAACGGTGGATGAATTGGCTGGCCAACTCTGGCAATATGAAGAAGATCTCTCTTCCTCCCTCGTCTTGGCTGTGGAGAAACTGTCCCGGGAGGTCCAGCAACTCAAAGAGCATAGGTCCTACTCCCCACCTGCATGGGCCAATATCTCAGCCATTAGGAGTAAGCGTCCCTCTGCTCAAGAGAGAAGATATCRTGGATRCACACCCCGGGGCACCCTGTGGTTTTACCTGCATGACCATGGAGAGGACATGAGGAAGTGGGATGGAAAATCTACCTCGACCCTAGAGGCATAGGTACATGAGTTGCAAGGAAAAAAAATCACAAAAGGGGGTTCTTCCAGGAAAACTGCTGCTCCAGTTTCCAGTGAGCAATTTCCCAGACAGAGCAGAAGGGCTGATTCCACTTCCGATCTTAATAAARGGACTCCTGATTCGTACTTACAAGAAGTGGGTAGCGAATATGATGACCAGGACTAGAGGGGCCCTGCCTCCAGCCAGGTGGAGGAAAGGGACAACCGGGTTTACTGGRCTGTGTGGATTCRRTGGSCTGGCMCATCRGAYCCACRGGAGTATAAGGCTCTCGTAGACACCGGTGCACAGTGTACCCTGATGCCATCAAGCTATAAAGGGGCAGAACCCATTTGTATTTCTGGAGTAACAGGGGGATCCCAAGAGCTGACTGTGTTGGAGGCCGAAGTGAGCCTCACCGGGAATGGGTGGCACAAGCACCCCATTGTGACTGGCCCAGAGGCTCCGTGCATCCTTGGCATTGACTACCTCAGGAGAGGGTATTTCAAGGACCCAAAAGGGTACCGGTGGGCTTTTGGTATAGCTGCCTTGGAGACRGAGGAAATTAAACAGCTGTCCACCTTGCCCAGTCTCTCAGAGGACCCTTCTGTTGTGGGGTTGCTGAGGGTCGAAGAACAACAGGTGCCAATGGCTACCACAACAGCGCACCCGCAGCAATATCGCACCAAGTGAAGACTCCCTGATTCCCATCCATAAGCTGATYCGTCGACTGGAGRGCCAGGGAGYRATCAGCAAGACTCGCTCACCCTTTAACAGTCCCATATGGCCAGTGCGAAAGCCTAATGGAGAGTGGAGACTTAACAGTAGACTATCGTGGCCTGAACGAAGTCACGCCGCCATTGAGTGCTGCCATGCCGGACATGCTAGAACTTCAATACAAACTGGAGTCAAAGGCAGCCAAGTGGTATGCCACCGTTGATATCGCTAATGCGTTTTTCTCAATCCCTTTGGCAGCAGAGTGCAGGCCACAGTTTGCTTTYACRTGGAGGGGCGTCCAGTACACCTGGAATCGACTGCCCCAGGGGTGGAAACACAGCCCCACCATTTGCCATGGACTGATCCACGTGCACTGGAGCAGGGTAAGGCTCTGGAACACCTGCAATACATTGATGACATCATCATATAGGGCAACACAGCAGAAGTTGTTTTTGAGAAAGGGGAGAGAATAGTCCAAATCCTTCTGAAGGCCGGTTTTGCCATAAAACAAAGTAAGGTCAAGGGACCTGCACAGGA
>JAYKAV010002824.1:599183-624589 GCA_035582835.1 Phoebastria nigripes
GAATAGGAAACCCCAGTCGCCCAGGAATCTTGGAAGTGATCACGAACTGGCCAGAAGGCAAAGATTTTGGAATGTCCCCAGAGGAGGAGGTGACGTGTGCTGAAGAGGCCCCACTGTATAATAAACTACCAGAGAATGAGAAGCAATGTGCCCTGTTCACTGATGGGTCCTGTCGTCTTATGGGAAAGCATCAGAGGTGGAAGGCTGCTGTGTGGAGTCCTATACGACAAGTCGCAGAAACTGCCGAAGGAGAAGGTGAATCGAGTCAGTTTGCAGAGGTGAAAGCCATCCAGCTGGCTTTGGATATTGCCGAACGAGAAGAATGGCCAGTACTTTATACTGACTCATGGATGGTGGCAAGTGCCTGGTGGGGGTGGTTGCAGCAATGGAAGCAGAACAACCGGCAGCGCAGAGGTAAACCCATCTGGGCTGCTGCATTGTGGCAAGATATTGCTGCCCGAGCAGAGAACCTGGTTGTAGATGCTCACGTMGTAGATGCTCACGTACCCAAGAGTCGGGCCACTGAAGAACATCAAAACAACCAGCAGGTGGATCAGGCTGCTAAGATCGAAGTGGCTCAGGTGGATCTGGACTGGCAACATAAGGGTGAATTATTTATAGCTCGGTGGGCCCATGACACCTCAGGCCATCAAGGAAGAGATGCAACATATAGATGGGCTCGTGATCGAGGGGTAGACTTGACCATGGACGCTATTGCACAGGTTATCCATGAATGTGAAACACATGCCGCAGTTGAGCAAGCCAAGTGAGTAAAGCCTCTTTGGTATGAAGGACGATGGCTGAAATATAAATATGGGGAGGCCTGGCAGATTGATTATATCACACTCCCACAAACCCGCCAAGGCAAGCGCTATGTGCTCATGATGGTGGAGGCAACCACCGGATGGCTGGAAACATATCCCGTGCCCCATGCCACTGCCCGGAACACTATCCTGGGCCTTGAAAAACAAGTCTTATGGTGACATGGCACCCCAGAAAGAATTGAGTCAGACAACGGGACCCATTTCYGMAACACCCTCATAGACACCTGGGCCAAAGAGCATGGCATTGAGTGGGTATATCACATCCCCTATCATGCACCAGCCTCCGGGAAAATCAAACAACACAATGGACTGCTAAAGACTACACTGAGAGCAATGGGTGCTAGGACATGTAAACATTGGGATACATATTTAGCAAAAGCCACCTGATTAGTCTACACTAGAGGATCTGCCAGTCGGGCTGGCCCTGCCCAATCAAAATCTTTACATACTGTAGATGGGGATAAAGTCCCTGTAGTGCACATAAAAAATATGCTGGGGAAGACAGTCTGGGTTACTCCTGCCTCGGGCAGAGGAAAACCCATTCGTGGGATTGCCTTTGCTCAAGGACCTGGGCGCACTTGGTGGGTAATGCGAAAGGATGGGGAAGTCCGATGTGTACCTCAAGGGGATTTGATTTTGGGTGAAAATAGCCMATGAACTGAACTGTATGATGTTAATTGCTATATAATACTGTATGTCATCACTTCTATGGTTGCTATAGGCCATATCAACGGTATTACAGTAAGAATCACCCAGATTAATGAAGAATGAACTTTRATGAAACCGAGCAAAGTACAGTGGTGATGGAACCAGAACTGGCTTCAGGATGCAACAATCCAATACCACACACCATCTCTCCTGCCCTGAAAGACTGTTATGATGGATGGAGCCCAAAGTCATGGACTAAATGAACTCAATGGACATTTTAGAGGGATGGCCCATAGACTAAAGGAATGATATCTCTGTGTGTATATCAAAAAACAGGAAAAGTGGTGGTGATTAATTGGAATGTATTGGAAAATGTGAGACCTGGGCATGACATAGATGGTATAGAATAAGGGATGGATACTGTCCTGGGTCCAGCTCGGATAGAGTTAATTTTCTTCACAGTAGCTAGTATGGGGCTATGTTTTGGATTTGTGYTGAAAACAGCGTTGATAACACAGGGATGTTTTAGTTACTGCTGAGCAGTGCTTACACAGAGTCAAGGTCTTTTGTGCCTCTCACACCACCGCACCAGCGAGTAGGCTGGGGGTGCACAAGAAGTTGGGAGGGGACGCAGCCGGGACAGCTGACCCCAACTGACCAAAGGGATATTCCATACCATATGACGTCATGCTCAGCATATAAAGCTGGGGGAAGAAGGAAGGGGAGACATCTGGAGTTACAGTGTTTGTCTTCCCGAGTAACCGTTACGCTGCTTTCCTGGAGATGGCTGAACACCTGCCTGCCGATAGGAATTAGTGAATGAATTCCTTGTTTTGCTTTGCTTGCGTGCGCGGCTTTTGCTTTACCTGTTAAACTGTCTTTATCTCAGCCCGCGAGTTTTCTCACTTTTACTCTTCTCCTTCCCCATCCCACTGGGGGGGGTGAGCGAGCGGCTGTGTGGTGCTTAGTTGCTGGCTGGGGTTAAACCACAACAAGTCCCTCAATTGTGAAGGTATTTTAATGTCTCTAAATTATCCTGTAAGCCTTACTAGTTCCAAAGGAGTCATTATGTTCTATAATATGGAAACCTACTCTCTAGAAGGTCTCAAAAGGAATGGCGATAATGTATCGGGTCAAGAGAAGGAGTAAAGCTTTCCAGTATTATTTCTTGACATGACAATTGCGGTGATTGCAAGTGGTGATGAAGAAAATTCTGTATAGAATTTTTAATGGCTGAATAAAGTCATTACTGAAAAGTCACATCTGAAATTCCCATTCTCCAACTGAACAAGAGCTTAGATTTAGAACGTATTTACTGACATCCATTTGAACTTATGAAAATCCTATCGATTGAGCTCTGCACTTAATTTATTACAGTATTTTTTTCATCAGTCTTGTCAGTTACCCAAGTTTGTCTTGTAATGTCTGGAATAGCCTAAATTGATAGTATTTGGGGAATAAAAAAAAAAAAAAAAATCTTATTTTTCTGTTCAACATTTTAATTCTCTATCCTTAAGATATGTGCTTGTTTCCACGTGCTTCAATTGCTGTCCCAGTGGCCCTTAATACATACTTTATTAAGAAAGCATTTCCTACGGATGATCTATTATGAATGTGATGTAACACTTTTTATACAGAGACCCCATGGGCTGTGATGATTTTTAAAAAAAAAAAAAAAAAAGGAAAGTAACCATGCGATAAAAGCCAGTTGCCTTCTCAAAACCTTCTTAGGATTTACAGTAGATGAATTAGTTGTATGTAGAGGGTAGCGTAAGGAGAACCCTAGCTGTTTGTCTGCCTACCTAGCTCCTTGCTTTTGATTATAATGTTTCTGATTTTATGCTGGTTGTATTAAGGGCTTATTTTCAAATACAAGAACTCTTAAAGCTTTGTGGATTATCAGAGTGTGGACTGTGAGTGGAAAATAATGTATATAAGCATAGTAGACTCAGAAAACGTCTATTTGTAATAATGTAGGATAGCATATACATAAAAAAAAAAAGAAAACTTAACATGAGACGTGAATGTCACAGGTTGCTCTTGGGTTGAACAAAATGGACAAGGCATAGTTTGAGGTGTTTTGCATGCATTGATCTGCAGATGTGAGAAGAAACATAAATTCACTGCTTACAGCTGCTTGTGCCCAATCACAGTTACATGATGACAGCCAATTTGTGCCTAAGTAGTTTTCTAAGTGTATGCAAGCAGGATCTTTTCCTTCCTACTCTTTCTGGAGACCTGACATAAACATGGAAGTTGGGCGAGTATGTGGATACACACGTTTTGCATGATGAACAATTTTGATAGTTTGTCTGAGGTGCTGAATGAATATCAAAGCTTTTCAAATATTTGGTTTAAGTTTTGAAATAACTGTAAAAGAGATCTGAGAGCAGAACTGACTACTTGTACCTCTGCCTGACATAACCACACTTACAGTCTTGTGGAGTTCTTCATTCTCCTACTTTGGCGCTGTTTTTATACATATTTCTTAAAACATTCTCTTACCTTGATAAAATGAAATATAAAAATTGTATTTACTCTTGTTCACAAACTATATTATTTATTTGCAAGTGAAATTTGTGTGATGTTTTATGGAAACCCAGCTTATGATGAAATTGCTTACTTGCAACTTGCATTGCTTGGAGAAGTTACATGTCCAGCTGTATTATAACATGCATAAAGTTGGCATTTTGGGACAGGCAAATCATGTTATCTGGATGCCTTTAAGAGGAGCCTTTAGGGCATGATTATACTTATCTTCTAGTCTCACTACACAGTAATGTACTGTGTTATGTGTTTTCAGCTGCTAATGTGAATCAGCTACAGCTGGAATCCTGAACTTTAGCGGTTTAGTTTATAAGATGCTTCTGCTGATCTCCATCATGCCAGTTATGTATCGAGAACAAAATTACTATAGTCTACTTTTCAGAAAGAAAATGGAGCTGTGTGTTCTTCAATATTTTGTGATTAGTATCGCATAATAAAAGTCATTGCATGTGATAATCTAGTCACAGTTTTAAAATATTTAATGTGTTTACCAGCATATTAGGAAGTTTGAAAGATGCTTACAGTTATTTTAGCTTTTCCATTCCAGTATGAATTGCTTCCATTATCTGGGTTCAGTAATTACTATTTTACACATCTATATTCTATTGGGTTGGAGAGGAAAGATTCCGAACACTGGAAAGTATTCTGTCATTACCTGGCATTGAATTCTAGAGCAAGAGGGTGGGGGAAAAACCAAAACGCTGGAACCTGTGCTCCTTTGTCACATTGCCTTTCAAAGTTTCACCAAGTAAGATATAATTTAATAGAGTTTCTAGAGTTGCTGCGTCCTATACAGAAAAGTCTGCTTTAACTTCTCTAAACATTGCTTTTTCTCATAGAGCACAGTAAACACACAGCAACTGCTGTTTTGATTTTCTGTTTGTCATTTAGTAACAGAACAGTCGACTTATTGCCCAGGATGTATGGTCATTTCATAGGTTTGCTAGATGCAGTAGTATATAGTAGTGTTTTGTCATTTGGGTCTGCGCATTAGCTTATGTAGTTTATGTTTAGCTTGCCTACAGGTTTTATATTGTGTGTAGGAGGGACATTAGGTAAGATGGATTGGTTTTGTTTTGTTTTACAAGTTGCTTGTTTTTTCGGTTTTTTGCTAATTATGGGCTGAACACAACTGAAGTCCTTTATGACCTTGTTAGTCTTGGATTTTAACGTCTGCTACTGTTGTCAAGAATTATTATATTCTTCAACAGAGTAGCAGATATACAAAAATAATGTGGTACAGTATGTAGCTTTGAGATAGGTTTGTACTTTATAGATTAACAGTCATGTTAGTATTTATTCATGGAATTGGAGGGTGTTTTAGTATTCAAGATGATCTTAATAAATGGGGGAAGTAACTTTAAAGCAACAGAATCTTCTAAAGACAAGGGTGAAGTCCTGTATTCAGAAAGGATAAAATAAATATGTGAAACCAAAATGGTCAATAGGTAGGTGTGCAACAATATGGAGAGGAGGACTAAGGGGTCATTGTGGGCTTGAACACCATGTGGTGCTGTTCCGTTAGAGCCAAGTGCCATTTTGGAGTGCACAGCCAAAGAGCTGGGTGGAAGGCATCGTAAGTAATTATTCCACTTTGCGCTAGCACCAACTCAGATGGATAGCTTGCCTGATTTTAGATCAGTGTCGATAAATTGTTGAAAATCCAGGAAAAAAAAGGAAAGACAATAAAGAGGAAGTTGGAAACCATATATTAAGACAGTCGAAGAACGTGATTGTTTAGGTACAGAAGAGAAATACTTGAAGAGAAGTCTTCAAATATGCAAAGGGTTATATTAAAGAAGTATGTGTTCTGTTGTTATTTATACTCATGGAAGGTATGAGAACGGTTAAGTAATTGGGCTAGTCTCCTACATATGATGGTTAGGTTATATGTCAGGAAAACAATTTGCCATTGAGAGGACAACTGTGCACTAAAACAGATTACCTGGAGAGCTTTTGGAGTCCCTGTCACCAAAGGTTTTAACAATATGTTAGGCAATCTGTTAGGAGAGGTCCAAACATAATTCATGCTACTTCAAACCCAGAGGATGCACCAGTTGACCTCTTCATGACCCTTCCAAATTTGCATTTTTGTCCCCTTTTCAATTGTATCTTCAAGAATATATTTTATGTTCTAAGAGGAAAAATGATTACAAATCACTATATAGATGCATAATCCCTATTATATAGCATATATACAATATGTATTATATTTTATACACATTTAATGTTATAGTTGCAATAAAAGAAATTAATCAAATTTTTGTCATTGCAAAATCACATACTTCTTTTGCATTTGTAGTTGTAGTTGTTGCATTTTGCATTTGTTCATTTGTAGTTTTTTCTTTTAAACCCTGAGGGAAAAAATGTATTAAATTGTCAGAACAAAAAGGTTCATGTTTTTTCGAAGATCAATCAATGACTTTAGTAAGTGAAATGTATCTCCTTCTGGGGGAAATTACCTGATGTCATCTTAGGAACTTGTGTTGTGGATAGAATGATGCAAAGATAGAATAAATAATAGAAGGTCGCATGTTTGAATTCCATATAATTACATATGCATGACTGCACAGATCTTTAATGGTTATACAAATAAAGAGATGAAGACTTGTCTAGGAAAATAAGCATTCTGATTATATCTGCAAATGCCACTAACTGGTATTTTAGAAATCTCCATGAGAAGAGTGTGCAGAACTTATGTATAAAAAAGAATATTCACTATAAAATTTGAAGGCATTTCAATAAAGGCAATCAAATGAGAGGTCAGAAAATCAGAAGTAAACAAATTTAGCCATGAGGATGTATCTAGTTTTTTCAAACAGTGTCCTAATCTAAAAGAACTTCTAAGGTCCCATGTCATCTGTTGGCCGCTCTTCAAGACTAGGCAGCAATGCGGGAAACTAAAAATCCCACTAAGAATTTCAGGTGATGATGGTAGTTTCTTTCTCCTTCAGTGGCTTTTGGAAAATGCTGTTGTTGAAAAGGAGGCAGTGAAGCATGCTGCATTACAGCACATACTGGTATCCTTGCTTTGAATGGGTCCCTTAGTCTGCGAGAGCCTAATAATTTGTAGTATTCTCTGGAGAAAATGATCCTGCTAAGCCTTCTGTCACACAGAGGAGCTTCTCCAGGCAGAGAATCAGAGCTGGCATTTAGGTGACCAGTGATAATCCATTAGTTTATCCAAAGGAAAAAAATGCAGTTGTCATCATCATCATCGTAAAATTAAAAAGAAAATTCTAAATTTAAGTAGTGTAAAAATAACTCCTTTTCTTTTGAAAATTGGAAATCTGCATTATATGTTGGGGGTGTTTGGGGCGGGGGTTGGTTTGGGGTTTTTTTGGTTTTGTTTTGGTTTGGTTTTTTATGTATGCTTCTTCTCTGATTATTTTTAGTATTCCATGATCGCAAAACGTTTTAAGACTGGAGTAAAAATACAGATTAAATATGTCCATCCTATAGACTGTTGATGTCTTAATTTTTTATTGAAGATGAAAGGACCTCTAGATTTGCTGGAACTGTAGGTTACTGTGTTCAGGAGGAAATCAATGCAATGTGCTTTTTGAGTGTGACTCATCTTGTTTCTTTTCTTGAAAAGAGTTATTTAGTCATTATAACATTTAGATATTGTACTGGTTTTTCCTCTAGCTGCGTTCTTAGTACATGTAATAGGTGAAATGAGAACAAGACACTGACCTCAAACCTTTCACTTTTTCTTTTTTTTTCTCCTTATTTTCTGAAATAAAAGGTTAGGTAAGCTGGACATCTGGGGGAAATACTTTTTCCCTTTTTTATTTTTATTGAGCTATTGAAGTAATTGCAAGGACGTGGTTTTTTCCAAAGACAAAAGACAAAACCCCAAATCGAATAATAAATCACATATAAGAGAAAAATAAAATAAATGCTATATCAAATCTGTCTAAAAATGTCCACAAAATTGAACAGCATTGAGACAGCTGAGTGTGGAGAAAATATTGAACAACTTGTAGCCACCATTTATCAAAGAGTGTAATTTAACAATTGTTGGCATACAAAAAGCAAGAAGTCAGAAAGATATATCACAGAAAAATAAAGCACAATATATTACTGACATTTGAGAGCAAGGGTATATTAGGGTTTTTGAAATTTGAATCCAGCTTTTTACATTCGGGCAATGATTTTTAAAAACATTGTTTCAGCAGCACAGCAACAGCAGAAATGCTCTTCTGATTTAAAAATGCCCTAAAAACCTTAGTTCTCTGAAAATTAACTGCCATGATTCAGGACTCGGCACAATTTTTCTCCCCTTTCCTGATCCCTCAGAGTGGACTCCCCTGAGATCTCTGGCCTTGACTTCTTGCTGCTCTGTGATCCCCTCACTCCCGGACCTTTCCCTAGTAGCCAACCCTTTTGTTTTGCATATGCTGTGACCAGAATAGCCTTCAGAAAATAAAATATTGTTTAATGTTGATAGAACTAAGGATTAATATAAGAGATTTTTTTTTTTCTTAGTCTTAGCTAGAAATCTAGTAGCTCTGTTGTGTCTTTCAGCCTGACTTTTGAGAATATGGTCTTTCTTCCCTCTTCGTCTTTCTTTCTTCTCTCGTCTTTAAAATCTTCCCTAAATTCCAACAAAGGTCATTGTTCACACTTTTCTGTAGAATGCCTCCCTTTCCAAAATCAATTTCCTAAGAAAGGCAAGGCAGAATAACTAAAGAAAAATGCCCTTGTAAATGTGTTCTGGTTTTTAAAGAAATCCCTGACCATGGGGAAATACCAGAAGTCATTGCCTTTCCTTTTTATCCATTTCCTGATTGGCTTGTTAATTTAGCCAAATAAAGTAAGTGCCAGCCAAATACAGTAAATTCCAGTTTTCAGGTTACATTGTACCCATAAATTATTACTGGCCAGGCCTAATCCACTTTAGTTGTATTACAGAAGTTTCAAATCAGTGTCCTACAAGTATACGACTTTGAGAAGTGGGAGACTCACTGCCTTGAAGAGCTTGTCTCTTTAGTCAGCAAGCAAGGGAGTCAGGGTAGGGAAAAAGAGAATGTATGATGTGAAATGCAGAGAAATCAACTGATTTGCTGAAGACATAAAGCAAATGTAGATCCTTCAACTGTAATGTTGTTTGTTGAAACCCACAGGTTCTTTTGTCACTGACTTCAGCGGTATAAAAAGCTGAGTTATCCCATATCCAGTGCTCTAACCAAGAGATCTCTGCTAAATTTCAGTCTTGATGATGCTCATTTGAAACATTTATCTATGCTTGTCTCCTCCTATGACTTTTCATGTAGTAATAATACGAAGAGGTGGATAAAAATTTTCAAACATATTGGATATAGGTTGAAAATTGTCTTCTCTTTACACAGAGTGACAAGGAGAGTAAAGAGGGAAGAGAGAAAAATTCTTTCACCTTTGGAGAAAGAAATACCAACCTTAATGATAACAATGAAAGGGAATTTTCCCTCATGCTAGGTATCAAAAAGATGAGTCATTGATGGAAACAGCTCCAGCTTGTTCCCTTCAGTAGGCAGAATTATATTTTGAAAGACCATTTTCAGCTAATTTGGATGTTGTGCAGTTTGAACTTTATGAATTGACTTGTAATTGGACCATGCTGTCAATGGAAAAACTTACGAGTATTGAACATGACATTTTTAAGAAGGTTACTGTCATCTAGTCCTCTACTAGTGGGTTTGCAGAGAGTTATAATTGGTCTAACAAACTTAGTAACCTGTCCTACTTCCAATTATAATGTACAACCTCCTTTATATCTTTTCTTTATTTACTGATACACGATAGGTAATAAATCTCTATCTAGTGCTCATGCTTCAAAAGAAAGCTAATCATAGAATGGTTGGATTCTTTTAATATACATGTATATATGTAACCATACACATAGATTAATATACATATATATATGTACCCATACACATAGATTATATATAATTTACATATTCATATGTGTATATATATTTATTCTGAAAATTAAAGTATATATATATAATTTTCCATATACGTATTTTTATGTGTATATATACACATACATATCTTTTTATCTTGAATGATTAATGTGAGTATAAAGTCTCCTGTTACTTATAAATTACCGGAGGGGTGGTGTTTCCTCCAGACCTTTGTTAAGTTTATTCTGGCTCGAAGTGATAATGTGTTCATGTAGATGTTATTCTCAGGACTGAAAAAGAAGAGGAAGCATAAGAAAATGAACATGTTGATGAACTGAATGCATTCACTATCAACTTATATTTGCATGAAGGAGAAACTGTTCACTTATTATAAAATTAGACTGGCACCATTAATTTTGTTTACTACGCGAGCGATTTTTAGTGCATGTGAGATTTACTGGCTGTTTTACAGGTGAATATGTCTTGTTAAACAGCCTTACGGAAAGAGCTCTGCAGAAGCATCTGCATTTGTTGTACCTCCCCAAAGCAGAGCTGTTCCGTGGAGTAATGCTGATTTCAGACATCATGGGACTGCTTTTTTAATTTTGTTTTCACTGCCAGGAGAATGACGGCAAGCAGAATGGTGCATCAGGAAGTAGAGGAGGGATCAGTGAAGAAATTTAAAAAAAAAAAAAAAAAGCTAGCGAATTGACATTTTTTGATGCATTCATAAAGTTAGAAGTTTACTTTTTTCAACAGTTTCTTCTTATGTGGCAACTTGGCCTTCACTGCCATGCTCTCCTTACTTGTCTTAGTAAAGACTGATTGGTGAGACACCAGACCAGACAAAAAAAAAGAAAAAAAACAACCAAACAAAAAAACCCCAACTTAAAACCTTCAGGTGTGAACAAGAGAAGCAAATAGAGCAGAAAGGGGATTTGGTCTTTCTCTTTTTTTTTTCTGTCTTTTGGTCACAAGCGTAGCTGCCTTTGAATTGTTAACGTAGTTCTGCCTTACAAGAAGGGTCAGCAGAAGAGGAATTACCTTTGTTTTTTCTGAGGTACCTTTTTTCCCTGAAGATGCTCTTGAATGAATGCCTTTTCAGAGTGCACTTGAGAGTTTAAAGAGTTGTGGATAGTATCTTTTGTGTAATTTACAGCTAATGGAGTGATTCCATTTTCACTTTGGGTTCTGATTAATATTGTATATCAGCAACATCATTCATGAGCCTCACAAAACAGAAAATGATTCTGTTGATTTTGGCGGTAGGGCAGATGTTAGCAGAACATTTTAAGCTCCTATCACTGTTTTTGTGACCCTGTTGTGCCTTTAGAACTAATAGCATGAAACTGTGTTGCTTCAGGAGACTCAAGGAAGGCTGTATTGTCTGCCYCTTTTTCTCTGAGTTTGGACACTGATCACTGTTAAAATATTGTCTGCTCCTTTTGCTTTGCATGCTCCATTAGGGTGCCAGAACAATCTGAAGATATAGGCTTCAGTGAAGAAAACCAATCGTCATATAACATAGCTTATAAATAATTGGAGTACCTGCAGTTTAACTGATGTTTGTTTGCATCAGCTTCACAGGAGAATGACATTTCAAGAAACAGGAGCAAAGGAATGATGTAAGATTAGGTACTTCAGAATGTACTTTTGGCAAGGCAAATTGTGCTGTAAGTTTTAGAATTCACAAATGTGTATACATATGCTCTCACCTACTTGTGATTAATGGTCCATGATTTTTCTGCACTCCTTGCCATGCTTTTTGAGTGTTTTGTGACATATTTTCTAAGTTCTCAACACAGGTCTTCTGACAGAATCATAGATCTGAACTATCTCATAGAACTGCAGTGTCTCAAATAAATAGGTCAAATAATCCTAGAAACGGTGTTTGTTAGCTTTGAATTGATAGTGATAAAGTTTCTCTGTATTCTTACTTGCTCAAACTTCTGTCTAATCTGTCTTTGTTCTCTTCTTCTTGTGCAATCTTTTCCTTGCTTCCAGTGGCTGCTACAAAGAACAAAGCTAGAGGTGAGTTTCTGCTTGCACTCTTCAATTTGCATTGCATGGTTCTGCAGCCCGCGTATTTTCTCACAAGGTTTTTTCTGCTTCTCATAACCAAGAAAGATATTTTGAGATGTTATGGTATAATAGATTAGGTTTTCACAATTTTGTAATTGCCCCTAAGTGCAGACTATTTTCACTGTTTATCAGTCATCACTACTCATACTGTATTTTGTTAATTGTTTTAATTTAGGAAGTTTTTAGGAAAAAGATAAAACCAAGTGCATTGTAGTTAGATTTCTGACTTGCATTATAGTAATGTAGGGATATTGATAGCATTTTAATCGAAATGAAGATATTACATAAAAATGCTCGTAAATATGTAAATGTAATTTATATTTTTTATCTCTAGATATAGTCTAAATATCTGAGCAGAGAACAATGAACATAAGTGTCTCCTAAGCATCCTACATCTTTTCACACTAGTATAAAATGATCATCACTGTTTCTGATAGCATACCAATATATAGAGAGGCATACTATAATCTCTGCAGAGATTTATGACTTCAGAGCAGCAAGGTGATTGTCACAAATCAGTGTGACAAAGAAGTAAACCTTTCAGAACTAATCATGTAAGGTCAGTTGTGCCTTAAACCATTTCCTGAATTTCAACGAAGCAGTGATGTAGCAAATGTAACCTGAAGGGTGTATTTTTACTTGCATATACATATAAATGTATGCATACATGTGTATATATACATATGTATGGGTGTGTGTATATATGTGAAAATATATTTTCATAGAAAATCCTGAAAAGAGATATTTTACTAAAATTTGTCTAACATTTCTGGTAGATAAAGTTGAGTTGTTTGATTATTAAACATCAGATTTCAAGGCAAATATTTATGCTTGGTGACATGTAGTTCGGAAGTTAAGAACTCTCATATTCATGGTGTCTGTCAAGTTCAATTATATACTAGCTTGAAGATGTAGAACAATAATAATAATCAAAGAAAACACAGCCAACTGATGGTGTTTATGTATTAGAATAAT
Source organism: Phoebastria nigripes (assembly GCA_035582835.1). Taxonomy (NCBI): domain Eukaryota; kingdom Metazoa; phylum Chordata; class Aves; order Procellariiformes; family Diomedeidae; genus Phoebastria; species Phoebastria nigripes. The sequence continues at coordinate 612,148 of JAYKAV010002824.1, forward strand.
TAAATCAATAATTAAAATACAGCTCAGGGTTTTTTTAAACCCTTGCATGGCTTTTTGTAAAATCTTTTTCTCGGAAACTTTGCATGCATTGGATGTCATGAGTGAGGGGAGTGGATAAAGTTGAATTTACATATTTGTCTATGCATGCTATGAAGTTTGCTTTGCTCTTTTCTGTACTGTCATGTACTCAGCTGTGATGCTGTGTAACAGTGGTCAAGAGTTTAAGACCTTCATAATCAACGGAAAAAACAAACAAAACCAAAACACATCCACGGAAGCAAACTTTCAGCACAAATAAGCATAATCTCATCAGTATTCAGCAATTACTTCACGTACCCATATATTGCCATTCGAACAGAAACTGCCCTGGAGGCACAGGAATTATAAAATGAGTCAGAAGTACTCATGGGCCCCACTCATCTGTGAACATTAACACACCCTTATTTCAGAAGTGCACATGCATATTTTATAAACAGCTGAAACTATATATAGTAAACTGGGTTTGACACTGTGATAAGAGAAAATGTCATCATCTGTAGCTATGCATTATCTTTGGAGTTCTTTTGCTCAGTTGCACAGTGCCTTCAAGAAGCCGTCAGCTTTTCCTTTGGTGCTGAACAGCCCTGTGACGAAGGTACCAATATCCAATAACCAGGAATATACCAATAACAAGGAATTCAGTTCTGCAATAGTTCTGTCTTTTACCAAAAGCCCAGGACCCATCTTGTAATCTCCTGTGGTGGAAGACATAAAGTAGCAGACGTCTTACTGCTTTTCATATTGCTATAAGTAGTAAAGAAAGATCTGTTCCTTCTTTTGAAGTATAACACACACTTAACTGGCAAGCAGTTCTCTAATACGGCATTGAAAACAGCAACTCACAACTGAGGGAATGCTTTGGTGCAAGAGGAGTTTCTCTTTTGGCATTTATCTCCCTGAAATCCAGCATTGTTACATCTGTGTTCCTATTTATGGATCTTCATCTTTCCTTTCTGAAAGTTTGGAATTTGTGCTGCCATTTTCAGCAAGGTGAAGTTGACACTCGTGCCTGCCCTGAGATCTGAGGGTTCCAGAGCACGTTAGTAGGTGATATTCTATGGGACCACCTGTCTTGAAATTTTGTTTGTGCTTTGTTAGCATGAGAAAACTCCTGCTGGTCTCCAACTTCCCTCCCCCTCCTTGTGGGATTGTCTATAAGCAGAACATTAGAGCCCTTTCTCTCAAACATTGCATTCAGTGCTCTTTCCTGAAGCATTTTCTCAGACTTTGTTGAAGGCTGTTTGTATTAAGTGGTGTAAAGCAGCTGTTGAACTCTCTAGCTTACCCTTACTTTGTGGCACTTAGAATCAATTTAGTTTGGAAGGTCATCTGGTCTGCAGGTCATCTGGACCTAGCCACTGCGTAAGGCCCACTTAGATCTGGTTGCTCAGAGCCTTCCAGTCAAATTGAAGTATCTCAAGGGTCAGAGATTCCACAACTCCAGGTTAGATTTGCGCTATCATTGCTTTATTTTACCATGGTTTTCTTATTTCTTTTTTGTACTTTCCATTATCTAGAAGAAACTGCATGAAAATTTTTGGTGGTCTCCAGAAAGGGTAAATGCTTGGATTTTGCATAGAGGGATGGATCTTGCTTTGGACTACCTTGGGCAGATGCTGCCACAGGACACTCATGTTCTGGACAGAACACTTGTGATGTTTCCAAGAAGGCTGGTTCGGAAGGATTTGAAAGAGTAAGGGGTAAAATTAAACATGAAAATGGGTCATTCATAGCACTGAATTTGATGACGCAGAAACCAAAGATGCCACCTGAAAATCTCAGAATATCTGACTAGAGTTGTTTCAGCGCATGAATATTTTAAGGACTGTTCCTTAATGAACCAGATGAGATTTGTTCAACTTCAGCTCTATAAATGAGCATTTCCTCTATCAAAGCACCAGTCTGAAGACCTCTCGACCTCTTAAGAAGGGCTGTTGTGACTTTTTGGTGACAATGTTGTTGCAGATACCTTCTGGCAGCAGTTAACAATGGTTTCCAGGCTCAGTGGTCTTATCAGAGCTGCTAATGATGTGTCAATTTTCAGTCAGCAGGTGAAAGAGAGAGGCCAAGTGTCTTCATTCAAATGTAATTAGTTGAGGAATGGAGTTCTGTGCTCCACTTTTTCACTTCTCTGATACACTCCGTGTCAGCTGCTATTAAAAAGTTATTTCCAGAGCTGCCCCACTAACTTCATGCAGTTACACACTTGACTTTATAACCCTTCAAAATTTAAATAGGAATTTCTGGTAGTTTTTTTTGTATTGGGAATGGTGTGGATGAATATGTTAACTTCCTATAAAAAAAAGGAGATTATGAAGGCCAACTGCTGTTACAGGAGGAGAAAGCAAGTCCTCCAGAAAGATCTCGTCTCGTCTGCCTGTTGAGAAGTACAACATTCCTTCCTGTTCCTAAGACTCCTGAGGCCTGCAAATTAGAAATAGTAAAATTCCCAAGAAGAGTCCCAAGTCACAAGAAGAGAGTTTTTGCAGAGGGGAAGATGTAACTGCCTTAACATTGCAGGATTCGTACTATCCAATCTATATAAAAACGTGATTAGTAGCTATTGCTGCCATGCTCCTTTTCCCCATTTTAGCTATGTATGAAGTTCTATTTTTAATTTTCTCAGGAAGAAATAACATTCATATCATAGTCCCACTGCTGCTCATAACAAAGTACTATGGTACTACCTGCTCAGTGTGTATATATACACAATACTATATTCTTTCCCCAAAACTGTTGTAAAAGCTGTACTTCTGTGGGTTCTAGGGGATGTCCTATTGATGGGGAATACTTTCAAACTTTTTTCTGACTTAGTGCTACACTTTTAAGTACTGTAAATGCCTTTAACTCTTTCACTTGCCTGACAAGTTTGATATTAACAGTAGTGTTTTCTGTAGCCTGTTAGATATCCAGGAGATTTTTGAGATGTGTCTTTTTCTTGACTTGTATTGCATCTGTGTCCCAAAGAAATTGTCCTTATTTTTGAGTTCCATGGAAAATCACTTTTTTCTTTCAGTCATCTATTCTACAAATGCAGAGGTATGTTGTGTCTGCTTTGCTTTTAAAAGAGGAGACTGATTTTCCTTCAGAAACATAAGATTAAATTTAGCTTTAACAATGCTACTTAAAGCATACATGTCAATCTCTAATATAAATCATCATAGCAGTTGATCCACTGTCTAAATGCATCTTATCCAACAGGCGAAGATCACTCTGGACTTAATGTTTGTTCTCATTATGTCAATGAAATTGGTATCAGCTTATTTGAAGTTTAAGTCAGGAGGGATCATGTGACAATGTTGTACAAATATACTCTGTTATTGCCTGGATAGTTGTGCAATGACTCATATTATCTTTTAGTTAGGAATCAGTTTGTTTCTCGAGACTTCACCAGGTCTTCATCAATGGTCATGTTCTACCCAACCATCTCTTGGATCTTCTTACAGCATATGATAAAGTTTATTGAATAAGTATTTGTCATCTTGGTAAATAATAGGTTTCATTCATCCCATTGTTTTGACTGAAAACCAGACAAACCAGGATAAATTGTGCTGGCCAGAATTCCCTGTATGGAAGACCTACAGTTTAGATCCTTTCTTCAATACATGTAATTAGCCAAGCATATTTCTCATTCAAGGTAAAATTATCCTGAAATCAAGCAAGTAACACAGCAGCTGTCCGTGTTAGGAACAGGATGAAATAAATGCACACAAAGGAGACCCAAATACTCCTATTTGTCTTATTTGCATTATCTTCACAAAGTTCTGAGCTCTATTCAGTTATTAACATCAGTCAGGCATTAGCTCTGCTGTCACAGAGTTTTCTTTATTGAGGGATAGATAAATCAGGGTATCATCTGCATAAAAATGACACACTGCAACATTATGGCAAAAAATACAAACTTGTGGATGCGTATAGATGTTGAAAGTATGAATCCAATATAGAGCCTAGGGAAACTCCATAACTCACAGTAGTTTGAAAGAGCATTTATTTATGGTTACAAGCTTTCACCACTGAGACATGTAGAAATGAAAACCTGTCAGATTCCACCTTTAATACAAGGTCATTACAAAAAACTTGCCAAGGCTGTTGTAGTAGCATAGCATGATCTGAAGCCTGATTGAAATTTTTCAGATATTCTAGTGCTATTGAAATAAAGGAGCTCTTTGTAAAATCTTCTCCTGATATTTTTACTCAAAATATAGTTTCACCTTCTAAAGGTAGAATTTTCACTTTAAGGTAGTAAAAGCACCTTTGGTACTTATAAATAATTGTACTTTGGCGGGGAGAACAACAAAGCTAATGAAGCCTCAATAACCTTTCCTTTACTGTCTCTTCGGTATTCCCTCCCCTGTAGTTTAGTCACTGCTTCCAGTACATAACCTCTGAGGTCCAGTGCTTTTCTCTGCTGATTAAATCATGTGCAATGGCTAAACCTGTGAGTTTGAAAGGTCTGGATTTCATTCCTAGGTCTGCCAAGGTTTTCCTCTGTGATTTCTCATGGCATTTAAGGCCAGAGTTTTCTCATATTCAGCAGTTCTGATGGGGAGGAAAGTGGTGATGAAGAACAAAATTTGATGCTTGTCTGTGAAGAGAGTGCAGAAGAAAAAAAAAAAAAAAAAAAAGGTTTGAAAATGTCCATATTAAGAGTGCAGAAGGACTGTGAAGGCATACATGAAACATATTGCTCCTCCTTGCAAGCTTCTGCTGTCGACACTTATACAGGAGCAAGTATTTCAGAAATGGATTTAGGTAGGCAATTGTTACGGTGTTTCTCCAGTTTATGTTCTATTTTGATGAAAAGAATATAAAATTTTAAATTTAATGGTTAGTCTCTAAATATAAAAATGTGTTGGGTTTTGTTGTTTTTTTTTAAATCCTCCTAAATGCAAAAGTTCACATTAGATGAAGATAATAGGTTATTTCACAGTTTCAGTTTTCCATCAGATAACATAAAACATTATAATTACAATCAAACCATATATACAAAAAATCATATATATCTTCTTCAGTATAATATATATGCCCTTTATCAAAAGAGATTTGGAAGAGAAAGCAGATGCCTGAGTTCTGAGGGTTTTTTTAGAAGAATCACGAAATACGTTGCTATATTTTTTTTCGTTACAAACTTTAGCTAATCCTTGGAGGGAGAAAGTTGGAATCATAATGATGATAATAGTTGTTGATAAAGTTTCTGGCTGTTCTTTACCCTTTGCAATTATATTTGGGAAATATTTGGCCCTAGCATCTGTAAAATCTTTCCAATACTGAGACAGCTGAGATTTCTACATAATGTTGTGTGTACACAGTCCAAATGCTCACCATTGTAGTTCCAGCCAGAATCCTTCTGCCATTCAAGGTCCCAAGTTCTGCTACATACTAAGGAGACTACCAAAACATGAATCAGCTTTTTCTTTCTTAGGTTGACGGACTATGTTAGCAGCCCTGGAAACAGCAGTTATACATGCATTTTATTTTGGTATGTTTTCCAGAATAGATGTAAACATAGCAACTGTTAATAGTTTTGGTAAAGTAACATGCTCATTAAAATTGTAGGTCACTATGGAATAAAGCAGCTCTAGCAACATAGAAATAGAATCACAGAATCACAGAATAGTTTGGGTTGGAAGGGACCTTTAAAGGTCATCTAGTCCAATCCCCCCTGGAATGAACACTGACATCTTCAACTAGATCAGGTTGCTCAAAGCCCCCTCCAACCTGACCTTGAATGTTTCCAGGGATGGGGCATCCACCACCTCTCTGGGCAACCTGTGCCAGTGTCTCACCACCCTCAGCGTCAAAAATGTCTTCCTTCTATCTAGTCTGAATCTACCCTCTTTTAGTTTAAAACCATTCCTCCTTGTCCTGTCGCAAYAGGCCCTGCTAAAAAGTTTGTCCCCATCTTTTTTATTAGCCCCCTTTAAATACTGAAAGGCTGCAATAAGGTCTCCCCAAAGCCTTCCCTTCTCTAGGCTGAACAACCCCAACTCTCTCAGCCTTTCTTCATAGGAGAGGCGTTCCATCCCCCTGATCATTTTCATGGCCCTCCTCTGGACCCACTCCAACAGGTCCATGTCTTTCTTGTGTTGAGGGCTCCAGAGCTGGACGCAGTACTCCAGGTGGGGTCTCACCAGAGCAGAGTGGAGGGGCAGAATCACCTCCCTCAACCTGCTGGCCACGCTTCTTTTGATGCAGCCCAGGATACGGTTGGCCTTCTGGGCTGTGAGCGCACATTGCCGGCTCATGTCCACCTTTTCATCCACCAGTACCCCCAAGTCCTTCTCGGCAGGGCTGCTCTCAATCCCTTCATCCCCCAGCCTCTATTGATACCGGGGTTTGCCCCAACCCAGGTGCAGGACCCTGCACTTGGCCTTGTTGAACCTCATGAGGTTCACATGGGCCCACTTCTCCAGCTTGTCCAGGTCCCTCTGGGTGGCATCCCATCCCTCAGGCGTGTCGACCGCACCACTCAGCTTGGTGTCATCTGCAAACTTGCTGAGGGTGCACTTGATCCCATTGTCTGTGTCATTGATGAAGATATTAAACAATACTGGTCCCAATACGAACCCCTGCAGGACACCACTTGTCACTGACCTCCATCTGGACATTGAGCTGTTGACCACTACCCTCTGGATGCGACCATCCAACCAATTCCTCACCCACCAGACAGTCCACCCATCAAATCCCTACCTCTCCAGTTTAGAGAGAAGGATGTTGTGGGGGACCGTGTCAAAGGCCTTACAGAGGTCCAGAGAGACGACATCTGTAGCCCTGCCCGTGTCCACTGATGTAGTCACTCCATCATAGAAGGCCACTAAGTTGGTCAGGCAGGACTTGCCCTTGGTGAAGCCATGCTGGCTGTCTTGAATCACCTCCCTGTCCTCCATGTGCCTTAGCATAGCTTCCAGGAGGATCTGTTCCATGATCTTCCCAGGCACAGAGGTGAGACTGACTGGCCTGTAGTTCCCCAGGTCTTCCTTTTTCCCCTTTTTAAAAATGGGGGTTATGTTTCCCCTTTTCCAGTCAGTGGGAACTTCACCAGACTGCCATGACTTCTCAAATAGGATGGATAGCAGCTTAGCACTTCATCCACCGGTTCCTTCAGGACCCTCGGATGGATTTCATTGGGTCCCATGGACTTGTGCACCTTCAGGTGTCTTAGGCTGTCTCAAACCTGATCTTCTCCTACAGTGGGCGGCTCTTCATTCTCCCAGTCCCCGCCTTTGCCTTCTGCAGCTTGGGTGGTGAGGCTCAAGCACCTGCCGGTGAAGACCGAGGCAAAAAAGTCATTGAGTACCTCTGCCTTCTCCATATCCCGGGTAACCAGGTCTCCCGTTTCGTTCTAGAGAGGGCCCACATTTTCCCTCGTCCTCCTTTTATCCCCAACGTACCTGCAGAATCTTTTCTTGTTGCCCTTGACGTCCCTGGCCAGTTTTAATTCTGTCAGGGCTTTAGCTTTCCTAACCTGATCCCTGGCCGCTTGGACAATTTCTCTGTATTCCTCCCAGGCTACCTGTCCTTGCTTCCACCCTCTGTAGGCTTCCTTTTTGTGTTTGAGTGTGTCCAGGAGCTCCTTGTTCATCCATGCAGGCCTCCTGGTGTTTTTGCCCGATTTCCTCTTTGTGGGGATGCATCGCTCCTGAGCTTGGAGGAGGTGATCCCTGAATATTAACCAGCTTTCTTGGGCCCCTCTTCCCTCCAGGGCTTTGTCCCATGGCACTCTACCAAGCAGATCCCTGAGGAGGCCAAAGTCTGCTCTCCTGAAGTCCTGGGTAGTGAGCTTGCTGCACACCCTCCTCGGTGCCCTAAGGATCTTGAACTCCACCATTTCATGGTCACTGCAGCCCAGGCTGCCCTTGAGCTTCACATTCTCCACCAGCCCATCCTTGTTGGTGAGAACAAGGTCCAGCATAGCACCTCTCCTTGTTGGCTCCTCTATCACTTGGAGGAGGAAGTTATCATCAACACGTTCTAGGAACCTCCCAGATTGCTTATGCCCTGCCGTGTTGTCCCTCCAACAGGTATCGGGGTGGCTGAAGTCCCCCATGAGGACCAGGGCCTGTGAGCGTGAGGCTGCTCCTATCTGTCTATAGAGGGCCTCATCCGCTTGGTCTTCCTGGTCGGGTGGCCTGTAGCAGACCCCCACCGTAATGTCACCTGTCCCTGCCCTCCCTTTAATCCTGATGCATAAGCTCTCGGTCAGCTCCTCATCCATCCCCAGATGGAGCTCCACACACTGCAGCTGGTCATTGATGTAGAGGGTGACACCCGCTCCTGGTCTCCCCTGCCTGTCCTTCCTAAAGAGCCTGTATCCCTCCATCCCAACACTCCAGTCGCAGGAGTCATCCCATCATGTCTCCGTGATGCCAATAAGGTCGTAGCCGTGCAGGCATGCGCAAGTGTCTACCTCCTCTTGTTTATTCCCCATGCTACGTGCGTTTGCATAGAGGCATTTAAGTTGGGCCCCCAATGAAGCTGTCTTACTGGCTGGAGTTCCTTTGTGCTGCTCTTCAGGCACTCTCCTGCTGACCTGTGATCCTTCTCCAGGCTCTGGGCATCTGTTGCTGGCCCTGGCATCAGACTGGTAGGAGTGGGATGGATTGAGGTTCCCCTTCCCCAGGAATAGCAAAGGAAAGTACAAAGCCTCACCAAAAAGAGATAGGTAGGGGCAGGCTATTGCTGTTGACATGCCCTTTTCATTTGAGAGACATCTACACTGAGCCAACATGTCAGTCAATTGTTGACTAAATAGTTTAATAACCAGTGTAGAAGAGTTTGAGATGGAGTAAGATAATGTTTGTTTTCATTCTTGTGAAGTGCAACACAGTTATGGGAGAGGGACTTTAGGGAGGATGCTCCCTTTTGAGGTCGACCCGGTTATCATCGACTAAAGCGTTTTGTCAGTTCTTATTCCCCAACTTTCAGATAGGCGACTCATCCCTCCCAATGTTTACTACGAATTTTGATTGCTTTTTTTTCAATTTGTCTGCCCTCCTTTGGTTGTTAAGTATTTGGGACCAGACTGTCAAAAGCAGCATATTAGGAGAGCTTGCCATCCTTGAAGAGAATTCTGCTGGAAATTTAGTTGTTCTATTTGCTATCTGAATGGATGTACTGTTGTAAATCTGGTCGTGGTATTCAGCATAGAGCCCTTGTGGCTATCTGCAAAGAATTTTCGTATGCAGTGCGTTGCATTTCGGCTGTGAAAGTATCGTGAACACATGAGACACAGACACATGTTGCTGTGTGCTGGCCCAATGAAATCAGTTTTCAGATTCCAGCCAGAAAAACCACTTTGGTTCAGAGTCTAGACTTTTTATTTAAGCACAATAAAAAGGATATAGTGAGTGTCCAAGATGCGTTCACCATATTTTATATGTGCTGTGGAATTGGTGGGCATGATTTCCTAATATCTGGCAGTTGGATGGAGCTGCTGCTCTGAAGCAGGCCGTGGACTTCTCTTTGTCCCAAATATCTAAATTCCTCGACTTCTATTGAGATGAAATTTCTGATAGAGAAAAGGAATTTGATGATAATACCTAAAGACTGAAGAAATTATACAGTTGGTGTACGGGTTACAGCAAACCCATGATCACTGATTTTTACTTTTTACTTTACTACTGTTGATAGTTATAGATGCTTTTTAAAGCATAGACTTTTCTTTCGGGCTTGGCTTTGTTCCAGTATGTTTTTTAACCAAAGGAAGTGGAGAGAAGAGTGCTTTTAAATAAAAGGAAAGATTTTTTTCTCAGATGCTCTTTTGAAAAACATAGGACTTACGCTGATTCTCCACATTAGCTGAGTTCTCGAGATCTGCTTCTTAAATCTCTGTGTGAGATCAGATCTTCAGAGAATTTGTTTTACTTTAGTGGACAGTGGTCAGTGAAACACATGGTGTTTAAATGGCTGAGGATTCACTATCGCTGCTAACATTTGGTGCTTTATGTTAATACTAGTTTGGTTTCTTAGTTCAGGCATAGGAAAGAAGAAAGGAAGTTAAGACTTTTCCGTGCATGCTACCATTGTTCTATAGAGGATCTCTAGAAGTTCTTTGTAAGTAAGCATTATGCTCTGCATTACTCTGGGGCTCTTTCAAGGGCTAAGGCTTCAAGGTCTTTCTCACATTTTAATTAGATTATGGACTGCATATAAGGGAAAGGTAGTGGAAAACACTTGAGCAGAGTACTATGTAGGGATTTTTGTTCCTGTGCTGTTCATACAAAACTACCTCAAAAATCTGGTCTGATTAGAAACAATCATGGGATTATTCATGTGGATCTATTGACCACAAGATCCAGTGGATCATTAGAGATGAAGGAGAGAAATATGAAGTGTTTGCTTACCACGCGCCTTAGGTTGTTGATTCTGAATTAACACCTTCACTCACTACTCACCTGATTGCAGAACACCCAACTCCTTTTCCATGAAGCTGATAAAGCGAATTTAATCTCTTACAAAAATGGGCTAGCAACATCATATTGCCTTTATGTGGCTTCTCAGCTCAAGTAAAAGAACCAGAACTCTATTTGGCCTATTGCCAATAACTGCAAATTTCAGTAGGAACCTAAGTCATTTATGTTTTGGAAAGTGTTGCTGGCTCTCAGAAAGCTAAACAGATGAACAAGTGTGTTCCTGTTCTTCACAGATTACTGTAGGTGAAAGTATGTCGTCAGTAGCAGTAACCCAGGAAGGAGATAATCTTAGGATTTCCTTTTTAGGAGCCTGATTCTATGAAATCAGGTCCAGAAGCTAAATACAGTAATGATAATTTTTTTTTTTTTTTTTTTTTTTTTTTGTGGTGAACACTTATAATGCCAATATCTCAGAAACTGATAGAAGATTTAGTAATAAAGAAAAAACACTGTAAATGTTGGATCTTTCATTTGTTATATTAGCATTCTGTTCATGGGCACCCTGAAGAGCTACTAACAAACTAAAAGTCATGATTCCAACCTAACAACCTTCTATGTTTATTATGTGGTTTATAAAATGTGATAAAAATCTTTAAAATGCTGTAACTTGACAAAAATCCTTCAAAAGGAAATGAGCAAGAGAAGTAAGGAGTTCAGAATAAAATTATGTGAAGCTGTCAGAAGGGAGGGAGACACTGGAAAGAGGGCAACGGAAAGGAATTGTGCATGATGGCTACAAATGCAGTGGGTCTTTGCGGCAGCCGGCAGTAGAGGTTCTACCTAGACTTTGCAGGTCCCCATGTGTCTTACAGCTGCTATTAGAAGTGGCTGTCAGTTTGCCAAATTCTGGCTTTCCTAACTGTGCTGGTTTAGATTGTGTAAGCAAAGATAAGACTATGGACTCCTGATTTATATCAGTACCTGTGCACGATACAATACATCCAGCTGGTCTCCCACAGGCTCACTTTTCATTTGTTAACTGTTGCTGAGAGTACTGCAATCCTTTCTCATTTGTGAGGGGTGGCTTTTCTATTCATGTGTTTTTTCTAATAATTATTGTTATTTCTATATACATACATAATACATGTTGCGTGTGGTGCATCAGGAGAAGCACTTTTAAAGGATTTATTGGACCTGGATTTAGAAGCAATTGTACATAACCGTAAGTTTCTCAAGGTAGAAATTTTTGCTTTTCTTGCCATACTTAGTAGATTCAAGATGTCTGTCATCTGTGATCGCTTTGTTTCTTTCCTTAGTTTTCCTTCAGAAGTACTTGTTTTCATTTGTTTTGGGGAATAGTACTTACTGTATTTATTTGTCACTGATTTCTGGAAATGTAATGTGTGTCAGCTAATGCTTCCCAAGTAGCAGCTCAGAAATGAAGGCAGAATATCAATCCCTGCATTGATGTCCATTTACATTTTAGGAATTTACAAGTGTGTAAAACTAATGAGCTAATAATTCAACATTCTTTTCAGATAATGTTATGTACAGAAATGAGTAGGATGAATAGGCTTTCCTCCCATGGTTGGGCTTCTCTTACAGAATTTAATTTTTGTAATGATTATCATAATGGACTGCCCATCCCACTCCAACAATAAATGTTCCCCAGGAGGCAGACTAGTAAAATAAATGCTTCTCCAGAGCAGTCATAATAAAATGCTTCTGATCTTTGGCTTTTTCTCTTTCCAGAAGCTCAAGAGAAAAAGTAGGCCTTGTAGCACTGTTGAGAGGTAACACATTTCTGGTCTCTGGGACACCAGCTAGGAAGCAAGTTCCAACATCAGGGAAATGCACACAAAATGTGCTCTGCCAACATTTCCCTCATTTCCCTTCCATTTACTTTCAGACAGCTTCCACCCCTGCTGATCTCAGAGTTTGCAAGGTAATGTGCTGTACAGTTGTATCCACCTTGCTTGCCGACCAATATAGCATGTTTTCCTGGTCCTTCCCTCCTGCTTTGCTTTGTCCCTTTTTTTTTTTTTTTTTTT